>CM066032.1:532418759-532953759 GCA_033557465.1 Ichthyophis bannanicus
TCCTCAGTCCTTGGTATCCTTATCTCTGGACTTTAGAAACAAGGGAAAAAAAATTAAATGAAAACAAAACACAGAATTATACCATAACAATATCTGCTTAAAGCTTTAAGAAGGGATTCACAGGCCTGCAAACCTGAACAGTCTCCTGTAACCCCTTCCTTTAGCTTGGCTGCAGCACTTTATTTTATTAGGAAAAAAAACCCTGCCACATTGTACAATTCCATCTTATCACTCTGCATCATGCTTCTTGCTTTACTTTTTATTTATCTATATCTACTGTACATGTTACAAGTCAAACTGGGCACAGATATATTGCTTACGCTAAACAGAACAAGCTTCATGCAAGTAAAAATATTCTGTCTAGCTCTCACAAACATCTGCAGAATACAACCTTGGCTTGTATTACACATACCCTATCAGGCTGTCAGCAAAATTCCCATTCCATATTTATGAACCTTTCTCAAGTACTCCAATACCCCACTTCAAGTTCCTTTCTACACTTCCCGCCCAGTGGAGTTGTAGCTTTGGTACATAAGATATGCCATACTGGGTCAGACCAAGGTCCATCAAGCCCAGTATTCTGTTTCCAACAGTGGCCAATCTAGGTCATATGTACCTAGCAGTTTCCCCAAGAGACACAGGTTCCACAATGCTTGTACTGGGTCAAGCATTGATATCCTGGGTCCCTTCTTAATAATGGTTTATGGACCTTTCCTCCAGGAACTTGTCCAAACCTTTTTTAAACACAGCTACACTAACAGCCTTTACTACATCCTCCAGTAACAAATTCCAGAGTTTGATTACACGTTGAGTGAAAAAAATATTTTCTTTTATTAGTCTTAAATAGCATACCCTGTAGCTTCATTGCATGTCCCCTAGTCTTTCTATATTCTGATAAGGTAAACAATCGATCTACATTTACCTGTTCTACTCTGTTCATTAATTTATAGACTTCTATCATATCTCCCCTCAGCCGTCTTTTTTCCAGGTTAAAGAGCCCTAACCTTTTTAGCCTTTCTTCATAGGAGTATCCTTCCATCCCCTTTACCATTTTGGTGGCTCTTCTCTGAACCTTTTCTAAAATCGCTATATCCTTTTTAAGATACGGCGACCAGAATTGCACACAATATTCAAGGTGCGGTCTGTAAACGGGGGTCAGGTTGTGAGTGTTCCACTATCTTGGCAAGGTCCTGAAGTCACCCAACTTGCAAAGGATTGTGGATGTTGCAGTTCATTCACTCATCACCAGCCATTCACAATAATAATAAATTTGTAGTTGCTCGAGTGTAAGCAAAAATGAAAGTTTATTGATGGGGTGTTATTCCCACACAAGTAATGCTTGGTAACATCAAAAAGATATTCTTTCCAAGGACAAACAAAATAAGGCAACTAAAATAATGAACCAAATTAGAAAGACAGCTGCTAATTAACTTCTTAGCAGTGCTGCATTGGAGAAACAAACCCAAAAAGAAAAACTTTTTGTATATTCAAAACACAACTTTCTTTCACACATAGAAAAGAAGCTCCCTCTTAGCTCCACGTGTGCACTGGTGCCTTCTATTACACTCAGGTGCTGAACAAGCCCCAACTTGTTAACTCCTTCTCCACGTGGCTTCAACTCTGCCCAAAAGCTTTCTCCCCAGTTAATGAATCTTTCTGGGCTGCTAATACAAATATACAAGGTCCTTTTGGTGTTTGATCCTTATCTGTGCAATAACTCAGAACAACAGCTTAGACAGAGAGCAATCCATGCATTGATCATCTGAATCTGATATTTCCCCTTGCTCCTGAAATATCATTTGATCATTTTCATTCAACAGCTCAGAGGACCTCCCTAACTGATTGTTATCAGAACAGTAATTGTTTCCCTGCTGTCGTCCTTGTTTAAAGCTAGGGAACAATTCAGAGTTCATACCTGAGATCACGGTGCCATTAGGCTTTCTCTCTAAATATGTTGGCCAGTAAGAAATGTAACTTCTGTGTCCAGTTCTCCAGTCAGAACCTCTGGTCTTCAAGTCCCTTTTCTCATAGCTTCTGGAATAGGACTTAGAGCCTCTTCTAAATGCAGTCGTCTCCCTCAAGGGTGCCGTCTGGGAATTCCTGGCTGTATATCTCCAAGCCTCTGGCTTCCTCCAGTCCAATGAAGATTGGTGGCCACTGGAACTTCCCTCCACATACGTAATGCCTTGGGCTCCTCTCTTAGACCTTTTGGACGCTCTGCTGTTCTTCCTTGTCCTCCGGATCAGTCTCTCTGGCTCTTGCTCTCTCTGGTGCTGTCCTGGTCGTCTTGGCTCTCCTCTCCTGCCTGGATCTCCTGGTTTGCCTGGATGTCTGTGTGGTGAAAATCTTTTACCTTTAAAGTGCCCTAATGGCCACTCCACCCCAGCACAATCCAGGTGCTCTGAATCAGGCCCTGCCCTAGGAGATTGGTGATTAGGGATTACCTCATTGCTTCCTTGATTAAGCACACGTTCCCCTGCTTCTACTCTCCTAGAGGCCTTCTGTACAGCAGTGCATTCTGGGTCTGGTAGTCTTTTTGGAAAAGAAGCAGTTTTAGTGCTTTTATCAGCCAGCACAGGTTGCTTATTCAGAGCCAATTCACCTCTTGTATTCTTTCTCTTTGAACCGTGATAAGCTTCCTTATCACAGGTCTCACCATGGAACGATATAGAGGCATTATAATATCTTTTGTTTTATTTTCCATTCCTTTCCTTATCATACCTAGCATTCTATTTGCTGTCTTGGCCGCCGTTGCACACTGGGCCGAGGGTTTTAACATGGTATCCACAATGATGCCTAAATCTTTTTCCTGGGTGGTGGTTCCTAATGTGGAACCTTGCATCGTGTAACCATAGTTTGGGTTGTTCTTCCCTAGGTGCATAACCTTGCACTTGTCCACATTAAATTTCATCTGCCATTTTGATGCCCAGTCTTCCAATTTATCAAGATCCTCTTGCAATTTTCCACAATCCTCTTGGGTTTTAACAACTTTAGTTTTGTGTCATCTGCAAATTTGATAACCTCACTCGTTATTCCACTTTCCAGGTCATTTATGAATATGTCAAAAAGCAGCGGACCCAGCACAGATTCTTCCCTAAATCCCCGATGCCTCCGAAGGCCAAGGCCTCGTCTGAGGCTCCGACATCTCAGGAGCAGCTTTCCCGAACCAGAGCGTTGTGGGTCTTCAGAGAGGGGGTCCCCCTCAAGGGAACCCAGGAAGAAGAAGAAACCCTCGAAGGCGGCATCCTTGGATGGTTCCGACTGGCTGGTAACCTCTCAGGCCCAGTTCCGCAGTCCGAGGCATCGGAAAAGGAGAGACCTGCCAAGGTCCCCCGGAAGTATCCGGTCGCGGACCGGTCTCTGTCTCCAGACACTATCCTTATCGAGGATTCCCCTTCGGGGGAGCCAGCATCGGGCCTGAGTTCCTCAGGGCTCACGCCGAAGGCTGCGGAACCTTCTGGCCTCAAGTCCAGAATGGCGGCCCTGGAGCTCAGTTTGTCTGCCTTCATTGGCCAGAAATGGGCGCTGTTGTCCGGCACGTCTGGTTCATCCGCCCCGACCACCGGGCATTCGAAGTCCAAGACGTCCCTGGAGGCCGAGCTGATCCTTGGCCAAGGTCACACTTTGCCTCCTGTTTGACGGGAGCTCGGTCATCCCCAGCCAGTCTACTGGGTGTCGACCACAGGGCTTCGGTGGCCTCAACCCACGGAGCAGCCCACCTACGCGTCATCCTCGGAGTACTTTGAATGGGAGACGGAGGATGAGGAGTCTCCTGATACCCGTCACCACCACGACGTTCCTTCAGGTTCCCCAGTCTCAGAACATCGGAGGCGGTCAAGGACATGTCCAAGGCTCTGGCGTTCCCGACAGAATTGGAGGATCCTCGGGTGGATGAGCTGGAGATCCTCCAGTATGAGGCCCTTCCTCGGGAATCGCTCACAGTGCCCATTCCTCCCATCCTGGAATGGCTCATGCTCTGCATGTGGGAGACACCGGTGTCAGTGCCAGTGGTGAGCAAATGGCTCGCCTCGATGTATCAGGTCCATCGGAGCGCAGTCTTCCAGAAGTCACAGCTGCCGCACAATTCCATAGTGGTGGAGTCGGCCATGCGTCGGCTGAAAATCCAGAAGACGCACTCCTCTGTGCCCCCTGTCAGGGAGGCCTGCACCTTGGATGCCCTTGGCAGAAAGTGCTTCCAGAGCGCAATGCTCATCTGCCGGGTCCAGGCCTACCCAGCTGTACATGGGCATGTACTTGAGGGACTTTGCGAAGAAACTCGTCTGGTTCTCAACTGGTCTCTCCGAGAAACCTTTGCAGTGGTTCAGGAGCCTCTCCAAGGCTGTCCGTGAGTGTTCTAAATTTATGGCTCGAGCAGCCTATGATGGGTTCAAGTTGGTAGCCCTGGGTAGCCGCAGCGGGCATTGGTGCATGCGGCCAGGCTTAGCTTCAGTCGCACAACCTCGAGCAGTGGGTTCAGGACAAACTGGTTGACATCCCATGCCAAGGGGAGAACCTCTAAGGCAAACCCATGACCGAGTTGGAGACCGAGTTCGTGATGAGGACCAGGCTCTCCAAGAAGACCACTGCCCCTCCCCGACGGAAGGGCTCAGGTAAAAAGCCCTTTTACCCAAGGAAAGGAGCTGCTTACTGAAACTACCCACCCTAACAGGCCTCCCCGGCTCCCCAACAAGGTCAGCAGGCCAAGGGACATGGGCATGGCCTGCGGAAGCAGAAGGCTCCAAAACCCCAGGCACCGACTCCGGCCCAGTCAGGGGGGGGGAGCTTTTGACTCCTTCAGCATAGCCTCTCTTTCCCAAGGAGATTGGCAGTCCACAGGGGGATGTCTGGCCCTCTGTGCTCAGAGGTGGGTGTCCATCACCACCGATTCCTGAGCTCTGAGGGTGGTCGAGGAGTGTACCACCTCCACCTGACTCACACCTCCCCCTTATTTCCCAGAAGAGCCCCTCAGGTCTCCACCGGGACGTTCTCCTGAAGGAGTTGGCAGGTCTTCTCGAGGACAAAGCAGTGGAACCGGTGCCCCACAACCTCAAGGGCAGAGGGTTCTACTCCAGATACTTCCTTGTCCCAAAGAGGACAGGGGGCCTATGACCCATCCTCAACCTGTGCAATCTCAACAAATTCCTGGTGAGGGAGAAGTTCAAGATTCTCTCCCTTGGAACATTGCTGCCATATCTCCAGCAGGGAGATTGGCTATGCTTCTTAGACCTCAAGTATGCTTATACGCACATCCTTAACCATCCCAACCACAGGCAGTACCTATGGTTTGTGGTAGGAGGCAAACACTTTCAATACCGGATGCTTTCCTTTGGCCTAGCCTCTGCCCCGAGGGTCTTCATGTAATGCCTGGCAGTCGTGGCCGCCTTCCTCAGACTCCAAGCCCTTCATGTTTCCCTACCTGGATGACTGGCATATAAGGGAAGGCACAGCCTCCGAGGTACAGCAGGCGACTGCACGCACCATCCAGGTTCTGCAACACTTGGGCTTTGTCATAAATTACCCCAAGTCTCACCTCCTCCCAACGCAATGCCTGGAGTTCATCGGGGCAAAGCTCAACACCCTCCAGGGCAAGGCCTTCTTGCCCAAAGATCAGGTGGATTGTCTTAAATCTCTGGCTCAAGATGTACAACACAGTCTCTCGGTTCCTGCCTGGCACCTTCTACGTCTCCTTCGGCACATGGCCTCCACAGTCCACGTCACTCCAGTCTCTTGCCTCCATATGAGGGCTGCGCAGTGGTGTCTCTGGAACCAGTGGTCTCAGGCCACAGGCCACCTCTGGGACAGGGTTGCAGTGACCCGCCAGTTGGTGGATTCCCTGGTCTGGTGGCAGTCGCCCCAACACCTTGAAGCAGGCATGCCCTTTCAGACTCCCAGCCACTCGAGGGTCCTCACCACAGACGCCTCCCTGCTCGGCTGGGAAGCCCACTGCAGGACCCTCCGCACCCAGGGCACCTGGTCGCCAGACGAGAGCGCCCAACATATCAACCTCCTGCAGCTCCACGTGATACACCTTGCTCTGAGAGTTTTCTGTCACCACCTGTGCCATCAGCCAGTCCTAGTCCAGACAGAAATCTAGGTGGCAATGTTCTGTGTAAACAAACAAGGAGGCACTGGGTCACGTATTCTTTGCCAGGAGGCACTGGGTCTCTGTTTGTACATGATCCAACAGGGTATCCTCCTGAGGGCAGTCTATCTGCCAGGCCAGGACAACCTGCTGACCGACAGACTCAGCAGGGTTCTCCAGCCGCACGAGTGGCAGCTGTACCCCGGGATAGCCAGCCAAATTTTCTGGCTAAGGGGGAACCTGTGATGGACTTGTTCACCAGTCCGAACAACTTTCATTGCCCTACTTCTGTTCCCATCATGCCCCGGCAGTTCTAATCTTGTGGTCGGAAGGCCTCGTGTGCCTTTCCTCCAACGCCGCTGATCACCAAGACCTTGTTCAGGACCCTCCGTGACAGGGCCTCACTTATCCTGATAGCCCTCAGGTGGCCCAGGCAGCCATGGTTCCTGCTGCTGCTCTAGTTGGCAGTGGAGGCCCCCATCCCCTTTGGTACTGCCCCGGGACTCCTGTCTCAGGAGGGGGGCTCTCTTCTACACCCCAACCTGGGGTCCCTCTCATTGACAGCTTGGCTGCTGAGAGGGTGACTCTCGCTCCCCTCAACCTTCCGGGATGAGAGGCAGGTTCAAGATATTCTGCTGGCCTCTCGCAAGGCCTCTACTAGGAAGGCATACGCCCTCAAATGGTGCAGGTTCTCAGTTTGGTGCGCCAGTCATGGGGCTGATCGCTTCTCCTTCCCGGTGGCTTTGATGTTGCAGTATCTTCTCCACCATTCCCAATCCGGGCTCAAGTCTAACTCTGAGTGCACCTTTTCTTGCCCTGGCAGCACACAACCACCCGGTGGATGGTAAGCCCTTCTCGGTCCAATCTTTGGTGACCTGCTTCCTTCAGGGCTTGCTCCTGTCCAAACCCCCCGGTTTGCCCTCCGGTGACCGAATGGGACCTCAACATGGTGATGGGGCAGCTCACTCGCCTGCCCTTCGAGCCTCTGGCTACCTGCCACCTTCGCTACCTGTCTTGGAAGGTGGTCTTTCTGGTTGTGGTTTCTTCTGCTCGCAGAGTTAGTGAGCTCCAAGCCCTCATGGCAGAGGCGCCCTACACCAGGTTCTACAAGAACAGGGTGGTGGTTCGCACGCACCCCAAGTTCCTGCCAAAGGTAGTGTCGTCCTTCCACCTTAACCCGGAAGTGGTGCTTCGTACCTTCTTCCCAAGACCTCTCCAGTCGGGTGGAGACGGTCCTTCACTCATTGGACTGTAAGAGGGCCTTATCCTTCCACATCCAACATACCCAAGGCTACCGCAAAGCTGCTCAGCTTTTTATCTCCTATGACTCCAGTAGGCTGAGGGAGGCGGTGACCAAGCATATTCTGTCCACTTGAGTGGCGGACTGTATCGCCTTTGCTTATGGGCAGGTGAAGCTTCCATTGGAAGGCCGCATCATGGCGCATCTTGTCCGGGCCATGGCTGCTTCAGTGGCAAATTTGCGCTCTGTCCTGATGGTGGACATCTGCTGGGCCGCCACCTGCTCTTCAGCCCATACTTTTGCAGCTCACTATTGCCTGGAAAGAGTCCCGATAGGACAGTGCCTTTGGCCAGGTTGTGCTCCGTAACCTTTTTGGGGTCTAGGCAACTCCGACCCTTCTCTGTTCAGACTACCGGAGCGTTTTTTCGTCGGACACGGGGTCCTACTATAGTCTGTATGCACGGACTAAAATTGCTGCTGCTTGCTGCTCCTCTCGTGGGAGCCCTGTTTTTGCTATGGATTTTTGGTAGCCTGTAGCTGGGAAGTCCCATATGTGAGGACTGACTTCCTGCTTGTTTCCGGAGAAAGCGTAGTTACCCACCTGTAACAGGTGTTCTCCAGGGACAGTAGGAATCAGTCTTCACAACCCTCCCTCCTCCCCTTGGAGTTGCTCCTTTACCATCTTTTATTTTTTGCCATCATTTAGCTTTGTCATCTGATTGAGCAAGATGGCACCATTGGGTGGGAAGGAGGACCATGCATGCGTGGAGGCATCTCCTAAAGGCTTTCTTTGAAAGCTGGGGGGATGCTTTCGCAAGGGCTCTGTCAGTGCCGACGTCAACTATATGTGAGGACTGATTCCAGCTGTCCCCGGAGAACAGCTGTTACAGGTGAGTAACTACGCTTTTTTGTAAGAGATTAAAAACCACCTTATTCCAGGATTGCGTTAACCACCATAACTCAGGATCTTCAGACAAGTGTGAGAACTCCTTTTGTGCTAACACATAATAAGTGTCCCTAACCTACTATAAGTGTCCCAGTCCCTAATAATGCTGGAAGTTGGGTAACCGCATCTTTACCTTGCACTGTGCATAGTTTTGTCTCATTGAACCCCTGAATGCTCATGCACTCTTCCCCTGCATGGTACATAGTAGTTTTCATTGAACCTTTTGAATGTTCTTGTTCATTGTACAATGGGTGCATCCCTGTGCTGTTTGGTTTTGTTACATGTAAACCACTTTGACTGGTAGAAAGACGGTATATAAATAAATTTTAATAAATAATTTTCTATTAGCAGTTTCTGCTTTTTTGGTAGTGCAAAGTTGTTACTGCTATACACCCTTAGCATTTAGAAATGCTCTATAAAAAGTCATCTGTTCAGTAATGTCGTTATAAATGCAGTGACTGTAAAATAGCTATAATGCACTAATTCCCTGAGCCTTTCTTCTTCACCTCTGCTTAACACAGGTGGTTTGACATTGGCTGCGTTATTCTTGATGATCCGGCTCATGGAGTTCATTTGGAAGCTTTCACACAAGCCACACCAGTACCTTTGGAATATGTACAACAGGTCAGTTTTATGGCTTGTCTACAAATGCGCAAATAGAGTGAAACAGATAAATTTGAAGACAGATTCATGGAAATTGTAAAGGTTTGGGCATCTTTGTGCTGGGTTATTTGTGTATGGCCATACTGTAGTCCCATTCGGATCAGCCCTTGTCCTTCTATCAACCCATCTCCCTCCTTCCCTCCTTGACTTTCTGCTGCTTTTGACACTATTGACCACAAACGTCTCCTTGATGCCTTGTCTCGCTTGGTTTTAAGAACTCTGTACTATCCTGGTTCTCTTCTAATCTTTCCCATCGCTCTTTCAGTGTTTGTTCTGCTGCTATCCCACTCTGTTGGTGTACGCCGAGGATCTGTCTTGGGTCCACTCCTTTTCTTTCTCTATACCCAGTCCCTTGGTGCACTCATCTGTTCCCATGGCTTTCAGTACCATCTTTATGCTGATAACTCACAGATCTGCCTCTATACACCTAAAATCTCTCTGGCATTCCAGGCCCGGATCTCTGCCTGACTTTCTGACATTGCTGCTTGGATGTCTCACTGTCGCTTGAAATTGAACATGGCCAAAACTGAGCTTCCAATTCATTCTGCTAGACCAATCCAGACAAGTGGGTTAAGTCCCCCTACCAACAGATGCTGGAGACGGAGAAAGTGCCAGAAGCATCAGCGAATGGGCACTGGCATATAGAGAGGCTCCCCTAGGTGTCACCTTCAGTATTTCTCTGTCTCCAGCAGTTGATGGATGTCTCTTCCTCTGCTCCTGGCAGCCAGCCATTCCTGTGGGTTGAGCTCTCTGATAGTGGCGTTTGAATCTATGGAGGTATTCAGAGTGCACAAGAGGTGTTTCCCTTGAATTTGCCCACTAACAGCCCGATTCTGTTCTCAAAGCAGCTCCTACTTAGGAGGACCTGTGCAGCTCTTTGAAGGAGTGGAACATGACTCCTAATCAGAAGGACCAGTCAAGTCTATTTAAAGAAGGATCCTGTAGCAGCTGGTACCCAAATTAACTTTATGCTGACAAGACAGCCTTAAGGTCCGAGCGGCAGTTCTGCCTTCTATGTTCTCCGGCTGCTCTGATGATCGCAGTGAGTGATGTTGGCCTCTCTCCCCATCCCCCTCCATATCACCTTTTGCCTTCTGCAATGATCTGGATGGGGTTGTCTCCTGCCCGTCCTAAGATCACAGCTCCGGCCTGCCATAGAGCTCTGTCCTGCATCTGTCTGCCTTTCAGGCCCTTCCCACTCTTTACTCTCTTCGGCCTTTCGCGCCATTTGCAGTGTGCTGGGGTGGCCATTTTGCCTCCGTACCTGCCTCTCATCCCGGAGCCCAGACTAATCTTTTGTGCCTGCCCTCCGTTCCAGAGCCCAGTAGTAGCATGGAGGGGGCAAAGCAGTGGATCAGTGCAATAGCATTGCCGCCTTCACTTCTGCGGTGCATTGCCTGTGGCAGGAAACACCGGGTTTTATCAGACTGTGCAACATGTGCATGGATCACCCGGGGAAGTCTTCTAGGGTAGCACAGGAAACACCACAGGCGGCGCTGGACAAGCCATTTCTGCTCCAGAGGTGCCTGCTGCCTCAAATTTGCCTGGTAGTCTCCTGCTTCTCCCTTGGGGGATGCCTCCCCTCCACCTATCTTCCTCCCTCAGCAGGCCAGTGGACCCGGCTCAGATCAGCTTGCTGCATTTCTGTCCCTATTCAAGAAAGTGTGGGATCTTTGGGCATCTTCCTCCTCCTTCCCAAGCGGTGGGTCATAAGGCAGGGGTGCCCTCTCCCTTTAAATCCATGGCTGACTCAGGGCATCTCAGTAGGAAGCGATTTTCAGACAAACTGCATCCTCCTAAGGAAATCTCTTGGGCTGTTCGTGACTGGGCAGAAGAGCAGGACACTCTCTCTGCAGAGGATAGTCCACACTCCTCTGATTGCGAAGATGGGGAATGGTCTCCCTCAGATGATCAGGAGGAGACTCCAGATGTTTGTTCCGCAAGGAGGAACTCACCACCCTAAGGGTAGAGCGCCTGAGCGGGAAGCCCTCCCGCTCAGAAGCTCCTGCTCAATTGGGGCAGTGGGAGCAACGGGACCACAGCCAGGAACACATTAAAGCGGCGCCCCAGCACAGAGGGAGCCGCTTCAGCATCTCCCCAGCCGGCATTGCTCATCAGCTCCCCCGACCGGGGTAGAGCGCCTGAGCGGGAAGCCCTCCCGCTCAGAAGCTCCTGCCCAATCGGGGCAGTGGGAGCAACGCGACCACAGCCAGGAACACATTAAAGCGGCGCCCCAGCAAGGCGCGCCTGCGCCTGAGGGCCTCGCCAGAGGGCCCTTTGGCGTGGCCCTTAGGCACGGCACAGAGGCACGCACAATCTGGAACAACCCAAAAGAAAAAACTCCCAACAACTGACCACACAGGACCCACGAAAACTGCAGAAACAAAAAAGAGGCAAAAACGAAAACCACCACGACAAACAGCAGAATACACCAAACAATACAGCCGTGGAAATACAACAACAGCTACAACATCACTGAAAAAGGACCCCACCACACCAGAGAACCAGCACTGAAACACACCACAGCCCCTGAACTCCAAGGTTTGCTCACACACCATGCCACCCTTCCTAGCCCCTGTCTACCTCCTAACCCCAATCTTGACCCTCTACCCCTCCCCCACAGACACACTCACTAGCTTACCCTGGCCAGACACCACAACAATCCAACCCACAAACATCTGCAACCCCACACAGAACTACTCCCACACACAATACGCACCAACCCACATCCCCGACCCCCCCGAACCACCACCACCTCTCCATCTCACTAATAAACGCACGCTCAGTCAGAAACAAATACCATATGCTCCAAGACCTGATTGCAACTAAAAAGATTAACATCCTATGCATAACAGAAACCTGGCTAACAGACAACGACAGTGGTCATGAACCAACTAACGCCAAATGGATACAACCTCCAACACTGCTCCCGAACACACGCCAAAGGAGGAGGTGTAGCCATCATAGCAAAAACCAACCTCCACCTCAGGATCCATACCTCAGAAACAACCAGCGAAGCGGACATACTCACCCTCACCAATAAGCACCTCTCAATATGCCTAATTTACCGTGCACCCACCACAAACACCGACCTACCAAGGATACTACAACTCATATCCGAGAGCACCATATCCGCAAAAGAGCAAATAATCCTAGGAGACTTCAACCTCCCATCACTCCAAGATGAACAAGCAGAAACCTTCATCAATGCCATGACAGCAGTGAACCTAACGCAGGTCATACAAGAACCAACACACGAAAAGGGAAACACACTGGACCTCGTATTCCTAAACTCCCAAACTGCCTCCTCGTACAGGAACCCGGAGATTTCACCCGTACCATGGTCAGATCACCACCTCATCAACATATCCCACACCTTCCAGCACATGAACAACAAGATTAACAAACAACATACAAGAAGGTTTAAAGCATTTATCAAAGAAGATTTCCTAGCACAAACTCTACCCAAGCGCCAAACAAACTCCAACAACATCGATGACCTGATTTACAACTGGAACACCACAATCTCCTCTGCGTCCAGCACAACAACAAACAAGGCTAACACCAGACCCACCTCCACAAAAGCCCGATGGTTCACTCCCAGCCTCCGGAAACTAAAAACCAAACTCAGAAGAGCAGAAAGAAAATGGAGAAAAGCCAAAAATGAAGATGACAAAACAAAATACATATACGAACTCAATGCATACCACACGGAAACTGACAAAGCAAATAAGGCCTACCATTCAAAGATCATAAACACATCAATAAATAAACCATGAGAACTCTTTCAGATTGTCAAAAACCTGACAAGAGCGCCCAACAACTCCGACCAACTACCAAACATCCCACCAGAATTACTAGCCCGACAATACAAACAGCTTCAGCAACCACAGAATCCACATTTAACACCGCGGCAACCACAACAAACCACCACCCCACCATGAACAGAGACTGGAGTACGTTTGAAATGACCACGGAAGGAGAAATATCATCCACCATCTCCCGCCTAAACACCACCACCTCTCCGCTAGACCCCTGCCCTACCGAATGGATAAAGAAATCCAAAGAAGACCTGAGCACACCATTAACCCACATTGTCAATGAATCTCTCAACCAAGGACGCATGCCAGACATCCTCAAAACCACAATCATTCGACCAACCCTAAAAAAGCACAACCTGGATTCCCTGGACCCCACCTCCTACAGACCTATAGCGAGCCTCCCGTTCACCGCCAAGATAATCGAGAAGGTAGTTCAACAGCAGCTTCAAGAACGTTTAGACATCAACAACATACTGGACCCACAACAACATGGTTTCCGTCCACTACATGGAGTCGAGACCCTCATGACAACACTGATGAACACCCTCATCATAGGAACTCAAGCAAAACACTCCGTATACGCTATGATCTTCCTAGACATATCAGCAGCCTTCGACACCATCTCCCACAACATCCTCATACGCAGACTACAAACAATCGGCATCAAAGATACCGTACTTCAGTGGTTTCAGTCCTACCTAACCAATAGACAACAATTGATCCGCACAAGCATATCAACCTCGCCCCCCTTCCGGCAACACCAAGGAGTGCCCCAAGGATCCACACTATCTGCCATGCTCTTCAACATCTACCTGCAACCACTCTGCTCAGTCATACGCACCCACAACATCAACTTCCACATATATGCTGATGACATAATGCTCTATGCTCCTATTACAACCTCTAACCCAACAAATAAACATCTATCAGCATGCTTCATCGAAGTATCCAACTGGCTACAGGAAAACAACCTATCCATTAACATAAAGAAAACCGAAGCTCTCATAGTAACAAAGGACCCAGACTTCACGCCACCTACACACCTCAACATGGGAACCACACAAATTCAAATACAGCCACAAATAAGATATCTAGGCATTATCATAGACCAAGCTCTTACGCTCAAGCAACAAATCACCAAAACCACCAGAACGATATTCCACAAAGCCAAAACAGTACAACGTCTCAGACCCTTCCTCGAACCTCATGACTTCAGGACAGTAACGCAAGCTATGACACTCCCACATATGGACTACTGTAACGTAATTTACCATGGCCTACCCGCCACACAGACCAACCCCCTTCGAACTGCATTGAACACCACAGCAAGGATTATTCAGAAAGCAAAGAAACGAGACCACATCACCCCAATTCTGAGACACCTACACATACTTCCCTTTGAAGCAAGAATTAAATACAAATCCATTCTACTCACTCACAAAGCCATCCATCAAACACAGACCACCCAGCTCAGCACCCTGCTGCCCCATCCCGCCCATAGCAAAACAACCAGACAAACCTCCAACAACTCCCTCACCATCCCCCACAAAAGAACCAAAAGCACTCAACGGACCTGCAACAGAGCCTTTGAACTCTATGCTCCATCCCTCTGGAATTCTCTACCAAATCACATCAGGAACAACGGTGATCTCTTGTCATTTAAAAAACAACTGAAAACCATCCTATTCCAAGAATATCTCGAAACAGAAGCAAACTCCCACCACTAACTGCACCACAATCTCCTAACCCAACCATCATGAACGCATGATCTAAAACTGTGCTATTTTGTCCATGTCTATGTCCATCATTTGTCGAAATCATCAATGTTGTCCACCTGGTGATGGCCCTACCCCTATATCTGATTATCCCCCCCTTTTTATGTTACACCACTTTGACCCGGTGAAAAGCGGGAAATAAATAAAATAAAATAAAATAATCATGCAGGTGGTGGAGGCGTTGCACTTTTTGGACATGCCAGGCCAGAACTCTGTCCTGCCTCCTTCTGATGCAGATCCTATCCTACGGGGCATCAGGAAACCTTCCAAGGCTTTCCGATTCCCCCAGGAAATACAACAGATGGCCTCTCTACAGAGGACTGAGGCTCCCTGCATACAGCTCTGTGTTTGGGCCGCATTTATTCATGTTCCCCAGAGGACCTCAAGAAGTGGCTCACATATCCGAAAGTCGATGCAGTGGGTGACTGCTGTTACCAAACACACTACCATTCTGGTGGAAGGCAGAGCAGCTCTGCAGGTTCAATAAGACCAGAAGGTAGAAGAGCTCCTCAAGATTGCCTTCTCTTCTTCCTCTTGCCCTTCAAACATTGGTTTGTGGGGGCCTAGCCACACGTGCCCTTCTTCGCTGGATCCAGCTTCTGCCAGATGACCCTGTCTCACAACACACATTCAAGGGTATCTTTTCATAGAGTGTATAATAGCCAAACTCAAAACAGGTACACTCAAAGTATATCACTATTCTTGTAATGGTCTAGCAATCGTTCTGTTCTTACGGGTGCTATTCGAAAGAAAGTGCACTCTCATTACAACATACCAGGTCTCAGATAATGGGGAAATGTGGCCAATATTGACCTACTGCTTCTCCCAGTATTACATCAACGACCTCTTTTCTGTGATTTGTAATAACTCAGTGCACTGTCCCAACTTAATCCAGCCCTCTCAAAAGAACGATTGTTTATCAAATTCCAATGGTCCTACAATATTTTGTTAAAAAAATGAAACCATTTCGTAAATTCAGTAGCTCAATAGCTGTGGCTAAACAAATTGGCAATAAACTGTTGTTTAAACATTGCTGATCACCCAACGCCGTTCTTTGGCACTGCCGACGCGTTTCTCCTCGCGGTTCCTCAGGGGTAATATCTCAAATGCCAAACATCCACACTACTGGTTATAAAACACCTATAAACAAAAAACAAAATGCTAAATAAATCCCTTCACTACAAAAATATTCCTCCCTTATCCCAAACCTACCTTAAACGCTAAAACTAATATCGTCTAAAACTTACTGAATGCTGCCCGCGTCCTTCTGCAATATCGTGCTCTCTTGTGATCCACTTGACCATGATCAGTGAAAAAACGCCGCGCATGCGGGGTGACCCACTTGCTGGGCTTTAAAGCTGTGTTCCTCCCTCTTAGGGCTCCTCTACAAACTATTCTCTTAGAGTTCCTCTACTAACTCCTCCCACTAACAATCGTCTAACATCTTCCACAGTCCCTACTCATAAACCTACATGACTGGCTCTCCCCCTTGTTCACAAGGCACTCAACTTAAGACTCATACTAATCAACTTAATAGCTCAAAGACCTACACTATTAGATATAGGAGAAATTGTTCTAAGCAATCAGATTATAAAATACAGTCAAAACAGCTCATTTCAAATTTTAAGGACAGGGGATATCCGCCCCTGATAATTAAAAAAGCTTATCAGAGGGCTTTGTATAATAACCGAGAGTTGTTATTGTATCCGGCCTCTAGAGTAAAACAGAAGGTAGATGAAACGCATGTAAATTTGATCACTCCTTATTCACCGTTAAGCCGTTTCATTCAAAAAATTGTTCGAAGACATGAATCAGTGTTGCATGTGGTCCCAGCCCACAAAAGTAGAAAGATTAGATGTGTATGGCAACGCGGGAGGAATCTCAAAGAATTTTTGAGTCCTTTGCGATTGCAGAAGAGTGTTCCTTTGGGGATTGGCATTGAAGAGCTGAGAGGCCACTATAAATGTGGCCATTGTGCTGTATGTGATATCACTAAGGAAGTGCAGGTTTTTTGTTATCAAGGTAAAGAATATAGATTGCGTCAGCATTCGGATTGTGAGTCAACTCATGTGGTCTATATAGTACAGTGCCCCTGTCAACTGGTATATGTAGGTAAAACGACAAGGAAGTTTAGAACCCGTATGGTTGAACATAAGAGGAGTCTGAAGAAAGAGATATTGGAAGCACCTATGGTGCAACATTGTCTGACATTAGGACATCTATTCGCTGATATATGCGGTGCTTTTGTATTGAGAGGGTTAAATTTGGCCAACGGGGTAGGTCACGAGAGCAATGGCTTTCAATGCAAGAACAGCGGTGGATTTTTGAATTGGGTTCGGTAACACCGAATGGGTTAAATGAAAAGATAGATTGGCGGGTATGTATGATGTGATTATGAAAGTCATCAGTTTAGCTATCAAGCACTGCAGTGGAAGAGGAATAGTGTAGGTCTTTGAGCTATTAAGTTGATTAGTATGAGTCTTAAGTTGAGTGCCTTGTGAACAAGGGGGAGAGCCAGTCATGTAGGTTTATGAGTAGGGACTGTGGAAGATGTTAGACGATTGTTAGTGGGAGGAGTTAGTAGAGGAACTCTAAGAGAATAGTTTGTAGAGGAGCCCTAAGAGGGAGGAACACAGCTTTAAAGCCCAGCAAGTGGGTCACCCCGCATGCACGGCGTTTTTTCACCGATCATGGTCAAGTGGATCACAAGAGAGCACGATATTGCAGGAGGACGCGGGCAGCATTCAGTAAGTTTTAGACGATATTAGTTTTAGAGTTTAAGGTAGGTTTGGGATAAGGGAGGAATATTTTTGTAGTGAAGGGATTTATTTAGCATTTTGTTTTTTGTTTATAGGTGTTTTATAACCAGTAGTGTGGATGTTTGGCATTTGAGATATTACCCCTGAGGAACCGCGAGGAGAAACGCGTCGGCAGTGCCAAAGAACGGCGTTGGGTGATCAGCAATGTTTAAACAACAGTTTATTGCCAATTTGTTTAGCCACAGCTATTGAGCTACTGAATTTACGAAATGGTTTCATTTTTTTAACAAAATATTGTAGGACCATTGGAATTTGATAAACAATCGTTCTTTTGAGAGGGCTGGATTAAGTTGGGACAGTGCACTGAGTTATTACAAATCACAGAAAAGAGGTCGTTGATGTAATACTGGGAGAAGCAGTAGGTCAATATTGGCCACATTTCCCCATTATCTGAGACCTGGTATGTTGTAATGAGAGTGCACTTTCTTTCGAATAGCACCCGTAAGAATAGAACGATTGCTAGACCATTACAAGAATAGTGATATACTTTGAGTGTACCTGTTTTGAGTTTGGAGATGACCCTGTCTCAGCATGCTTGGAATCCGTGATGGCCTTCTTTGCTGATGCCCTCTATGATTTGCTTCACCTTGCTGCTTGGGCGATAGCTGCGGTTACAGTTGCTCATTGCTCTGGCTCTGGCTCTGTCACTGGTCCATGGATTCGGTGTCAGAAACTCATCTCACTAAGCTCCCCTTTAAAGGCAAACTCCTATTCGGCAGGACCTTGAAGCTGGTTAAAGACTTGGGAGAGGTCAAACCACAATGTTTACCAGAGGATAGGCTGAAGGAGAGTAATCACCAGTCCAGGCTTCATTCATTGCCCTTTTCCTTCACCCGGTTGCTCTTCGGAGATGCTTGGCATTACCATCCGGGCAGGTCTTCAGGTCCCTCGTCCAACAGGTCTGCTCCAAAGTCTCAGCCCTTTTGAGGGGTCTGACGGATGAAGGAGCCCTACTCCGCTTCTGCAAAGTTCTCCGGCCCTGGCCATTCCTCCCCACTGATGATTTCCAGACCCACTCCCGGACTCTGCCAGTGGGGGGGTCATTTGGCCCTGTTTGCGTGCGAGTGGGAGGAAATCACCACTGATTAGTGTGCTCTCAATATTGTCCGCTACGGCTATATGCTCAAGTGCTGCAAGCCCCATCAGAGACACCTTCATAATCTCCTCTTGCGGTTCGAAGCCAAAGTGTGTGGCCATACAGGACATACTATGGTGCCTAGAAGAGCTTCACGCCATCTGTCCAGTGCCTCCCTCCGAGCTCACCTCCGGCCACTACTCCATTTACTTTCATTCCCAGGAAGGATGGCTCCTTCTGGACCTTTCTAGATCTAAAGGGCGTCAATCGATCGCTCTGGGTACCTCATTTCTGGATGGATACCCTTCTGTTCTGTGATCCTGGCAGTGTGGAGAGGGGAGGGAATTCCTGGCATCTCTCGATCTGGCGGAGGCCTACTTCCACATCCTGATCCGCGAGGATCAACAGCGCTTTCTCTGTTTTCATGGTGCTCAGCCGTCACTTTAAGTTCTGCGCCCTACCTTTTGGCCTTGCCAAGAGCACCACATACCTATTCAAAAGTCATGGTGGTAGTGACGGCAGCCCTACGGAAGCAGGGCATACGTGTCCATCCTTACCTGGACGACTGGTTAATCAGAGTGAAGTCGCATGTGGAGGCCCTCGAGGCCGTATCCTGCATCATCGCATTTCTAGAGTGCCTGGGCTGGGTTGTCAATCATGCCAAAAGTTGTCTCTACCCCACCCAGTCTCCAGAATTCCTGGGAGCCTGTTTCGACATCCATCTAGAACGGGTCTTCCTTACTGAAGACCGTTGTCGGAAGTTCGCCAGCCAACCGCAGGCGTTCCTGCTACAGATTCGAACCCGAATGTGGGATTATCTACAGGTCTTAGGGTTAATGGCAGCAACCATTGAAGCCACATCCCCTGGGCTCATGCTCACATGAGACCTCTACCATGATCCCTTCTGTCCTGCTAGTCCCTGGCTTCCCAACAATACGATATCCGGCTACCCCTCCTGAGGACCGTTCGCTCCAGCCTGCGCTGGTGGCTCTGTCCAGACCACCTGTGGCAAGGGGTTCCTCTAGAGGCTCCGTGCTGTGTTCTAGTCACAGTGGACGCCACTCTTTCTGGATGGGGGGGCACATTGTCTGGACCAGACAACTCAGGGCTCGTGGACTCTGTGGGAATAGAGATGGAGGATCAAGCGGATCAAAGTGCGAGCGGTCTGCTTTGCCCTGCAGGCATTTCTCTCTCGCCTTTCCCAACAGTTTGCATTCTTTGCGACAGTGCCACCACAGTGCCCTACCTCAACAGGTAGGGTGGCACCAAAGCTCCAGGAGTGGTCAGGGAAATGGAGCTTATCTTCTCTTGGGTCAAGGCACATCTCCACCCAGCACATTGCAGGCGTGGACAGTGTTCAAGCTGATTTTCTCAGTCGCCATACCCTGAGCGCATTGTACGGACCTGGGGTCAACCCAGCCTAGATCTGATGGCTACCAACAAGAATGCCAAGTTTCCCACCTTCTTCAGTTGCTAGAAGGAATACAGCTCTCAGGGGCTCAATGCATTGGCTCAGCCATGGCCCATAGTCACTGTTCCCTCTAAGCTGTGCGCGCGCGCACACCTCTCCGAGCGAGCGCACACAAATTAAAACAGAGCACACAAGGATCTGCTTTGGCTTTTTTCACTTCATTTCATTTCAAATCTTGGATGTTTTAAAGACCATGCAGCGCTGTGGCTGCGCCGGCGATCTACATCACTTCTGAGTCCTCTTCTCCTCTCACACGTGACATGAGTCATGAGTCCGACCTCGACCAATAGGAGGGCAGTAAGGAGCCTAGGACTAGGAGGAGGGGGGCAGAGGAGGCTGTCTGAGGTACCACCAGCCAGCCACGTGGCTTCACATTCCCTGCCCTGGTCATCTGTGTGGTCTGCATTGAGCCGGAGGAAGCGATTCCAGGCCCTCGTCACCGAAGCTGGGGAGCACGGCTGAACGCAGGGCAGACAGGCAGCATCGCAGCCCCTTTCGCAGAACGGAGGCAATGGCAGAGACAGTGCAGGTAGGGTTGCCAGTCTGGATTGCTAATTTCGGGAGCTGGGAGGTGCCGGGTTAGGCAGAAGGCCTCTGTAGGTGTTTTTGAGCACACGGCTGCGGGCTGCTTGGTTGAGGAAGGCCTAGCAGCTGTGTGGGAGATTTGTGGCTGTTTCCTGAAGACTTTGGTACTGAGCAGGAAGGGGGCTCGAGGGGGACTCTCCTTCGCGGTCTTTTCAGGATTTCTGCTGAGAACCTTCATTTGCTTAGTTTACAATAAACCTTTTTGTTAGGAAAGAAAAAGTAAGAGGAAAAGGAGGCTGATAGGATTTGCAAATGAAGTAGCTGAAAAGGTAGGGATAAAGAGGTTAACCTTAATAAATTATAAGCACAGAAAAAGGAAGACAAACAGCAGTATCTGGGGAAGCTGGTAAAGTAGTCGGGAAAGCAAAGATGCTAATGTAATTAAAAATAGCCAGTATGGTAAAACATGGGGACAAGACATTTTTTTCAGGTATGTTGGTGACAGGAGGAAGTGCAAAGGTGGAATTGTGAGACTTAATGATGAAGGGGAGGAATGTGTAGAGGCTGATGAAGATAAAGCAGAATTGCTTGATAAATATTTCTCATAGATGAAGGGCTGAAAATGGGACCTACGAAAACACAAATAGAAATGGAAATGAAGTAGAACTCAAAACTATTTTCAGAAGATGGTAAGCTAGCTAAACTTAAAATGGACAAAGCAATGGGCCGGACCAAATTCATCCCTGGGTATTGAAGGATGTGCCGTCAGCTCCGCTGTCTGACCTTTTCAATGCTTCTTTAGAGTCAGGAGTAATCCCAGAGAACTAGAGATAGGCAAATGTGGCTCCTGTCCATAGAGACAGAAGTAAGGAAGAGATTGGTAACTATGGGCCAGTTAGTCTGACCTCTGTAGTGAATAAATTAATGGAAATGCTGCTAAAGCAGAGGATGGTGCAGTTTCTGAAATCCAAGAGCTTAATATTCAAAGGATTTATGCTCCTAACTTTGAGAGTTATGCTCCGAAATTGGTCTCTTTGAAAATGTACTAGGGCTGAGTGCCTAAATATTTTCTTAAAACTTCACTAAACTCCTGAAGTTAGGAGCATAAAAAGTGGGTGGCAATGGGGGCAAATTTTAGGGAAGGAAAGGAAGTTAGGAGCTTAATACTGATTTTTCAAAACTAGGTGCCTTAAGAATAAAATTACTCAGCATGTAGATAGTCATGGCCTAATGAGAGACAGCCAACATGGCTTTAGACAAGGAAGATCTTGTCTTACTAATCTGTTATGTTTTTTTGAAGGAGTGAATAATCAGGTGGACAAAGGTGAGTCGGTTGATATTGTGTATTTTCAGAAAGCCTTTGACACGGTCCCTCATCAGAGACTTTTGGCAAAACTAAAGAGTCATGGGATAGGAGGCAGTGTACTATTGTGGATCAGGAACTGGTTAAAAGATAGAAAGCAGAGGGTAGGGCTAAATGGCCAATTTTCCCAATGGAGAAAGGTGAATAGTGGTGTACCCCAGGGATCTGTGCTGGGTCTGCTGCTTTTTGACATATTCATAAATGACCTGGAAAGTGGAATAACGAGTGAGGTTATCAAATTTGCAGATGACACAAAACTATTTAAAATTGTTAAAACCCAAGAGGATTGTGGAAAATTGCAAGAGGATCTTGATAAATTGGAAGACTGGGCATCAAAATGGCAGATGAAATTTAATGTGGAGAAGTGCACGGTTATGCACCTAGGGAAGAACAACCCAAACTATGGTTACACGATGCAAGGTTCCACATTAGGAACCACCACCCAGGAAAAAGATTTAGGCGTCATTGTGGATACCATGTTAAAACCCTCGGCCCAGTGTGCAGCGGCGGCCAAGAGAGCAAATAGAATCCTAGGTATGATAAGGAAAGGAATGGAAAATGACACAGATTGGTTTCAATTGCATATTGGAACACAGAGGTGCGCTTCCATTTTGTCATTAATCACAACCTTGCATTTAGGGGAAAGATTTCCTGAAAATGAAATTGAGGAATGGTCTGCTTTGACTTGACAGCAATAACACAGTGTGATTATGAATTTGGAATTGAAAACGTCCGATCACTCTGCTTAAAGTATAAACAATTTCTTATGGAGGAACATATTGTTATTCAGCAGTACAATGACTTCAAGTTTTTAGTCGCAGAAAAAATCAAAAGCAAACTGTTAAACACTTTTACAGATATGGTGACTTTGGTGTTTCAGAATGCTCACTTTGCAGATTTAGCAAAATTGTGGATATTGGTGGAACATTTTTGGCTTCTAGTGCAGATTGTGAGCGTGATTTCAGCTTGATGAACAGTTTAAAAACCAAAATAAGGAATCGCTTACATTTCGAACATTTGGAAATGTTGATGCGTGTTAAGAGTCATCTTCAAGATGGCGGATCAGTAGACCTTGATAAAATTTATTCAGACTGGGTACATTTGAAAGATCGAAGAGAGAAATTTTGAGAACATAGTAAGTGACGGCAGATAAAAGCCAGCATGGTCCATCTAGTCTGCCCAGCAAGATGGCAAGAGTAGGTGCACCTGTTGCTCTGTGCAGGCCACCTCTCCCCATGTCTTTGTTTAGGGGTGAACCCACCACTCCATGTAGGACACCGAACTCTTCTTCCATACATATATTATTTACATGGAATAACAATGGCTTTCAATAAAAATTAACTGAAATACCACATTTGTGATTGTAATTACTAGAAATTTTCCGCTTCATTTAGTAATCGTCTATTTTCATTTAATTTGATTAACATCAATGTGGTGTACATACTGTATTCTAATGTGTAGTCAAATTTTAAAGTATATAATTCCAAGTGTCGTTATGTAGCGCACAAAAAATTTAACCTTCCTTCAAATGCCGCACGGCTGATATTTTATGCGCACACAGCCTACAGAAAATTAGAGGGAACATTGCCCATAGTAGCTCTTCTCTACCTCTTCCCACCCTGGCTCATGATCGTGCAATGTCTCTACCACATAGAGAACCTCCCTGGAAATGTGATCTAAGTGGCCCCCGATTGGTCCCGGCGCCTATGGTACGTGACTTAGTTCGATTGAGTGTCTCGGTGCCTCTCCCTCTTGGCTCATGCCAGGGTCTCCTGTGGCAGGGCCCAGTCCTCATGGACGACCCAATGCCTTACTTGCTTATAGCCTGGCTCTTGAAAGAAAATGCCTAGCCCGCAAGGGCTATTCGCCTAGGGCCGTGCAAACCCTCCTTCAAGCATGCTGATTCTCCACCTCTATGGTATATGCCCTGGTATGGCTCCTTTTCAAGGCATGGTGCACCCGACAAAACATCTCTCCCTGGAGAGTTGCAATACCGCCGATCCTAGCATTTCTACAGGAAGGGTTCAAGAAGGGGTTAGCCCTTAACTCCCTCCGTGTCCAGGTAGCAGCCCTCTCCTCCTTTCGGGGTCCGGTAGCAGGCCGGTCACTTGCTTCTCATGCTGATATCAACCATTTCCTCCAGGGAGTATGCACGCTTCGGCCTCCGCTTCGCTCTTGTCCCTCCTTGTGACCTTTCCCTGGTTCTCCGGGGCCTTATGCCTGCCCCATATGAGCCACCTAAGCAGGTTACTCAGAGATCTGTCTCTGAAGGTGGCCTTTCTGGTCGCCATTACTTCAGCCCGACATGTCTGGGAGTTCCAGGTGCTGTCCTGTAAGGAGCCCTTTCTCTCCTTCACTTCGGAGGGGGTGTCACTTCGTGTTGTGCCCTCCTCCTTGCCAAAGGTGCTCTCGCCCTTCCATGTGAATCAACCCATTTCGCTCCCTTCATTTCCTAGGGAGCAGGGCTTAAGGGGTACCATGCGACCTGCCTTCAGTTGATGTCAAGTGGGTCCTGCACCATTATCTCAAGGTCACAAATTCCTTCAGGAACTCCGACCGCCTCTTTGTCTTGTTCGCAGGTGCTCATAAATGCCTCGCTGCCTCTAAAGCTACGATTGCACACTGGATTAAGCACGCTATTGAATCTGCATACATTTTGCAAAAGAGGCCTATACCCACGGGGCTTCACGCTCAATCCACGTGTGCTCAAGCAGCCTCCTGGGCAGAACGGTCACTCATGTCATCCGTAGACATTTGTCGGGCGGCCACCCTCCTTGTCCAACTTTGTGCGCCACTATCGTCTCAATCTACAAGCTTGAGCTGCGGCACATTTTGGGGCCAGTGTGTGGTAACTGCTGTTTTTCCTGTCCAGCAGTGGTATAGCTTTGGTACTTCCCACTTGTCTGGTCTAGCAGGATGAATTGGAAGGAAACATTTCACTTACCATTAATTTCCTTTCCTGGAATCCTGCTAGACCAGTCCAGAACCCACCCCTCACTGCGTTCAACAGCCTTTGGCCAATTCGACATTCATGTTCTCAAAGACTTATTGAACTTACGGCTGTAATGTCTGCCTTTTCATATTGGTTTAGCCCTGTTGAGCATCCTGTACATAGTTGCACTACATGCTGCTTCAACTACATGGTTCTTATATGGGTATCTCACATTTTGCCAAGGGGCTTCCTCTCCTTTTACAGGTGTATACTGAGGGTGTCACCTAGGGGTGCCTCTCTATATGCCAGTGCCCATTCGTTGATGCTTTTTGGCACTTTCTCTGTCTCTAGCATCTGCCGGTAGGGGGACTTAACGTTAAATTTCCTTTCCTGGAATCCTGCTAGACCAGTCCAGAAAAGTGGGTTAAGTGAAATTTCTCCTTCCTGTTTTTTCCACTAAAACCTCCTCTCCTTTTCCTCCTTTCTCATTCTCTGTGGATAACTCTCTACTCCCCCCTGTTTCCTTGGCTCGCAACCTTGGTGTTGTCTTTGACTCCTCTCTCTCCTTCTCCACACATACCCATCTGATAGCTAAAACCTGCAGTTTCTTTCTCTATAGCATCAACAAAATCCGCCCATTCCTTTCTGAACACACTACTAAGAGACTTATCTACTATTTAGTCACCTCCTGTCTTGATTATTGTAACCTATTCCTTGCTGGTCTCCCTCTGAATCATCTCTCTCCCCTTCAAACTGTTCAACACTCTGCTGCATGGGTAATCTTCCGCCACCCTCGTCATGCTCATATTTACCCCTCTTCTCAAGTCACTTCGTTGGCTCCCTATTCGTTTCCACATCCAGTTCAAACTTCCCTGCTGACCTATAAGTGCATTCACTCTGCATTTCTTCACTATCTTTCCCCTCTTATCTCTCCCTACATCCCTCCTCAGGAACTCCACCCTTGTGGGAAATCGCTTCTATCTGTGCCCTTCTCTTCTGTTGCTAACTCCAGACTTCGCTCCTTTCATCTTGCTGCTCCTTATACCTGGAACGAACTACCTGAGTCTATATGTCAGGCGCTTTCTCTGGCCTTTTTCAAATCCAGGTTGAAAACTCACCTCTTGCTGCTGCTTTTGGATCTTGACTCACCCGATCTCCTTTGTGTTTCCTTACCATTCCTCTAGATGTATCTTGTGTCTACAGCTACTGTGTTGTCTGTCTTGACTAGATTGTAAGCTCTGACAAGTAGGGACTGTCTGTTACATGTGTCTGTGCAGCGCTGCGTATGTCTCTTAGCACTATGCAAATAGTAGTAGTAGTAGCTCAGTTTTCAGTTAAACAAAGAAATACAATGCCTAAGGAGCCATTAAAAACCAAACTGTTTGTTTTATTTTTCCTTGTATCTAACAATCTTGGCTGTCACGCTACTCAAAACATCTAGCCTTTAGAGTTTGGAGCCTGCCCCATATGCTTCTGTGAAGAGCCAGGTTTTAATTTGAAACTGAGAAGTAAGCAAACTTCCCATCTAAATTCAAAAAGGCAGAAAGAAAATTCTCTATTCTTCATTTTCCCATATTTAATCAGGGGCTACTATCTCACTCTGCTGTGGAGCTGTGGCATGGGCAGTTTCAGTCCTTTTTTTCTTTTCTTTTTTTCTTCAATAAAAACTTATATTCCACATTATCTAGCATCTAGTCAGATTACTAACTTACACCCATAATAATAAAGTTAAAATAATGGGAAACATCAAACATTAAATATTTAAAATGCATATTAACTTGGACAAAGCACACATCAAAACCATGTGATGTGGAAGATTATGGCAGTTAACACATGTCTAATTACATCAAAAAGACTAGTAAGCTTGTTGAAATAAGTGTTCTTTCAACTGCTTTTGATATGACAGGTCAGACAATATTGGCAATGTGTCTCTCAATTTAGGGCACCAGTATGACGGAACATTTAACAGCATAGAGCATTGATCATAATGCCTGTGGTGGTCAATAAACACACAGGGCCCAATATTTAGCAACAGTGGCTAGACGATCTGACATGGCTAGCCACCACCATCAAACTTTAAACCTGGATATTCAATGCTGAAGTTATATGTAATTTGAGTTTGGTTCAATGTAAACTGCTTTGACCTGGTAAAAAGTGGTATATAAGCTCTGCTAAATAAATATCCGGCCCTGGCATTGAATATCCAGGTTGCTGGGTTCAGCAGAAAGTTAACCAGGCAGTGGCAATATTCAGCTGCTGCCTGGTTAGCTTCCTGGGCAAAAGTAAGGCCAGCCTTTGCTGCGCTCAAAATCACCACTGCCCAGTTAGGGCTAGGTGCCGCCCCTAGACCACCTTGAAGCTAACTGGTTAGCACTGAGGTGTGCAGTGATAGCACCCACAGATATTCAGTTACACTAATCGTGTTAGTGTCACTGAATATTCTGGACAAAGGAAGTAACACAGTTAGCAAGTCTGCTGTCTTATTACCTTTGAATATCAGGCCCACAGTGCAGAAGAAATATTGTAAGCTGGTGCTTTATATGTAATGCCGTAAAAACTAGCATGTGAAATCTTAAATATAAAATGTCAAACTAAAGAATAGGTGAAAATATGACTAGCTTGACTGATACCTGTGATTACTTGTGCAGATTTTGAATCAGTTGAACTGTATAAAATATGATAGCAGCCCTAAAAGTCTTTGTTTATAACTAATGCCTGACTTTTAATGTATGTAAATTAGTCTGACAAAGGTTTTAATTTCCAAATGATACAGGCAATAGCTAAAGGTGGTTTTCTAAAAACTACTTTTCTCTGTGGACAAGCAGGAAGTATTGTTTGAGAATTTAATAGACCGCCCATCACAATAGCGTCTGGGCGGTTCACAATGTGCAAAGGCTGCTTAGAAAGTTAGGAAAGGAACGCCATAGTGTGATAGGAAAGAGGAGAGAAGAGTAAAAGGTTGAGGTTAGGATAGAAGCAATGGTAATAGGGGAAACAACATCATGGGGGTTGTGAAAAGGGGGGTGGGGGAGGAGAGAGGTCAAAAACTAGACAGAAGAGGTGTGTTTTCAGGTGTGCCTTGAATGTTTTAAATGAAGGTTCCAAGCGAAGGTCTGTGGGGAGCGAGTTCCATAGATGGGGACCGAGGAAGTAAAAGGCAGAGGAACGGGTGGTTTCTAGGTGGGCCTGGGATGGGGAGGGGAGGATTAAGCGGTTCATGTGGATGGAACGGAGGGAACGGTAAGGAGTGTGCAGGTGGATCAGGTCGGCAAGGTAAAAGGGAGTGCCAGTGTAAATAGACCTGTGGACAAAGAGGAGAAATTTATATTGAATACGGAAGGGAATTGGAAGCCAGTGCAAGCGAATAAGAAGAGGGGTGATATGGTCGAAACAGGAAGAGCAAGTGAGGATATGGGCAGCAGTGTTGTGGACTCGTTGCAGACGTTGAAGTTGGGATTGGGGGAGGCCAGCTAAAGAGACATTACAGTAATCAAGGCGGGAAACAATGAGGGAGATGAGGAGGGTAGTCATAGCAGAGAAAGAGAGGAAAGGGCGTACAGATCGGAGTTGTCTTAGTGTGAGAAAGCAGCGCTGGACAATGGATGAGATATGTGCTTTGAATGATAGGGAGGAGTCAAGGGTCACACCAAGGTAACGTAGTGAGGTGACGATGGGGATTGGAGCGGAAGAGAGCAGAGGAGTGAGGGAAGGGGCAGGGCTACCAGCGGTGAACCAGATGGCAGAGGCTTTAGAGAGATTGATATGTAAGAAGTTGGAGGAGAACCAGGAAGCTACTGAGGAAAGACAGTCTTTGAAGGGGGTGATATCAGGGGAGACCGAGTTAGTGTGATAGAGAAGGAAGATATCATCAGCGTAATAATATTTGGAGACACCGTGTTGTTGGACTAAAAGTGCAAGAGGAGCCAAAAAGACATTAAAGAGGAGGGGAGCAAGGACAGAGCCCTGGGAGACACCACAGGGAAGGGGAGTGGAGGGTGAAGAGAGAGAACCGACGGAGACTGAAAAAGAGCGGCCAGAGAGAAAAGAGTGAAACCAGTGAAGAACTGTGCCAGAGATGCCTGCATCTTGGAGACGTAAGTAAGTCCTCATGTGTGGGTAATGTCACCAATGGAGCCCATGCGGAACGCTCCCCAGCTTCCATTAGAAGCTTTTGGGAGCTGCACCACGCATGCACGCCTGCCTTCCCACGTACCATGGCACTATCTTCTCCAGTCTCCTTTTTTCCGTGGAGCTCATAGGACGTGTCCTGCAATAGTGGAAAACTCTTTTCTCTGTTTACCCCCTGCGGGTGTTTTTCTTGAGTAGTTTTCACTGCCTGTTGTCAGTCAGCTTCCTGTTGATATTTTTCTTTTTGCTCTTTTTATGCTTTTCCTTTTCGGGCCTATTTCCTGCCAAATCGGCAAAATAGAGGCCTTTGACCTCGCTGACATGATCTTCCTGGACATGTCTAAAC
The DNA here is from genome assembly GCA_033557465.1 of Ichthyophis bannanicus. Taxonomy (NCBI): domain Eukaryota; kingdom Metazoa; phylum Chordata; class Amphibia; order Gymnophiona; family Ichthyophiidae; genus Ichthyophis; species Ichthyophis bannanicus. The sequence continues at coordinate 532,447,946 of CM066032.1, forward strand.
CAGTGAGTGATTTTAAGAATACACAAAATTTGGCTGCACTATTTCTGTCACAGACAGGCACAGTTGGTGTCTGCAGTGCATTGGACCTGATCACGGCCCGTCTCCTACAACATTTGCCAGGAAAAACAGGCATCCCTCTTTGGAACATCGGATTCAGTATCTTTGGCTCCAGCGTTGTTGACACAGTCGTGGAGTCCTGCTGTGCCGTCAACTGGGTGGGACGCCAGGATGCATTTGGAACCAAGGTATCGGAACATTGAGCAGAGACCTTCTGTTGATATCTGACCAGAGTTGAAGGACTGGACACTGGTCCCTTCAACATTGAAAGGGGTGCCCGAACATCGGGACAAGCTCCAGGTGCATGGGCATCACAGCCCTTCACAGCATGAGGTGGACAGTGAGGGCTGGAAGCAGCCCGCCATGCTTCCCCAGCAGGAGGAATAGACTCCCAAATGGGAGGAATCGACCCTCGCAGCCCTGGAGGGCAGCCAGCTGTCTCTCAATGAGCCTATCATGGAGTCCCTGCTGGAGGTGTTGGCACCGGTCCTCTTGGAGGTTGTTGGTGCTGGAGGAACGCCTGAGGGCCCTCGAGGCTCACATAGCGACGATCTTAGCCTTGCAGCATGCAGGCTTTGTGATGGCTTCAGCGTAGTCGCCACACTCTGTCCAGCCCATCCCTGGAGACCCTGGCAGTGTTGGTGGGAGATGGTGGCTGGAGCTGTTGAACTTGCTTCGGGGCTTCCTGTTCTGGACGGAGCCCCTCCACGATGATCTCCCTGTCAAGCGTATTGGGTTCCATTGTCCGGGACACACCCATTCTTCGGGGCACCACGGGTCCCACCACCACCCACCTTCTCCGCATGACCAGAGTAGGCAGTGGGAGGAAACCCAACGCTAATTCACTTTCCTCTCGGGGTCTGAGTTTGAGGACTGGGAAACAGAGGAGGGCTCTGCCATCTCGGACAGGAGATCTCCTTACCTTCCCTCTGATCCGTCGCCTCCGTATGAGCAGCATAAATCACACCCTGAGGACGTGTCCTTCCAGGACTGTGTGTGGGATGTGGCCAAGACCATACTCTTCTCTCTTAAGGTGGAAGACAAGCCAAAGGTGGAGGAACCTGAGCTCCTGCGGTACCCTTTGGCACCCAAGGAAGCCATGACTGTGCCAGTGTACCATGCTGTAGCAGCTGTGGGAGAATCCCTTTCATGGTCCTTGCCTTCAGCCGGCAGCTGGACTCGATGCACCGGGTCCAGAAGGCACTGGGCTTTGAGAAGACCCAGCTACTGCACAACTCCATCGTGGTTGTGTCAGCCTGGAAGAGCATGAAGAGCACCAAGACTCGCTTTGTGTCTCCAGGGTGGGAGTCTAGGACCCTGGACTCCTTTGGCAGGAGATGCTGCCAGGGCTCCATGCTGTTGGTCCAGATCCTTTCCTATCAGCTGTATATGGGTATGTTCCTGAAGGTCAAGTTGGACCTAGCAGAATTTGCCACCCATGTCCCTCTGGACCACCTTGATTCTTTCAGTGCCCTGATAGAGCAAGCCTTGCGGTAACCTAAGTGTGCCATGCGAGCCATGTACAATGCCTTCAAGTCTGCCTGCTGAGTGGCGGCAGTGGACATTTTTGCCTGGCGGTTGGCCTGGCTCCAGTCCTCCAACCTGGAGCAGTGGGTCCAGGATAAGCTGGCCAATATTCCCTAGAGTGGGGAGAACCTTTTCGGGAAGCCTATCGAGGAGAAAGTGGGCGAACTCGAGAAGGAGCACATAACGCTGTCCAAGTTCTCGAGGAAAACCACGGATCCTTTGTACAAGAAATATCAGGGTAAGGAGGTCTCCTACCTGCATCTATGCAGGTACTATCCAACTCACCCGAGTACCTAGCCAATGGTGCAGGCCCCCTGCCAGCAGCAGAGCGAAGCATCAAAAAGCCTAGCAGCCCAAGCCAGGGGTGGGCTTTTGACTGGCTCCACAGGAGTATAGCTGACTGTCCCTTGCCCATCTGAGTTCCCCCTCAGGTAGGGTGGTGGCTCATCCATTTCACCCACAGGTGGCCCCTTATCACCTCGGATGCCTAGGTGCTGCAGCTCATCTAGCAGAGCTGCTGGCTATACCTCGTCCAACTGCTGCCTCCCTTTATCCAAGGAGAATACTCCATGGACCCACTGCACTGAAGCCTGTTGCAGGAGGAGGTCTCCACTCTGCTGACTGACCTCTCCATCAAGCCAGTTCTGCTGGTTTAGGTAAGAAAGGGGTTTTACTCTAGGTACTTCCTGGTCCTCTAAAGGACAAGGGGGTTTCAACCCATTCTGGACCTCCAGAACCTTAACCAGTTTCTTGTGCGTGAGTGGTTTAAGATGGTTTCACTGGAGACGCTGCCCCCTTACCTTCTAAAAGACAACTGGCTATGCTCTTTAGATCTCAAGGATGCATTCACACACATCCCGATCCACCCAAGTCACAGAAAATACCTCAGGTTCATGCTGGGGAACCAGCACTATTGGTACCGGGTGCTCCCCTTTAAGCTGGCGTCAGCACCAAATGTCTCAACGGTAGTGGCTGCCTATCTTTGCACCATGGGAATCTTCATCTTCCCCTATCTAGCCATTGGTTCATCAAAGGTCCCATTCCAGATGCTGTCCAGCAGTCCACTCATCTCACCATACAGGTCTTCGAGTGGCTGGGGTTTGTCATCAGCTACCCCAAGTCCCACTTCTAGCCCATGCAGTTCATTAGGGCCGCCCTCAATGGATGTTTCTACCACTGGACAGCATGCGATATCTGTACCACACCATGGGCCGTGGGATGCTGAAGGTTCTTAGCCATATGGCCTCCACAGTGCACATTACCCCCTTAGCCCACCTCTTCATGTGACAAGCTCAATGGACAAGCTCCTGTTTTTGGGCAGAGCCTCCCCCTCACAGGACACTGACACCAATACATCCAAACTCTCTGGTGTGGGGCTCATCTGGATGGCCTGTGCATGCAGGGCCTAAGGTCCGAACAGGAGATCCTGCACCAGATCAACTTCCTCAGGCTGTGAGCCATATCGAATGCCATCTGAGCTTTCTGGGTGCACCTGGCGAATCAGGTGGTCCTCATCCAGATAGACAACCAGGTAGCGATATTCTCTGTGAAAGAGACAGGGAGGCATGGGCTCGTACCTCCTCTGCTGGGAAATGGTCTGCCTGTGGAAGTTTGCTCTGGACCACTGAACGGAGCTGAGGGCAACCTACCTGCTGGCGAGCTCAACATCCTGGTGGATCAACTGAGTAGAATCCTCCAGCTGCACAAGTGGACCCTCCACAGAGAGGTGGTGGAGCAGATCTTTTGAGAATGGGGTACCCCAATGATTGACCTCTTTGCCACATCGTAGAATTCCTAGGTGGGCTGCCTCTGTTCCAGAAGGCTGTCCAGCAACCGGCTGGCTTCGGATGCCTTTCTCCTCCACTGGGGGAGTGGGTTTGCTTTTTTACACTTTTCCTCTGATCCCACTCGTGAAAACTCCTCATGAAACTTCAGGCCAACAAGGGCAGCATGATCCTCATTGCCCATACTGGCCCGGCAGCCATGGTTCCCCCTGCTGCTTCAGCTCTCTTGGAGGGAGCCTCTGTCTGGGCTCTGCCCGGATCTCGTCTCCCAGAATGGGGGAACCCTGTTGCACCCTAGTGTCCACACTCTGGATACTGAGCAGGTAGTCCTTTCGGAGCTCAGTTTACCTGACAGTGTCATGGATGTCCTGGCATTGCACAAGGACTCAACGTGTCAGGCTTATGCATTCAAATGGCAGAGGTTCATCGCTTGGTGTGCGGGTAGGGTGCTGGATCCCTTTTCCTGCACAGTGGATCATTTGCTGGAATACGTCCTGCATCTCTCTGACTCTGGCCTGAAATTCAGTTCCATCCGGGTTAATCTCAGCGTGCTCAGCACCTACCATCGTGGTTCATGGAGCAACCCTGTCTTGGCCCATCCACAGGTGCTTCGCTTCATGCAAGACTTAGTTTTCTTAAAGTCTCCTATCAGGTCCCCTGCGGTGACTTGAGACCTTGACATGGTCCTTACACAGCTTATGTGGGCTGCATTTGAGCTGCTGGATACTTGCCCTCTAAAGTTCTTGACCTGGAAGGTCCTATTCTTGGTGGCGATCATGTCTGCCTGCCATGTCGGTGAGGTCCAGGCTTTGGTGGCCCATCCACCTTACACCAGATTTCATCAGAATTGGGTGGTCTTGCGAACACACCTGCAATTTCTGCCAAAGTTGGTCTCAGAGTTCCACTTCAAGCAGTCAGTTGTCCTGCCATCTTTCTTTCCGAGGCCGCATGCTAACCAGGGGGAAGCAGTGTTGCACACGCTGGACTGTACATGTGCCTTGGTCTTCTACATTGAGCATACCAAGGCCCAACGGTAATTCACCCAGCTGTTTGTCTCTTTTGGCCCTAATATGCTGGGGGGGGGGGGCCTGCAGTTTCTAAGCAAATGCTGTCCTTGTGGCTGGTGGACTGCATCGCCTTGGTATATTCCCAGGCTGGCCTGAACCTTGAGGGTCACATCCCGGCTGATGACATTTGAGCCTTGGCTGCTTCTGTTGCTAACCTGCGCTGAGCCTCCACAAACAAAATCTGCAAGGCTGTCACTTGGTCTTCTGTATACATGTTCACAATCCACTACTGTCTGGATGGGGATTCCCAACGGGACATCAACTTCGGCCATGCTGTGCTCTGGCACTTTTTCGGGTATTAGGTCTAACTCCTGCCCACTGGCCCTTCTGTGTCCGTCCAGGCTCCCTGCAAATGTTGACTAACCTCTGTGCTGTTGTAGGCTGAGAATGCTGAATCAGTGGAATCTTAGAGGGTCTACCTTGCTGCTGTTCCTATTCTCCAGTTTTATTTCCCCTGTTGGGCTTTCAGGCTTCCTCTGTTTTTTTGGTAGCCTGTAGCTTGGGAGTCCTATACATGAAGACTTACTTCCTGCTTGTCCACTGAGAAAATATAGTTAATGGATAAGAGGAATAAGTCCTCACAGCCCTCCCACCTTCCTGAGGAGTTGTTTCTTCTTGGCTACTGCTTTGGTATTTGACTGGAGAAGATGCTGCCATGGCAGGTGGGAAGGCAGGTGCGCATGCATGGTGCAGCTCCCAAAAGCTTCCAATGGAAGCTGGGCATTGTTCCGTGTGGGCTTAGTCAGTGATGTCACCCACCCATGAGGACTTATTCCTGCTGTCCATGGATAACACCTTCTACAGGTGAATAACCACCCTATATATACAGATTTAGTTGATTCTCCAATATCGTTCCCACATTACTTACTTTGAAGCTGGATGGGAGTATCAGGTGCCTTGGTCCAGTTTAAATATAGAGCCTGTATCTTCTGAATGCTCAGTCAATTTATGGGACATCCAGATCTTAATAGTTTTAAGACAAAAATATACATATTGCAGCGTTTAGTCCAATGAAGTCGTAACAGGAATAAAGATAAATGTGATATTGAAGCTATAAAGTAGCAAACAGTGTACAAATAGAAGCATTATATATATATTAAACTGTTCCCTCTAAGCTGTGCGCGTGTGCGCGCACCCACACCTCGCCAAGCGAGCGCACACAACTTACAAAGGAGCGCACAAAAATTACGGAGTTTTGGGGTTTTCAAACTTTGAGTTTTTTAAGGCCGTGGCTGCGCCGCCGATCTACTTCCATTCTGTAATTTCCAGGTACTTCCGAGACTCGTGACGTAACTTCCGAATCTCTCCTTTCTGCTCTGAGTCCTCCCTCCTCTCACATGTGACCGACGATAGACAGGCTAAAGAGGGAAATAAAAGGGAGGGGCAGCCAGCTAGCCAGCCTCTTTCTGCTCTTGTGCTTGCCTGCCAGCCTCGCACCACCTTTGATCCCTCCCTCAGCCAGCCTCCAGTGCCATGTGCCGCTTTGAATGCGGAGAAGGGAGAGCAACACACCGCACCGGCGAAGAAGAGGAGACCGGTGCTCCGGGACTGCTGCCTGAAGATTGTGCGGGGCTACGCCGGGGACGGGCTATCGGCAGCAGAGTAGGTGAGTGCTGAGAACCTTTCCGGGAAACGAGGCTGATGGTGGCGGCGCTGCGTGCGGTCTCAGCCCCCGTCTGGAGAGTCGGGAAGGCCAGCGTTGGAGGAGGAGAAAGGAGGGGGGGATAGAAACCCTGTGAAAGAGGTACAGAGACAAAGGGCGGCCTCTCTCTCGACCCTCCCCTCCTCCGTCCTCACCGACGGACCGAAGCGCCTCTGCCGCCGCTTCTTACTAGAAGAGGAGGAAAAAAGGCAAAGCGCGAAGTGTGCCGCTCTGAGAGCCAGCAAGAGGAGAGGGCGGTCCGTTCACCTCATTTTCTTTAAAAAAAAAATGCGCTCTCTCTCCCATCATCAGGTTTCCCAAGGTTACCTGCATAGCAGCAGCAGTTATACCCACAGTACTGTGAGATTGGTAGGCAAGTTACAGCCAATCCATACCAAAGATCAGCCTTTAAATTTCAAATGTTTTGCAAATCTTGTGCAGAAACTAGGGAAAGTCCTTGCTTATAAGCTAGTGGAGTGGTGTGCATAATCCAATATATACTGACAATAATAATAATAACTTGAAAAAAGCTGGATTTTCTTACTGGACCAAAATAAGACTTAACCAGTGATGGTCTTGTGCAGTAGCTTTAGAGATTGAATGAATCTCTTTTGAAGAAAACTCGTGCCAGAACCTCTTCAGAGTTGTGTGGGCTCCAGAAAAGGAACCACATCCTGCAGAGAATATTGTTACATTACATTTCCTTGGTCAAAGACTGATGTAACTGGTGTAGTTTGTTGCTTATAAATCTAAATCATTCCCCTTCCCCATGTGGACTCAGCTCATGAGAGATTGTAAAGTAAATAAATGACTCTGAAATCCTATCAGAAGGTAAAATACAGATAAATGTTTAATCGGTAAGTTATGGATGTGTGTATGTCTGTGTGAACAGATATTCCAAGGGTGTGTGGTCATAGCATCTTTCCTCCTAGGAATGTGCCCTTCAGTGGGGCATTTAAGATGTCTCCTTCCTTCTCCCATTGAGTGTGCCGCTCTGAGAGCCGGCGAGAGGAGAGGGCGGTCCGTTCACCTCATTTTCTTTAAAAAATGTGCTTTCTCTCTCTCTCAAGACAATGCACTCAGTCTCGGATCAGAACTGGGTCTTAGCACTGCTAGGCAATCACAGTCAGGTGGCTCGCTTCTATTACTGCGCCCTGCAGTGCCTGGACTAGATTTAGATTTCTGGATTTGTGTTAAACTGCTAATTCATGTAAGTAATACTGTGCCTTCTTTTTACTATGTATACTTATGGTTCTTTTTCTCTTCGTTACCACCATTTCTTTTGAATAAAGCACCTGCTGTGCCTGTGACCACCACACCACTTTTAAAATGTCGAAACCAATAGCAATGAGAGGTGTAAAACGTAAGCGAACGGCCAAAGCTTTTAAGCCTGAATGGCTTGAAGAAATTGTTGAAACGGAGACACCGAAATCTCTGGATAAAAAATGCGTTCAACTGCGTGAAATATTCACTTACGAAGAGGATGACAGAGTAGTCGGTTTTTGCATCTCGGCAGTATAAACAATCAGAGTTTTCAAATGGCAAATTTTGGGGTGATGTGTGGAAACTGGACTTTTTGAAACATCTGTCAAGTAAGACTCATACTGAAAGTGTTAAGAAACTTAGAGCTAAAAATCCAAATTTAAGAGGAGGATTATTTAACTTGTTGCTTGAGAGCACCGCTGAAAAAGCGAAAAGGCAAATTAGTAATGAACGGAACCGTTCTACACCAGAAGAAATTAAAATTCTAATTGATAGTGTTTTGCTGGCTGTTCGGATGAATATTTCCATGCTCTCTGTTCAAGATATTAATGAACACATGTCCAAGTACATAACCATACCTGAAAGCTGGAGAAGCAAAAACTATTCGTTTGAATTTCTTGAAATTATAAACATGAATGTCCAAGATAAGCTCCTGGGAGATGTTGCATCAGCAGCGTATCATACATTAACTATTGATGAAAGCACAGACATTTCTGTCAACAAATACTTAATACTGTACTTCAAATATCAGCCAGTAAATTCATGTCTGTATAAAACTTCATTTGGTGGGATGCTACAGTTGGAAGCATGCGATGCTGCATTAATAGTCAGTGCACTCCGGGAATTCTGTGGGAAATACAAGCTTGACCTTAACAAAATGGTCATGTTTACTTCGGATGGTGCCTCTGTCATGTCAGGCAGAATAAATGGTGTTGCTGCGCAGCTAAAACAAAACGTTTCGCATTTAGTGCAGCAGCATTGTGTTGCCCATCGTGAAGATTTGGGGATCTCTGAATCATGGAAGGAAGTAAAGTTGATGAAAGAATTTGAAACTTTCATGAGAACTGTTTACACAACCTTTTGTCGATCTTCTACTAAAAGGTCACAATTTAAAGAATTAGCAGATGCTTCTGAATGTGAGTCAATTGCTTTTAGACCTCTGAACGAAGTGCAGTGGTTATCTAGACATTTTGCTCTTAAAGCAATTATTCGAAATTATGATCGATTATTAAAATACTTTGAAGAAGAGAAGAATAATGATCCCATTGCAAAGTACTGTTATAAAAAGCTAAACAGCCATCAATTCCATATAACACTGCAAATTTTGAATGATGTTTTATCTGAACTAGCTTCATTAACAATGGCATTTCAAAAACGTGGGCTAACACCACTGGAAGCATATCATCTTGCACAGGGTAAGCTGAACAAAATCCGAATGCAATACTTGGGTGACACAGTAAAATGGACTGATAATGTTAAAAAACTTCTCGACAAGATACCTGGAGACGTTTCAATGGATACTGGTTCCACACTTATTTTCATTAATATGCTGTGTCTGTATTTAGGGGAAAGATTTCCTGAAAATGAAATTGAGGAATGGTCTGCTTTTGACTTGACAGCAATAGCACAGTGTGATTATGAATTTGGAATTGAAAACGTCCGATCATTCTGCTTAAAGTACAAACAATTTCTTATGGAGGAACATATTGTTCTTCAGCAGTACAATGACGTCAAGTTTTTTTGTCGCAGAAAAAAATCAAAAGCAAACTGATCGGAGGCGGAGCCTACGAAGCACCAACATGGCTGCGTAAGAGAAGCTCTCCTGGCCCTTTGACAGCGAATCCTGGTCATTTGTAGCTCTACCCGCCTAATTCGCAGTGCTTTAGAGCGCCAGCGCTGAATTATGTCAGCCGGTAAGCAGACCCGCCTTGACTTTGCTGCTGCGGCGGCGTCCGGCACGAAGCGATCCAAGACCGACCCTCTCTCCCCACAGAAAACGGCGGCACCGCCCGAAGCCCCTGAGGGCCTGAAAGAAGTGTTGAAGGAGGTAAGGGCGGTTCGCTGCCAGGTGGACGCAAACGGCGAATCCTTGGATAAGGTGCAAACGTGCCTTAAGGAGTTGTCTGGGCAAATGCAGCAGCTTACCTTACGGGTGGAGAAAGTGGAGAGGGCCGCTGCGGAACACGAGGAGCGCCTAGCCCTTCTCCCGAGGATGGGCCGCAAGCTGGAAGGGCTTGAGAAGAGCGTTGAGGACATGAGCAACAGGGCCCGCCGGAATAACGTCCGGGTATTAGGAATTCCGGAAGGGGCAGAGGGGAGTGATTCAATACGTTATTTGGAATCTTTGATCCCGCAGCTCTTGAAGCTGGATTTCTCTCGCCCCTTTGAAATAGAGCGGGCCCACCGGCTACCATCTTCGGTGAATCAGCGCTCTAAATTCCCGCGCCCGATGATCTTTTGTGCGCTCAGGCACCAACATGCTATCCAAATCCTGACGGCAGCTAAAACCATCCAGCCTCTATTACCTGGGGGTCAGAAAGTGGCCTTTTATCCGGATTTTAGCAAGCCAACTGTTGAGCGACGTAAGAGATTCCTAGCGTTCCGGCCTCGTCTCCAGCGCCTACAAGCGAAGTACGGCCTCTTCCGTCCCGCCCCCGGTTCAAAGTAACCTTAAACAACGAGACCAAGACCTTCGACGATCCTGCAGAACTAGCTGTGTACATCGAAGATCAAGAAGCTCTGCAAATGCAGTCGAGTTGAAGTGCCGCGGCAGCGGGAAGTCAGCTGCGCTCAGGACTGTCCTGCGGACTTACTGATTTAGGCCCTCTGTGGCCCTTCATCAACTTGTGGAGAAGGGTCAGGCCCTCGTACGGCGCAGAGCCGGGAAGGGCGGGCAGTTCTGCCGCTCAACCGGGCTGTGCCGGGGGGAGCCTCAGAGGAGCAGGACCTTCTGTTTTCAATATGTCTGTTTTGGTTGGGGATGGCGGGTAGCTTTCATTGGGGCCAGGCTGCGCCATGTTTGGGCATTCTTCCTGGCTCACCCAAGTTTATATTATTATCAGGGGATGTTTTATTGGGGGGTTTGTATTGGCTCTCAGGAGGGGGATTTGTGGGTTATTTGTTGGGGTTGCCAGTTTTGGGATTTCTTTAAGGGGCTGCTTTGCTATCTTCAGTCATATGGTGTGAGTAGTTTGCTGAACAACTATGGCTAATTGGCTAAAAATCGTGTCCTTAAATGTAAAGGGCATCAAAACTCCCATGAAAAGAAAAAAAATTCTAGCATATTGTGCCCGGAATCAGGCGGATGTTGTGTTTCTGCAGGAGACCCATCTTACTCTGCAGGAAACCATGAAGTTAGAGGGTAAGCACTATTTGCTTTTGGGTTCCTCCCCAGCGGTGCACAAGAAAAACGGAGTTGCCACACTCGTCCGGAAAGCACTGGGGGCATCGCTAGTTCGTACTAGTAATGATACCTCGGGGAGATGGTCACGGTCCCTGGTTGAAATTGGGGGGGTGCAGTTCTCTTTTGTCAACGTGTATGGTCCGAATAAAGATGATCCGGATTTTTTCCGTGCCTTGAATAGCACTTTACAAAGAGACTATACTGCCCCAATTATTGTAGGGGGGGATTTTAATTTGGTAAATGAGTCCTTAATAGACCGCCGCCCAGCGAGAATAAGCCGACCCTCTCGAGCGGATGGCGCTTTTTCAGCCCTTAAGGGGGATTGTGGTCTGGTTGATATCTGGAGGCTGCTCCATCCCACTGAGAAGGATTTTACCTTTCTTTCTCCAGTGCATAATTCTCTTTCCAGGATAGATTTTTTTTTAGTTTCCAGGTCTTTAGTCTCAGGCTGCTGTGAGGCAGAAATCCTGGGGGGGACCGTGTCCGATCATTCAGCCATTACGCTTAAACTTCCGCTATTGAAGGCTGTTGGGGGCAATCCAGTGTGGTCATTTAACAGAACCTGGCTCGCAGATCCCTCCTTCCAATCCGAGTTGAGGGCTGCTACTAGGGCCTATTTTTCACATAATACCTTAGGGGCCACGGCTACTTGGGCCTGGTGGGAAGCCTTTAAGGCCTCCCTAAGGGCGACTATTACTAGCTATAAGATTAAGGAGACTAGAAAGAGGAAAGAACAGCTAGCAGTTCTGGAAAACCAGATCAAGGCGGGGGAGAGGCTTTGGATCCGGCAGCCTGATGCTGGGATCCTTTGTAGGTTGCAGAGATTGCGGTTTCAATACAACGAGTTGTTGAGCTCTGAGATTGAACATGTGATGTTAAAACAATCGGCAAGATATCATATTGAGCAGAATAGGGCTAGCAAGCTCCTCGCAAGTGCATTGCGTGGGAGAAGGGAAAAGGCTAGAATTGTCTCTCTTGTAAATGACAGTCAGACGAGATTGGTCACGGACGAACTCATTCTAGAGGAATTTTCAATATTCTGTAATAAGTTGTACTCCTCAGAAGTGGTAGCAGATTCTGCGGCGACCGACCGCGCGATTTCTTGATGCGCTCAGCCATCCCAGATTAGGAGCCCTACAAGCTCATCAGTTGGGCCGACCTTTCTCTAATAAGGAGGTGACTGAGGCAATCAAAGCCATGAAGGGTGGGAAAGCTGCGGGCCCAGATGGGCTGCCTGCGGAACTTTATAAAGTTATGAGCGATGAATTGGCTCCTTACTTAATGCTATATTATGGGGAGCTGGAAAAGGAATCTGGTCAGCCCGGGAATCTCTCAGAAGCTACCATTGTGGTCCTGGAAAAACCTGGGAAAAGCCCCGAATATGTTAAGAATTATCGGCCTATCTCCCTATTGAACATAGATTATAAAATCTATGCGAGTATTCTGGCTAAGCGGCTTGCTTTGGTCATCGGGGACTTAGTGCATCCTGATCAGTGTGGCTTTATACCAGGCAGGTCCACTTTTGATAATGCTCGACTGTTGTGTAATCTGATCGATAGGGCGGCGGCCGACACCTCCCCTTATGTGGCCCTTTCCCTGGATGCTGAAAAGGCATTTGATAGGCTGGAATGGTCCTTTCTTTTTTCTGTGCTAACTTGGTTCGGATTGGGAGAGGACTTTATCAACAAGGTCAAGTTGCTTTATGCCAAAACCAGTGCTAGAGTTTTTGCTAATGGCCATCTGCATCGTTCCTTCTCATTGCATCGGGGTACTCGACAGGGCTGTCCCTTATCCCCACTATTGTTTGACCTGGCCCTTGAACCTTTAGCCCTGGCTGTTCGGCAAAGTGAAGCTATTTTGGGTCTCAACTTTAACGGATTGCATGTTAAGTTATCTGCATATGCAGATGACCTCTTGTTATTTACGCAGCCTCAGGAAATCCCACAGATCCTTACTTTAATCAATAATTACTCCAGTCTGTCGGGCTATAAGATTAACTGGGATAAGTCTGTGGCCTTCCCACTTAATGGATGCTCGACAATCACAATGATGTCCCCCTTCCCGTTTAGATGGGAACCTGCTGGCATTAAATACTTGGGAGCCTGGTATAGTGCCTCTGTGGCGGATACTATCCGTGTGAATGTGGAGGAGCTCACCCGGATAGTCCGCAGTAAAATTTCTGCATGGTCTCCCTTATACCTTACCTGGTGGGGTCGTTTAGAAGTCATCAAAATGGTTCTGGTCCCCAAGATCAATTATGTTCTAGGCATGCTCCCCTTCACCTTACCGATAGAGATATTTACGGGGTTAGAGAGAACCCTTTTGGGGTTTCTGTGGAAGGATGTCCAGCCTCGCATAGCCCTCCGGAAACTTAAGGCCCCCAAAGATAAGGGGGGTGTCCATTTCCCCGATTTTCAATGGTACCATCATGCACTCCTTATTAAGCAGGGTACTACATGGCTGGATACTGAGGTGGAGACCCCTGGGCCAAGGTGGCTCCAAGTCGAAGCCCGGGCGGCAGGCTCCTACCCTTTGAGACATTTGTTGGGAATGCTGCATCCTGAGGAAGGGCCACAGGGCAAGGTAATCCGGGCTACCCAGGCTGCCTTTCTAAAGCTGGTGCATATAGCGGGCGGAGATGGTCTCCCCTCACAACGGACTCCGCTTTGGCGAAACCCACTGTTTAAGATTGGGGGCCAGCGGTTCGCTTGGAAAGACTGGCAAGTAAGGGGCATATGGACCTTGGGCCATATAGTTGGGCCTGCGGGAATGAAAGATTTTAATTCCTTTAGGGCAGAATTCTCCTTACCTCAGAGTAGCTATTTCCGTTGGCTGCAAATTAAGCATAGCATCCTGGCAGCCGGGGTCGAAACCTGCAATTTGCTAGAGGAGGGTAGCCTGATTCTTACTCTCAAAGCCATGTATGGGCAAACGGGCATGATAGCTGGTGTATATGCTTTGTTTAGGGACTACGCCAGCTCAGTACCGAGGGGGCTATATCGGGTCTGGGAATCTGAGTTGTCTGCAGTGCACTCCTTTGATACGTGGGCACCACTGTGGGGCACTGTCACCAGAGCCTCCCGCTCTGCTGCGATTACGCAATCTATGTATTTCCTTTTGCACAGGGCTCATCTCACGCCTGTAAAGGTTTCCAAATGGGACCGGTCATCCACAGGGAATTGCTGGTCCTGTCAGAGAGCGAAAGGCACATTCCTTCATATGTTTTATGAGTGCCCCTTTGTGCAGGCCTATTGGAGGGAGGTCTGGCATAAAATACAAGTTGTTCTGGGCATACCAGACCAGCTTTCCACGACTGTAGTTTTCTTGCGTTCCTTGGGGCTTTCCCAAGATGGGCACAAGTCCAAGGACTTCCTTTTAAACTTTATGATGGCCGTTGCTTTCAAGCTGATCTTAGTTAATTGGAAGACCTTGGAGAAGTTGCGATCGGGGGAATGGTGGAGCTTGGTCTGTCACTATGCCAAATATGAACGGATATACGACAAGCTTCATCATCCCGGCAGCGGAGTGCTCTGTCATGATAAGTGGCTTCTCCTAGACCAATACGTTGCTCGCTCTGTTGCTGGTTAATTCTTGTAGATGGTCCCCAACATGGGATGTTAATTTGGGGTTGGGAATTGGTCGCTTAGCAGCCCAGTGAAGTGAATTGCTGGATTCTGGCTTCTCTGACACAGTTCTATATGCTTGCCTACTCCTGAGGGTCGGGGGGTGGGGGGTCTTCTTTTCTTTTCTTTTTCTTTCACGTTTAGTTACTGTTATTGCTGTGTTGATTTTTGTGTGTGTGGTGTATGTTGTATTGGTTGTTGGAAAACTTAATAAAGATATTTCAAAAAAAAAAAAAAAGCAAACTGATCAACAGTTTTCTGGATATGGTGACTTTGGCGTTTCAGAATACTCACTTTATTTTATTTATTTATTTATTTAAAAGTATTTCTAAACCGTCTTATCCTAAAAATCAAGGCGGTGTCACAACAATACAATCAGATGAAGTGCTGGGGGGGTCATGCAGTGTAGGAGGAGTAGAGTGCGGGGGGGGATCATGCAGGAGGAATAGTGTGGGGGGGGGGTTAGTGCAGGGGGGCAGTGGAGTGAAGTGTGTGTGAGGGGGGGGGGATTCTAGATTAGGGTGAGCTATGTACAGTGTGCGCTATAATACAGCATGTTCTATAATACAAGGTACTGTCCAGATAGGGCTTGAGCTAGATCCTGTGCCGATATACAATCTCTTGTCGGTGTCTTATAATCTCTCGTCGGGGTCTTTGTTGATCAGGCTTTGTTGATTACGTGATGTGTCCATAATGTTCTATGAACAGAGTTGTCTTCAGCTGTTTGCGGAAGTCTTTGAGGTCCGTTGTCGATCTCAGATCATCTGGGAGGGAGTTCCAGATGGTTGGGGCTGCCAGGGAGAGGGCTCTCTCTGTGGTGTCCTTTCGTGTTTTTCTGAAGTCTTTTGGTGTATTGACTCTGTTGGAGGTTCCTTTTCTTCTCGGGCGGGTGCTGGTGTCTGGATGAATGAGGGTGTGCAGATTTAGCGAAATTTTGCAGATTTAGCGAAATTGATGGATATTGGTGGAACATTTTTGGCTTCTAGTGCAGATTGTGAGCGTGGTTTCAGCTTGATGAACAGTTTAAAAACCAAAATAAGGAATCGCTTACATTTAGAACATTTGGAAATGCTGATGCGTGTTAAGAGTCATCTTCAAGATGGCAGATCAGTAGACCTTGATAAAATTTATTCAGACTGGGTACATTTGAAAGATCGAAGAGAAAAATTTTGAGAATGAACTCTTCTTCCATACATAAATTATTTACATGGAATAGCAATGGCTTTCAATAAAAATGAACTGAAATAATACCACATTTGTGATTGTAATTACTAGAAATTTTCCGCTTCATTTAGTAATCGTCTATTTTCATTTAATTTGATTAAAATCAATGTGGTGTACATACTGTATTCTAATGTGTAGTCAAATTTTAAAGTATATAACTCCAAGTGTCGTTATGTGGCGCACAAAAAACTTAACCTTCCTTCAAAAGCTGCACAGCTGATATTTTATGCGCACACAGCCTACAGAAAATTAGAGGGAACATTGGTCTGAACCTTAAGGAACCCAGTATTGAATTGACCCAAGAAGAAAACATTCTAATGGGCCTAGCCTTTTCCCTGTGGTTAATAAGAAAAGACTGGAATTATGCATGTACATATCCCAAGTTCCCAAATCTCACTAACAGCCCGATGTAGAAACGTGTGCTATCATTAGTGTAGGCATCTGTGCAGTATTTTCGCCAAACCTGTAGAATGCAAGTAGTAACCTACCTCAAGCATAAACACTGTGCAGATGCTTGCGCTAAAGGTACTGCACCACACATTTAAATCCATGGAGATGCACGGTAATGAATCAGTTGGCTATGCAGTGCAGTTACAGTGAAGTGCACAGAAAGCTGAACTTAATGTGAAATTTTAATGTAAAGTTTAAGCAGGCGTTACAGGTTAGTTCAAGGACTGTGGTCAATGCTGGTGAAGAATTTTATGTCTGTTTCTTCAGCATACAGTCCCTGCAACTTTTTTCTAGCTTTGAAAAGACTGCTAAAATAAAAATGGCAGAAGAAGCAAGCTAGAACAATGTTTATGTGCATGTGCTGGATTGCCCTCTGGTGCATAAAACACTGATATTATTCTGAATGGAACTTCTGCTCAGAATTATATTGCTGTGCGCCAAATAGCAATCCAGCACATGTGCACAAATACCTTTTGTATGCACAGGATTATAGGTGTTGCTAACATATATCCTTGTGTGCATATTGCTAGCTTGCTCTGCTGATTTAACGCAGATGTTTTGCATAGAGCTAATTTGCATGTTTACTTACAACATCGCTGTTCAAAACTTCTACAGTACTCTAAACCTGCATGAGGAAACCCTGTACTAGAGCTTTGGCGCCAGGCTAACGCAGGTTTCTGTAAATGCCTGCAATAACAAAGCATGATTTCACTGTGTCAAACGCAGCAAACATATCAAAAAGGATTTATTTATTTCAAAAATTTTTATACGGCCTTATCAGGCGATCTAAATGCTTTACAAGGAACAAAGCTAAACATTTACATCTAGTAGAGTTAACTTTTTACATTAAAAACCGTAGTTGACTATGTACAGTGCAATTAGTTGATCTTTTAACAGACAGTTTTGGTGTTATCAAACAGCAATTAACTATTTACAGTGTAACTAGTTGGAGTACAGTGCATCGAGTTGTGATTCATATTTAATGGATATTTACAGTGCGGTTAATAGGTAGCTCTGGTGCGGTTATCTGGTACATTGATTGTATCTATTATATGTTCTATTTATGTTGTGTGTGTAATTGAGTCTGCATGGTGTGTGACCCATAGTGTTCCTTAAAGAGTAGTGTCTTCTTCTTTTTCTGAAGTCCATAAGGTCTTTTATATTTGTTATTGTTGGTGGGAGGGAGTTCCATAATATTGATGCATAATACGAGAATGCTCTGTTGCTCATTGTTTTGTTTGTTTTGTGGAAATCAGTTGGGATGGATAGGGAGTTTTGTGTGCATCCCCTTCTCTACCTGGTGTCTGGGGTTTTGCATATTAGTATAGTAAGGTAAGATGGTGCTATGTTGTAGAGCAACTTGAAAATGATGATTTAGGTTTTTGTATTTGCTTCTACTAGAGATAGACAGCCAGTGTAGTTTGTGTAAGATTGGGGTGATGTGTTCGGATCCAGATGTGCGCATGATTACCCATGCTACTGTATTGTGATAGTGCTTGCTTGGATAGACCTTTTAATACGCTATTATAGTAGTCTATATGGGGATTAATCATTGCCTCTATGACCTTTTTGAAATCTGATGGTTCCAGGCAACATTTTAATCTTTCTATAAATGGCCTGGGTGGATTTGCTTATGTGAGGTGCTAGGCTCAAGATTTTATCTAGGGTAATTCTTAGGTATTTCACCTCATCCCTTACTGCTACTGTTGCTTCTCTAAGTTGAACGTGTGGTGGTGGTGGGAGGGAGTGAATTCTTTGTCCCTGGTGATGAAGATTGCCTCTGTTTTACTGAAGTTTATCTTAAGATTGTTAAAGAGCCACTGGGAGGCTTCTTTGAAGCATGTTGTAATTTGTTTGAGGTTATCTCTTTCATTATTAATTGATAGATTCATCATTATATCGTCAGCAGAAATGTGGTAATTCACTTTATGCCTTCAAAAAATGTTGCAGATTGGTTGGAGGTATATGTTGAACAATAAGGCAGATAGTGCAGAGACCTCTGAGGTATTCCTTTGTCTTGGCTAAATGGTTTTGATGTGTTTTGGCCAATTTTTACCTGCTGTGTGCTGTTCTGCAAGTATAATATGAACCAGCTGAAGGCAGAAGAAGCCTGATGCTGGGGGCTAGGGGAAGGGGGGCTAGTGCTGGGAGAACTGTATTCTATCATTAAATGGAATTCACCTAAAAATCTACAAAAGCTTTATCATGATGTGAATATGCCAATAACTGCCTGTTTTTTCTGTCCCTGCAAAATCGCCCAATTGCCTCAAAAATAAACCACTAAAATCAGAAGCCCTAATACAAATTCTCAGCTCCTATGGGTCCCTCTGCTGACTTCCCATCCACTTCTGCATTAAATACATTTGCTTTGAGGTAACGTTACTTAATCAAAGTGGAATGTCAAATACAATAAATCAAAATAATAAATTCCTTGTTTTTCCAGAGCCCTGCATTCATCTGCCTTTCTACATTTCAACCTTCATTTCTGGTTACAGCCCATGTGCACCATATGCTCAGTGCAGGCCTCACTTCATTCTCCCATTTTCTCTGGCTTATTCACCTGCAAGCCTTTCTCCTTGCTACCTCTGTGTCTGGATATAAATGCTCTTGTAGTGCATCTGCTCCGAGCTCTTCCACTTTTTAAGACATACCTGCAAAGATATTGCAGTCGTTTCCATAAATTTTGCCAGGTCCTTAGTGAAAACCCACCATCTTATGCTAATTCTGTGCTTCCCTTTCTTTCCCTGCTGTTAAGCTCTTTGAAAAGATGACCTTGTTACTTATTTTACCTGATCTGTGTTTTCAGTATATTGCTTTATTATGATTCCTTTTATTACCATAGCATGCATTGTCATCTGTACAGAAAAGTAAAATAGTTGTTGTAGCATAATTTTACCCTCCTATAAAGCAGAATTGGACCAAATACAGTACAAAAGTCAGATTTTTATTTTTTTTATATTGTGTAGTATTTTATCTGCAAGCACTCCAAGTGCTACAATGCCAAAATAAAATACAGTATCTAAAGCGGAAGCAGGAGACTATAATAGTCCAGTATTAACTGCCTTTGCATCTTTCCCTACTTGAATCAAGACACAAGAAGACCTGCATCGTAGTGCTGAGACTTAGTTTGTGGACTTTCAGTGTAGGTGGCAAGTTACAAGGTTCATTCAACACATGTTCGCCATGTGATATTAGAACCCTAACCACTTTACTGGGCAGAACCATAGACAAGTGATGTTTTTTTCTGTTAGTGTTCTGTAATGAGACAGCAGAGGATGCTGTTCCCTTTAATTTAGAAGTGCTTGCAGTCAGTTATCATTGTCCCCCATCTACCATACACAAGGTACGTAGCCTGCACTTGATTTGTTTTTCATTTTGTTTTGTAGAATCTTCTCATAAATCTATGTATGTCCTCTGCTAAAAATGTTCTGTTCTAAAGAGGCTTTCAAGAACTCTCTTGCCTCAGATTAACACTCTGCCAATTAAAACAAAGGTTCCTTATGTTAGTGTCCCAGGGATGATCTTGCTGCATAAAGATGATTAGATTGCATGTGTATTACTGCTTGAAATCCTAGCTTTTACACTTTTTAGATCTATTTCATGTCTTTTTCAGTGGTAACTCTAGGTGAGTTACATTTCGGTACATTAGGTATTTCAGTCTTCTAAAGGGTTTATAATCAGTCTATACTTGAGGCCATGGAGTCAGAGTCACCAAGGAATGTCCATGCTATTTGAATTCACTTCCCTGTTTTTTAGCCCACCTCTCTGACCACTGTGTGCGCCTTTCTGGTTGACTTATCTAAAATATGTAGCAGAACTAAAAGTTATATTGAAGAACAACAAAACATATGAATGAATGGCATACTTAAGAAGGGCTAGACAGGTTAGGCCTCTTCAGTTTCGAGAAAACAACTGAAAGGGTTTGTACACGGAGCGGTAGGTACACCCCTAAACAAAGGCACGGAGCGGCAGGTGCACCTACTCCTGCCGCCTTGCTGGGCAGACTAGATGGACCATACTGGTCTATCTCCAGGAACAAGCAGGAATGTAGTCTTCACATATGGGTAAGGTCGGTACCGACGGAGCCTGCGCGGGAATGCTCCCCAGCGTCCAATTAGAAAGCTTTTGGGAGCATCCCACAGCGCCTGCGTGCTGCCTTCCCGCCTTTCCCAACTGCCTCTCTCCAGTTCTTCGTTTTCCGCGGAGCCAGCAGATTGTTCCTGTCACTGCAGAAAATTTCCCTTATTATCCTTCTTTTTTGTGGTCGCGTCTGCCTTCCTCGACGCTATACCGGTACCGCCGGTTCTTCTTTTTTCTTTCTTTTAAAAAAAAAAATCTATAGATTACTTTTTTCCAATTTTTTCCAGGTGCACGTGCCTTTTTGGGCCTTAGGCCTGAAAATTCCTCCATTATGGATAAACCCGCTTCGAGTTTCAAAAAGTGCACCAAGTGTGGCGGTACCATCTCCGTCACCAACACCCATGAATGGTGTCTAAAATGTTTAGGCCCTGACCACTCCATCACGGAATGTATGGCCTGTGCCATGATGTCCAAGAGGGGTCGACAGAACCGAGCTGCCAAGCTCAGTACCCTGTTTCCCTCTGATGCAGCCTTCCAGGGCTTCGTCTTCCTCCCGTGGATCTCGGGTAACTAAACATAAGTCCAACTGGTCCTCAAAGGGTAGATCTCCTTCTAAGCATCGAGATGCCTCTGGCATTGCCCTTGAGGATTCTGCACTGGCAAAATTGCCACGGCGGGAGGCTTCAGCTTCCAAAGCATTATCAGGGCTCCAGGACGTTCTCGAGGCCTCGACCTCGGCAGAACTACTGGTGCCATGCTCTGGGGTACCGATGGTTTTCTCCGGTACCGACACCCAGGCATCGGCAGCATCGATAGACCAGAGGTTCCTGGCTATTGAACGCAATCTGGCGGCTCTCCTTGCAGCATTGACACCCTCGGAACCGTGTCAGACAGTTCAACCGGTACCAGCACCGGCTCCGGCACTGGTACCGGTACCAACAGCATCGACATCGGTGTTTGCATTGCCGGCACCCAGTCATCCTATGCCTACCGGTACCGATTCCCCCCGGTACCGACTTCGGTCGGTACGGGTATCGGGCTCTACAAGAGCATCCGGACAGAAGGTACTTTGAGTTCTCGGAGGAATCTGAGGATTCTGACAGTTCTGTCAGTACAGGAGTACTTCTCCCAGAGGAGCCTTCCTCCCCTAAACGCAGGATGTCTCCTCCAGAGGATACTTCCTTTCAGGATTTCATCAGGGAGGTGGCTCGAGGTCTGTCCATTACTGTGGCTCCTGATACAGAGCCCAGAGCAAAGGAGTTGGAAATTTTACAATATCCCAAAGCTCCTAAAGAGGCGGCTACTTTGCCTATCCATGAGATCTTACATGATCTCATGTTGAGAATGTGGGAGACACCTCTTACCACCTCTCCTCACTCCCGTAGACTGGATACCATGTACCGAGTGCCTCCGTGTCCTGGTTTCCATAAAACTCAGCTTCCCCACCACTCTATTGTAGTGGAATCAGCTATGAGAAAGATCAGAAATGCAAAGAGGCATCTCCAGGAACAAGCAGGAATGAGTCTTCACATATGGGTACATCGGTACCGACGGAGCCTGCGCGGTAACACTCCCAAGCGTCCAATAGGAAAGCTTTTGGGAGCATACCACAGCGCCTGTGTGCTGCCTTCCCGCCTTTCCCAACTGCCTCTCCTCAGTTCTTCGTTTTCCGCGGAGCCAGCAGGTCATTGTTCCTGTCACCGCTGAAAATTCTTCTTTTATTCTTTGTTTTTTCGTGGTTGCGTCTGCCTTCCGACGCTCACCGGTACCGCCGGTTCTTCTTTCTTTCTTTTCTTTAAAAAAATTAATTCTAGTTTTATTTTTTCTTTTCTTCCACGTGCACGTGCCGTTTTGGGCCTTAGGCCCAAAACTGTTCCATCATTATGGAAAAGCCCGATTCAGGGTTTAACAAGTGCACCAAGTGTGGCGGTACCATTTCCGTCACTGACACCCATGAATGGTGTCTTAAGTGTTTAGGTCCTGACCATTCCATCACCGACTGCATGGCCTGTGCCATGCTGTCTAAAAAAGGAAGACAAAACCGGGTTGCTAAGCTTTAGCACCCTCTTCTCCTCCGATGTGGCCTCCTTGGCATCGACATCTTCCAGGGCATCGTCTTCCTCCCATGGATCTCAGGTAACCAAACATAAATCCAGCCGGTCCTCAAAGGGTAGATCTCCTTCCCAGCATCGAGATGCCTCTGGCGTTGCCCTTGAGGGTTCCTTACCGGCCAAACAGCCCCGGCGGGAGGCTTTGGCTTCCAAAGCATTATCGGGGCTCCAGGATGTTCTCGAGGCCTCGATCTCGGCAGAACTACTGGTACCGTGTTCTGGGGTACCGGCAGCGTCCGGTACCAATACCCAGGCACTGGTAGCGTCGATAGACCAGAGGTGTCTGGCAGCTCTCCTTGCGGCATCGATGCCCTTGGAACCGTGACAGACAATTCAACCGGTACCAGCTTCGGCACCGACATCGGTGCCAGTACCGATAACATCGGCATCGACATCGGGACCGGTTCCGCCAGTACCCTGACATCCGATGTTTCCCGGTACCGACTTCCGTCGATACAGGTACCAGGCTCCTCAGGAGTAATCGGACAAGAGGTATTTTGAATCCTCGGAGGACTCTGAGGATTCTGACGCCTCTGTCGATACCAGTACACTGCTTCCAGAGAAACCTGCCTCACCTAAGCGTAGGATGTCTCCTCCTGAGGATATCTCTCTTCAGGATTTCATCAGGGAGGTGGCTCGAGGTCTTTCTCTATCTCTGGCTCCAGAAACAGAGCCCAGGGCGAAAGAGTTGGAAATATTACAATTTCCCAAGGTTCCTGCAGAAGCAGCCACTTTGCCTGTACATGAGATTTTGCAGGACCTCATGTTGAGGTTGTGGGAGACACCTCTTACTACCTCTCCCCACTCATGCAGACTAGATACTATGTATCGAGTTCCCCCTTCTTGTGGGTTTCAGAAAACACAGCTTCCTCACCACTCTATTGTGGTTGAGTCAGCAATGAGAAGGATCAGGAGTGCAAAGAGGCACTCCTCTAATCCTCCTGGACATGAGTGCAGAACCCTAGACGCCTTTGGGCGTAGGATCTTCCAGGCTACCATGCTATCTGCCAGGATAAATTTCTAAATTCTTTATATGGGAATGTTCTTAAGAGATCACAGGGGATTTGAAGATTCTCGCTCCCTCTCTTCATTTCTCAGCCTGGTCAAGCATGCCCAGGATGTATCTAAGTTTGTTAACCGTGCAGCCTTTGACTCTTTTGAGTGTGTTAGCAGAGCATCTGCTCTCTCTATAGGTGCACATAGACTCGCTTGGCTTCAAGCATCTGACTTGGAGACCTGGGTCCAAGACAAACTAGGCAACATCCCCTGTACAGGTGAGAACTTGTTTGGCAAAAATTGGCAGGAGAAGACCAATGAATTAGATGCTGATAACTCTACCCTTACTAGGTTATCCAAGGCCACAGCTGCCCCTGCAAGAAGGAAACCTTTTAAGAAACCTTTCTTTTAAAAAAAAAAAAAGGTTTTATCCTTCTTATGCCCAGCTGGGATGGTCTGCAGGTCAACCTGCTCGAAAGACTCAACAGTCGGCCAAACAAGGGAAAGCTAAAGCTGCTAAGCCTCAGCCTTCTCAACAGTCTCAGCCTCCACAGGGCCTTTGACTCTCACCTAGAGAACTTAGCCTTTCTTCCTCTCCAAGGACCAGACCCTTCCACTATCCCAGGAAGGTTGTCATTTTGCGCCCAGATGGGGGCAAATAACAGCAGAACAGTGGACACTTTCCATCGTAAAGGAGGGGTACAAACTTCATTTTTCCAACATACCCCCATCCACATGAGTAAAACAGTTCAATTCTCAATCCTCTCTCCTCCATCTTCTGGATCTAGAGGTCCTCTATGCTTCTTGCCCAAGGGGCAATAGAAGAAGTACCCACTCTTCAACAGGGTACAGGGTTTTACTCCCCCTACTTCCTTATTCCAAAGAAGACAGGGGGGTACAGGCCTATTCTAGACCTCAGAGTATTGAACAAATTCCTCGTCAAGGAGAAATTCTAAATGATTTCCCTAGGAATTCTGCTGCCATACCTCCAGAGTCAGGATTGGCTTTGTTCTCTAGATCTCAAGGATGCGTATACTCATATAGTCATCCATCCAACCCACAGAAAATTCCTGCGGTTCCTATTCAAGGAGAAGCACTTTCAGTACAGGGTGCTTCCCTTTGGCCTGGCCTCTGCACCAAGGGTGTTCACGAAAATGCATGGCCGTCGTAGCAGCATACCTTCCCACCCTGGGGTACTTCATCTTCCCCTACTTAGACGACTGGCTCATTCGAGCCCCATCAGAGTCAGAGGCCAGGGCTTCTCTATCAGGAACAATGCACATCCTTCAATATTTGGGACTAGTCATAAACATCCCAAAATCCAACCTAACTCCTACTCAATCTCTAGAATTCATAGGAGTGGTGTTGGATACCAGAAGAGCAAGGGCCTTCCTGCCTCAGGCCCATTGCCTTCGCTTGGTGCAACTAGCCTCTCAAGCAGTACTAAAGTCTCAACTCATGCTCGAGAAATGTTGCAACTGCTAGGCCAAATGGCATCTACAGTACATGTGGTTCCTTATGCTCGCCTCCATATGAGAGCAGCTCAGTGGACTATAGCCACATAATGGACCCAGACAGTAGGTCGCCTGTCAGACAAAATAGAGAACACAACTCGTCTTATTTTGTTCCTCCAATGGTGGCAATCCACTCCAAACCTTTTGGTAGGGTCCCCATTCCAACAACCCCTACCACAGGCAACTCTTACAACAGATGCTTCTCAGATGGGTTGGGGAGCTCATCTGCAAGACCTCTCCACGCAAGGCACTTGAACTCCACAAGAGACTTGTCTGCCCTCAGCTTCAGGAGATTGATATGTAATCTTCCTTGCTCTCCAGGTGTTCCACAGTCTGCTCAGCTACAAGACAGTCGGCTCTCTGTCGCTTTGCAACGAAGCTTTGCGAATTTGGGCTCTCGCCAGAGAGCATCAAATCCATCTGCTGGCAGTATATCACTCAGGGATACAAAACTCTTGGGCAGACAGACTCAGTCGAGTTCTGCTACCTCACGAATGGTCTCTACATGCGGACCAAGTGGCGAAGATTTTTCAAAGGTGGGGAACCCCGGACATAGACCTCTCTGCAAATCCGTGGAATGCCAAACTTCCCCGGTTCTGTTCCAGAATCCGGGCTCTGAATTCTCAGGCCAGGGACGCCTTCCTCCTTCATTGGGGTCAGGACTTCCTGTATGCTTTTCCGCCCATTCCCCTAATTCCCAAAATCCTCTTCAAGCTTCAGAGGGACAGAGATCGCATGATTCTCATAGCTCCACATTGGCCAAGGCAAGTGTGGTACCCTCTGCTCCTACATCTCTCTCAAGCTCCCTCCCTAGAGTTGGGGTCTGCCCCAGATCTCCTGTCTCAGGAGGGCGGAATGTTATGGCATCCCAATCCTCAATCCCTGCATCTCAGGGCTTGGTTGCTGAAGGCCTAGATCTTCAGGATCTTAACCTCTCTCAACAAGTGAAGGAAATCCTTTGTGCTTCCAGAAAACCTTCCACAAGACGCTCTTACGCTTTCAAGTGGAAAAGGTTCATCATGTGGTGCTCGCAAAAGGGTCTTAACCCTCAAGTGCTACCTCTGGAATCTCTATTGGATTATCTCCTTCATTTGTCCAATGCGAGTCATAAGACAAACTCAGTGAGGGTCCATCTAAGTGCTGTTGCAGCTTCTTTGAAGCCTTTAAATGGACAACCTGTTTCCTCTCATCCTCTTATAGCGAGATTTATGAGAGGCCTTCTCCTCACTAAACCTCCCATTAGACCACCTCCTGTGGCATGGAACCTAAACCTGGTTCTTGGTCAGCTCATGAAGCCACCTTTCGAACCTTTGGCTACTACCTCCTTAAGATTCCTTTCTTGGAAGGTTATCTTTCTTATTGCAATTACATCAGCATGTCGCATAAGTGAATTGCAAGCACTTGTAGCTGATCCACCTTATACCAGATTCCATCATGACAAGGTAGTCCTTAAGACTCATCCACGCTTCATGCCAAAGGTGGTTTCGCCTTTTCATCTCAATCAGGCAGTCTATCTACCTGTGTTTTTTCCCAGGCCTCATGCATCAAGTGCAGAAAGGAATCTCCATACTTTGGACTGTAAAAGGGCTTTAGCCTTTTACTTAGAGGACACAGTAACATAGAAAATCATCTCAACCCTTTGTTGCTTTTGATCCTTCTCATTTGGGACTTCCAGTCTCCAAAAGAACACTGTCTAATTGGATTGCACAGTGTATCTCCTTTGCTTATCAGAGTAAGAACATTCCTCTGGAAGGCCATGTCACTGCTCACAATGTGAGATCCATGGCAGTCTCAATGGCTAATTTACACTCTGTGTCTATCGACGAAATCTGTCGAGCAGCCCCTGGGCCTCGGTTCATACCTTCACAGCCCATTACTGCTTGGACAAGGACTCCCACTGGGACACCTTGTTTGGTCAGGCTGTTCTCCAACACCTGTTCCATACTTAACCAACTCCTACCCACCATCCCTGGTGGATGCCAGAGATCCATGGGGGAAAGTAGAGCCCTTCCTCAGGGACTCAAAACTTTTGGGACCTCTCCCTGGCATCTGAAGCTAGAGAGTCCCCCATATGTGAAGTCTCATTCCTGCTTGTTTCTGGAGATAGCACAGTTACTTACCTGTAACAGGTGATCTCTGGGAACAGCAGAAATAAGTCTTCACAACCCACCCACCTCCCCTAGGAGTTGCATCTCTCTGTCTCTCTTTCCCTCTTGCTCTCTCTCTCTTTGTCTCAGCTTTAAACTCAACTGAGGAGAGGCAGTTGGGAAAGACGGGAAGGTAGCACGCAGGCGCTGTGGGATGCTCCCAAAAGCTTTCCTATTGGACGCTGGGGAGCGTTCCTGCGCAGGCTCCGTCGGTACCGACGTACCCATATGTGAAGACTTATTCCTGCTGTTCCCAGAGATCACCTGTTACAGGTAAGTAACTGTGCTATGCCTCTAATCCTCCGGGACGTGAGTGTTGAACCTTGGATGCCTTTGGACGTCGTACCTTCCAGGCTTCCATGCTTTCTGCTAGTTCCTATATTTTATATATGGGAATGTTCCTTAAGGAAGTCACAGGTGACTTAGAAGTTTTGAGCCCTCTTCTTCCTGAAGATAAGAAGCAATATTTTCTCACACTGGTTAAACATGCCCAGGATGTTTCTAAGTTTGTCAACCGTGCAGCTTTTGGCTGGTTTTGAGTGCATAAGCAGAACATCTGCCATTGCCATAGGTGCACGTAGAATTGCCTGGCTCCAGGCATCTGATTTGTAGCTCTGGGTACAGGATAAACTGGGCAATATTCCCTGTACAGGTGAGAATCTGTTTTGCAAAGATTGGCAAGAGAAAGCCAATGAGTTGGATGCTGACTCCACCTTGGATAGACTGTCCAAGGCCACTGCTGATCCTGCAAGAAAGAAATCTTTCAAGAAACCATTCTTCTCCAAGAAGAAGAGGTTTTACCCCTCTTATTCCCAGCAGGGTCAGCAACCACCTAAACAAAGGAAAGCAAAGACTGCTAGGCCTCAACCGTCTCAGCAGTCTCGGCCTCCACAAGGCCTTTGACTTTCACCTAGAGAACTTAGCCTTCCTGGCCCTCAAGGGACCAGAGCCTTCCACCATTCCAGGAAGGTTGTCTCACTTTGCCCCCAGATAGGGGCAAATAACAGCAGAACATTGGACACTTTCCATTGTAAAAGAGGGGTACAAGCTTCACTTCCTGTGCATGCTCAGGGCTCTCAGGCCTGGGATGCTTTCCTCCTTCACTGGGGGCAAGACTTCCTTTATGCCTTTCCACCCATTCCCCTAATTCCCTAAACCCTGTTCAAGCTTCAGAGAGACAGAGGCCGCATGATTCTCATAGCTCCACATTGGCCACGGCAAGTGTGATACCCTCTGCTTCTACATCTCTCTCAAGCTCCCTCTCTGGAGATAGGGTCTGCTCCAGATCTCCTGTCTCAGGAGGATGGAATGTTATGGCATCCCAATCCCCAGTCTCTGCATCTCAGGGCTTGGTTGCTGAAGGCCTAGATCTCCATGATCTTAACTTCCCTCAGCAAGTAAAGGATATCCTTTATGCTTCCAGAAGCCTTCCACAAGACGCTCTTATGCATTCAAGTGGAAAAAATTTACCATATGGTGTTCGCAGAAGGGTCTTAACCCCCTTGCAATACCTCTGGAATCATTACTGGAGTATCTCCTTCATTTATCCAATGCAGGACTTAAGACTAACTCAGTAAGAGTCCATTTGAGTGCTATTGCAGCTTCTTTCAAGCCTCTAAATGGACAACCTATTTCCTCCCATCCTCTTATAGCAAGATTAAGCCTCCCATTAGGCCACCACCGGTGGCATGGCACTTAAACCTGGTTCTTGGTCAGCTCATGAAGCCACCTTTCGAACCCTTAGCTACTACCTCATTGAAATTCCTTTCTTGGAAAGTTATCTTTCTCATTGCAATCACATCAGCACGTCGCATCAGTGAGTTGCAGGCACTAGTAGCTGATCCACCTTATACAAGGTTCCATCATGTTAAGGTAGTCTTTAGGACTCATCCACACTTTATGCCAAAGGTGGTCTCGCCTTTTCATCTAAACCAAGCGGTCTACCTGTCTGTGTTTTTTCCAAGGCCTCATGCATCGAATGCAGAAAAGAATCTTCATACTTTGGACTGTAAAATGGCTTTAACCTTTTACTTACAAAGAACACAGCAACATAGAAAGTCCTCTCAAATCTTTGTTGCTTTTGCTCCTTTTCATTTGGGATTTCCAGTCTCCAAGAGAACACTGTCTAACTGGATTGCTCAGTGTATTTCCTTTGCCTATCAGAATCTTCCTCTGGAGGGCCATGTCACAGCTCACAATGTGAGAGCCATGGCAGCTTCAATGGCTCATCTACACTCTTATCTATCGACGACATCTGTCGAGCAGCCACCGGGGCCTCAGTTCATACCTTCACAGCCCATTACTGCTTGGACAAGGACTCCCGCCGGGATGCCTTGTTTCGTCAGGCTGTTCTCCAACACCTGTTCCATACCTAATCAACTCCTACCCACCATCCCTGGGTGAATGCCAGAGATCCATGGGGGGAAGTGGAGCCCTTCTCAGGGACACACAACTTCTTGGGTCTCTCCCTGGCATCTAAAGCTAGGGAGTCCCCATATGTGAAGACTACATTCCTGCTTGTTCCTGGAGATAGCATAGTTACTCACCTGTAACAGGTGATCTCCGGGAACAGCAGGAATTTAGTCTTCACAACCCACCCACCTCCCCTAGGAGTTGTATCTCTCTATCTCTTTCTCTTTCCCTCTCTCTCTCTCTCTCAGCTTTAAACTCAGCTGGAGAGAGGCAGTTGGGAAAGGTGGGAAGGCAGCACGCAGGCGCTGTGGGATGCTTCCAAAAGCTTCTAATTGGACGCTGGGGAGCGTTCCCGCGCAGGCTCCGTCGGTACTGACGATACCCATATGTGAAGACTAAATTCCTGCTGTTCCCGGAGAACACCTGTTACAGGTGAGTAACTATGCTTTGTCTGCCGTCATATACTATCTTACTAAGATTACTTTTTCCACACCACTCATGTTTGTATAAATTAAATAGGGAATAGTTTAATCCTTTGAAAGATTACTAGGACTAAGGACACTTAATGAAAATGATCAGCAAGAATTTTAAAATATATTGGAGTTTTATTTACCTCAACACACAATCGAGCTGTGGAATCTGTTGCTAGAGGACATGGTCAAGGCATCTAGTATAGCTGGATTTAAAACAAAGTTTGTGCAAGTTCCTGAAGGACCCTGAAAACCCACTTCTTTCACCTAGCTTTTAATCTTCCTTCCACTGGCTCCTGACTGCTGAGTGTCCTGTTTCTCTCTTTTCTGCTCTTCCTGTCTCCTTTCTCTTTCCTTTTCTAAGCAGTCATTTTTGTATTGTGCACTGCTGTCTGCTCTGGCTTAAGTGGTATATCAAATTTCCCAATAAAGAGTCTTTTTTTTAAAACAGTTATTAACCAGGTAGCAATATAAAATGGATCTGCTGGATGCATCCAAGTAACTATCTTGATTGTGATTGGAGAGAGACTTACTGTTGCACCATAGTTACCAGCAGGTGCTTGCTGCGTTTTAGTACATTTTACCACTCGAGTTTAGTCATTTGAGATGCCTATTGCTGGGAGGGAGGAGGAGTTTTTTTTTTTGTTTAATGGAGTTGGACCCCTGACCAAGACTATTCCAGCCGAAACCTGGCAGAGTCAGGCTTACTAATAAAGAACTGTTTACATCTCATGGTCTACCTCTGCTCTTTGTCTGGACTGATCCTTCTCTGCAGAAGCTGATACCTTCTGTCTACCTTTTCCATATTGTCCCTCCATTCTGGTCCAGACCACTGGGTTTCTCTTCCCCTTCCAGCTGAGATTTCTAGGCTTTTGGTGATGTCTTCACATAAAGGAGACCAAACTCCTCTCACCTAGCCAGTATCCTCCATCTTCAGCAGATGGGGAAGAGCTCTGTATAGTCTGAGCTACACTGTTGCAAATTCCTTGGGGGGGAAAAAAAGCCCTAAACATAAGATCATCATTATTTGACAGGAGCATTAGCTGGGGCTGCCCCAGAGCTGCTTGTTGTGAGGACCTGAGCCTGAATCAGGGGAGGGTTGAGTCCAGAAGGCACACCCAGTGGGGCTGGGTCACTTCCTCCTTTTATTCTGCATAGCCAGCATCAGGACTCTGGCTTTAGAGGCAGAGTTCTGTGTGCAGTGGCTGGCCCTTTAAATTTAATTATACTGTTAGCATTTGGCAGCAGCTGCAGGGGTAGTCTACCTGGGGCGACTCCAATTGTCGGCTTTGTGTGCTTCAGGGGACCGTGCAGTGAATGTTCTTTGCTTCAGGGGTTGGTGATTCAGGCTTCGGGGCAGGTCATGCGGCTTTATTTCTTTCTTTCACTGTTTTTATTACAGCTCAGGCGTCTTCAGTTATAGTGGTGTTTTTTTCCGCCTTTGGGGAAACACGCAGATGCCGAAGAGAGAGGTTATCTGCATAGGCTGTTGCATGTGCCAAGGGTGCTTGTCACTTGTGAGGATCTGTAGTTTCTGTGAAAAAGGCTGATCGGGAGGCTGACAGAGATGGGGAGGGAGGATGGGGGGGGGGCATGAATATGCCTGCTAACAAATAATAACAAGGAAATCAAACATCATTACTATTTCACCTAAACCAAGGCGTACCACAAGGTTCTCCAAGAAAAAGCAGGAAGTCAGTCCTCAGATATTGATGATGTCGGCACTGACAGAGCCCCCGCGGAAGCGTCCCCCTACCTTTCAAAGAAAGCTTTTGAGAGCTGCCACCACACATGCATGGTCTCCTTACCGCCCAAGGGTGCCATCTTGCTCAGCCTCCTTTTTTCCGCAGAGCCTTTCAGACGTCTGGCTTGTCCCTGGAAAAAGTTGATTATTTTGTTCCCTGAGTTTCCAACTCATTTCTGGTATTGCACCGGTACTCCTTCCTACCTACCGGCCTCAGCATCGGGTTCGGTTTAATTTTTGTAGTCTTTTCGTTATTTTCTTTTTCTGCCATCTTTCGTGCCTTTTTTCTCCCACTGGCAGCCCGAAGGGTCTTCGACCTCTCAGGGGTACTTTTTCCCCCCATGGCTACCAGTGGTTTTTAGTGTGATCGGTGCTCTAAAATTATGTCTTTGACCAACACACACGACTGCTGTCTTTGTTGCCTCGGGCCAGACCACGACCCGGTGGGCTGTAGTTTCTGCAAGAGGATGTCCAGCAAGGCCCTCAAGAACCGCCAGCAGCAGAACGATAGTTTTCCCCCCGAGTCCCTGATGCCTCTGAAAGCCACAACCTCGTCTGAGGCCCTGACATCTCGGACAGAACTCTCCAAACCTGAGCCTCATCAGGGGCCTTCAGAAAGGGTATCTCCCTCAAGGGAACTCAGGAAGAAGAAGAACCCCTTGAGGACGGCAGCCTTGGATGGTTCTGACCGGCTGGGAGCTCCCTGGGCCTGATCTCGCAGTCCGAGACATTTGTCCGAGGCATCTGAGAGGGAGCGGTCTGCGAAGGTCCCTTGGAAGGATCCGGCCGCAGACTGGCCTGTGTCCCCAGACACCATCCTCATCGAGGATTTCCCTTCGGGGGAGCCAGTGTCGGGCCCAAGTCCCTCTGTACCTGTGCCGAAGGCTGCGGAGCCTTCTGGGCTGAAGTCCAGAATGGCAGCCCTAGAACACAGTTTTTCTGCCTTCATGGACCAGCAGCGGGCGCTGTTGTCCGGCACAACCGGTTCATCCCTCCTGACCACCAGGCCCAAGATGTCACTGGAGGCTGAGCCAATCCTCGAGGTCCTTTGGCCTCAAGTTAATCTTCAGCTGAGGTCACGTTCTGAGTCCCACTTGACGGGACCGCAGTCATCCCCGGCATCTTTACCAGGCTCCGGCTATAGGGCATCGGGGCCCTTGAGGCCCGCGGAGCAGCCCTCCTACGAGTCCTTCATGGACTACTCCGAGTAGGAGACTGAAGACGAGGAGTCCCCCTATACCTGTCAACACCATGACGTCCCTTTGGATTCTCCCATCTCGGAACCTTGGTGGCAGTCCCTGCCCGAGGACATGGGCTTCTTGGACTTTATCAAGGACATGTCTAAGGCCCTGACATTCCGAACTGAGTCAGAGGAGGACCCTCAGGCAGATGAGTTAGAGATCCTCCAGTGAAAGACCTCTCTGCGGGAATCGCTCACGGTGCCCATCCCTCCCATCCTGGAACGGCTCATGCTCCGCATATGGGGGACACCGGCGTTGGTGCTGGTGGTGAGCAGACTGCTTGACTCGATGTATCAGGTCCGCTGAAGCCCAGGCTTCTAGAAGTCACAACTGCCGCATAACACCATGTGTCGGCTGAAAAGCCAGAAGACGCACTCCTTGATGCCCCCGGCAGGGAGGCCCACACCTTGGACACCCTCGGCAGAAAGTGCAACCAGGGCTCGATGCTCATCTGCTGCATCCCAGGCCTACTAGTTGTACATGTGTATGTACTTGAGAGACCTGGCGAAGGAACTTGCCAGGTTCTCAGCTGGTCTCTCCGAGGAACCTTTACAGCGGTTCAAGAGCCTGGTCAAGGCTGTCCGTGAGTCCTCCATATTCATGTCTCGAGCGGCCGATGATGCGTTCGAGTCGGCGGCCCAGGTATCTGCAGCAGGCATCGGTGCATGCTGCCAAGCTTGGCTTCAGTTGTCCTACCTTGAGCAGTGGGTTCAGAACAAATTGGTCAATGTCCCATGCCAAGGAGAGAACCTCGTTATCAAACCCATGACCAAACAAGGCTGCCGAGATGGAGAGAGAGTTCATGAGGAGGACCAGGCTCTCTAAGAAGACCACTGCCCCTCCCCGACAGATGGGCTCGGGTAAAAAGCTCTTTTACCTGAGGAAGGGGGATGCTTACCGAAACTACCCACCCTATCAGACCTCCCCTGCTTCCCAACAGGGTCAGCAGGCCAAGGGACATGGGCATGGCCTGCATAAGCAGAAGGCTCCAAAACCACAGGCACTGGTCCCGGCCCAGCCGGGGGGGGGGGGGAGCTTTTGACTCCTTGAGCATAGCCTCTCTACCCCAAGGAAGACAGCAGTCCACAGGGGGACATCTAATCCTGTATGCCCACAGGTGGCCAGCCATCGCCACCGATTCCTGGGCACTCCAGGTAGTCAGGGAGGGCTACTTCCTCCATCTAACTCAGACACCATCTCCTTAGCCCCGCTGCACCTCCCAGGGGAGGTCGAAGAGGTGGTCCTCGCATCGAGGAAGGACTCAACGAGCCAGGCCTATACTTTCAAGTGGCGACGCTTCTCAGTCTGGTACTCTGAGCTCCAGATCGACCTGTTTTCTTGTTCTACCAGGTGGGTCCTCCAGTACCTCCTCCACCTCTCGAAAGAGGGGGCAGAAATCCAACTCTGTCAGGGTCCACCTGAGCGCTATCTCAGCGCATCACCTACCCATCAAGGGTAAACCCCTTTTGGGGCAGCCCCTGGTCTCCCGCTTCATGCAGGACCTCTTGCTTTCCAAGCCCCCCCCCCCCCCCTTTTCTGGCTACCAGCGGTGTAGTGGGACCTGAACATCATGCTGATATAGCTTACGCGATCACCCTTTAAGCTAATGGCGACGTGCTTGCTTTGGCACCTCTCTTGGAAGGTAGTCTTCCTGGTGGCTCTGACCTTGGCTCGGCGAGTCAGTGAACTCCAGGCCCTCATGGCTGAGGCTCCCTACACCAGGTTCTACGGGAACAGGGTGGTCCTCCGTACCCACCCCAAGTTCCTACTGAAGGTGGTCTAAGACTTTCATCTCAATCAGGAGATAGTCTTGCCAACCTTCTTCCAGAGACCACATGCCGACCGGGCATCGGCGATATTATATACACTCGACTCCAAGAGGGCTCTTGCCTTCTACCTGCAGCTTACCCAGGTTTATCGCAAGTCTGACCGGCTCTTTGTCACCTACAATCCCAGTCGCCTGGGGCAGGCAGTCACTAAATGCACCATCTCTGTCTGGATTGTGGACTGCATCGCCTTTGCCCAAGCAAAGGCAGGTGCCCCGCTGGATCGACGGGTCACCGCACAAGGCGTCCGGGCCAAGGTGACTTCGGTGGCCTCGCTGCACTCGGTGTCTCTAGCAGACATCTGCTGCGCTGCGACCTAGTTTTCAGCAAATACCTTCACTTCATACTACTGCCTGGAGAGGGAGTCCCACTAGGACTGCACCTTCGGCTGGGCTGTACTCCATAATCTGTTCGGGGTATAAGCAACTCCTGCCCTCCAACTCTTCTTCGGCTACCGAGAGCTACGCCCTGGGGACCCGCAGACTCTGGCTCCTTCGGGCATCGACTTCTGTTCATGACCTTGCGGAGGCACTTTTGGGTTACAGGCTCGGTAGCCTGTAGCTGGGGAGTCCCATAAGTGAGGACTGACTTCCTCCTTGTTCCTGGAAAAAGCGTAGTTACTCATTTGTAACAGGTGTTCTCCAGGGACAGCAGGAATTAGTCCTCACTACCCTCCCACCTCCCCTGTAGAGTTGCTATTTTTGTCCTTCCCTTGCCATCTGCTTGTTAGGACTCTAGCTATGGGACCTGTCTGAGCAAGATGACACCTTTGGGCGGGAAGAGGACCACGCATGTGTGGTAACAATTCCAAAGGCTTTCTTTGAAAGCTGGGGAATTGCTCCGCGTGGGCTCCGTCGGTGCCGACGTCACCCATAAGTGAGGACTGATTCCTTCTATCCCTGGAGAACACCTGTTACAGGTGAGTAACTACGCTTTATGGGACAGTTTCACAGTTTAAAATTAACACATCTAAATCTGAAATTTTTGAATATTTCATTGTGAGGAAAATAGGGAAGTGGTTCAGTAGATTATTTAACTATTTTTATAGACTGCTCTATCGCAAAGGAAGCCTACAGGGAGCTAGAACAGGATTTTTATATATCTTGGGTGGGTGGAGAGGTGGGGATGAAATTATGGTGCCCCCAAATGTGTTTTTCTTTTTTGCCACTCTTTTAATGGACATACCTATGATTGTATCAGGTGTGCACCACAGACTTGTCTCCTTAATATGGAAGAGGCGACCTTGTGAAGTGTCTAGATGCATACTAGAGATTAGGGAGGAATAGGGGTCCCTGATTTTTAGCAGCTTAGTTGAGGACAGTATTAGAGTGTAATAAGTTGCAGCATAAGCAGTGGGTGACCATTGAGTAGATATTGCTAGGGAAGATTCCCAACTGTTTTCTACCAAGGCTGTCTGATAGATCGGATAAAGGGATTAGATTGAAAAATCCATTCACGAAGCTTACTATTAGCCTGTGGCTAGGGGTTAAAAAGTGATGTTTTCTAGAACTAAATTACTTTAGAACTATTCTTATTAATTACCTATGGGAATTTTGTCCCCCTAAATGGGATTTATTTAGCTAGATTTGATATACCGCCATTCTGTTAAAGCAACTGTCACAATGGTTTACAAAAGTCCAAAAAAACGTTATGGAGTAACAATAACAAACAAATACAAAACAAGGTACACTGGAACAAAGGATGGGTAGTGCAACATTTAAAGTTCTAAGAAATAAATTGTAAATTAAATGGCAACACACAAAAAGCTGGGGGCAGATGAGAAATGCCACTCACTGTGTCATGACTACCTAAATCTCCCCAAATGCTTTACTATAAAGTCAGTGCTTTAAATCCATTTTAAATTTCTTCAAAGATTTCTGCTTCTGCAAATCAAAAGGTGACTAATCCCATAATATGGGTGCCATGAAGCTAAAAGCTGATGCACGAGTTAATTTAAGTTTGAACTGGGATGGTTCTGGGACAGTTAAGTTGGATTTAGTCTATACTCTGTGGGAGAGGTTGGATTTGAAAACTCTAGGATAATTATTTGAGGAGAAGGAGATAGCAAGTGAGTATTCTTCATACAGTATATGCCCCATCCATCTGGAATGCACCCTCACTAGACATACTAACCACAGCAGAAATCAAATGCTTTCAAAGGAAGCTCAAAGCTCAGCTATTCAGAGATTACTTCGGAGACTAAACCTAACACATTCAGAATTTGAAAGACAGTGAACACTATTTAGATCCCTCCCTGCATAAGTGTTCTGCTACCCCAGTTATAACAATGTATCGTCTAAGACCAAGATAAATGTTAAATATTCAGTGTTAATGTTTGAATAAAGCAACAGTTTGAACGGAACAAGGAGAAACAGAATAGTTTAAAATCAGCAAAGATGTACGACAAGGCTGCATACATTCCCCCTACCTGTTTAATTTATATGCAGAACAGAGAAGCAGGACTATATGAAGACAACAGAGGTGTGAAGATTGGTGGAAGACTCATCAACAACCTTCGCTATGCTGATGATATCACATTACTGGCTGAAAGTGAAGACGATCTGACACATTTGCTTCTCAAGATCATGGAAGATAGTCTTAAAATGGGCCTGCACCTTAATGTAAAGAAGACAACTGGTAAAATCAATAGGTTCTTTGTTGATGGAGAAGAAATTGAAATAGTGGACAACTTTAACCAACTTGAATCAACCATCAATAAAGAAGCAACAAGCAGTCAAGAAATCAGATGATGCATTGCTCTTGGCAGAATGGCTATGAAGGACCTAGACGAGATTCTCAAGAGCAGAGATGTCTCTCTCTATACAAAGATTCGACTTGTTCAAGCCATGGTATTTTCAATAACATATGGATGCAAAAGTTGGACAGTGAAAAAAGAAAGACGGGAAGAAAATTGATGTCTTTGAATTATGGTGCTGGTGACAAATACTGTGCATACCATGGACCGCCTGAATAACAAACCAGTCAGTACTAGAGGAGATCAAACCTAAGCTTTCTTTAGAAGCTCAGATGACAAGACTTCAACTTTCATACTTTGAACACATCATGCGAAGAGAGAGCTCATTAGAGAAAGACATGCTTGGCAAGGTAGAAGGTCAACGCAAAAGAGAAGGATCGATACAATAACAGCAGTTATGAGTGCCAGTCTGTCAACAATGAAGCCGCCTGACTGAAGACCAAGCACATTTTAGGATTATCATCCAGAAGGTCGCCATGAGTTGACACCGACTCAATGGCACTTAACAACAAAACCATATATGTTTAGTTATCTGTAAACTGCTTTGACTTTAAGATAAAGCAGTATATAAACAAAGTTAAATAGTAAAATTTGAGCATCTGGAAGAGGTTTATAAATTTGGAGATGCATGATAAATTTCAATATATGCAAGTACGCCACTTTTTAAGAGGCCATGTCATCAAAGATCTAAGACAGGAGTCTCCACTGGAAGTAGTACTCTTCTTCTGGCGTAACAAAATGGGATGTATCTAGATTGTATCAAAAACTGATAGTGAAAGTTGGTGAGAAACCGAAACATACTGAACTGGAGAAAAAAGATTTGAATCTAACACTTGATGAGGCTCTCCAAAATCAAACTATTGAGGGGACTCTTCAGGGGCACATTAGTGAGTAATGTAACAGAAATATATAAAAGGTGGTACAGATGGTATTTCACTCCAGTGTGTTCAAAATGTTTAGAAGGAGAGTGTCTCTGTGCTGGAGAGAGTGAGCATGAGGGCACATTTGACCTATATTTGTGGTCTTACCCCAAAACAGAATTATTTCATGATGCAGGGCAAATGGTTGCAGGAGTTATTCCAAACTGAATTAGAAATATCTTGAGGAGTGATTCTGTAGAACTGAGATGTGCCAAGTTTGGGTAAGACTGGTCAAGTATTTGTGCACTGCTGCGCAAATGGTATACTCCTGGAAATCAGTAGATATGCAAGGAAAAGTCAACTCGTAAATAAAGTAAGATGTCTATACTGTGTCATGCTTCACAGTGATGAGATGGGAGAGAATGGCTTGTTTTAAAGTAATATGGGCTCCTTTTAAAAGATGGCTGATTGTAAATAATACTGCCTGATTTGGTTGGGATATTGGGATTGTATAGGGAGTTAAGGAACAGGTGCTCCTTGTGGTCTTGGGCAAGCCACTTAACCCTCCATTGCCCATGTTCCCTGTAAGTATTAGTGTATGTCTCATATCCCCTCGTGTTAAATGTATCCCCCAACTGTGTTGTGACCACTTTGATTGAAGGATAAAGTGGTATACAAAACTGTCAAAATAAAATAAATCAATAAGAAACATAGAAATATGACTGCAGAAAAAGACCACATGGCCTATCTAGCCTGCCCTTCCATATCAAATACTATAATCCCTTCTTTTCCTTTGGAGATCTTCTGTATTTGTCCCATGCTTTTTTTAAAATTCAGATTCTGTCCTCGTCTCTACTACCTCCACTGGGAGACTATTCCACACATCTACCACTCTTTCTGTAAAGAAATATTTCTGCATCTTACTCCTGAGTCTATCCCCTCATCCTATGTCCCCTCGTAGCAGAGCTTGCTTTCAATCGAAAGAGGTTCTCCTCTTGTGCATTTATGCCTACTCCTTGCTGGTCTCCCTCTGAATCATCTCTCTTCCCTTCAATCTGTTCAACACTCTGCTGCATGACTAGTCTTCCACCAGCATCATCATGCTTATATTACCCCTCTTCTTAAGTCACGTCATTGGCTCCCTATTCATTTTTGCATCCAGTTCAAACTTCTCCTGCTGACCTATACGTGCATTCACTCTGCAGCTCCTCACTACCTTTCCTCTCTTCTCTCCCTACACCCCTCCTCGGGAACTCCACTCTTCTGGCAAATCACTTTTATCTGTGCCCTTCTCTTCTATTGCTAACTCCAGACTTCTCTCCTTTCATGTTGCTGCTCCTTATGCCTGTACATCAGGCACCTTCTCTGACCCTTTTCAAATCCAGGCTCAAAAATTCACCTCTTTGTTGTCGCTTTCGGATCTTGACTCACCTGATCTCCTTTGTGTTTCCTTACCATTCCCCCTAGATGTATCCCATGTCTACAGCTACTATGTTGTCTGTCTTGACTAGATTGTAAGATCTGAGCAGGGACTGTCTGTGCAGCGCTGCATACGTTTTGTAGTGCTATACAAATGTTCGGTAGTAGCAGTAGTTAAACATCTCCAATATATACATATTAAGATCTTTAAGTCTGTCTGCTTTATAACGAAGACCACTAACCATTTTAGTAGCCACCCTCTGCATCGACTCCATCCTGTTTGTCCTTTTGATGGTATGGTCTCCAGAACTGCATACAATATTCCAAGTGAGGTTGCACCAGAGACTTATACAGAAGCACTATCACCTCCTTTTTTTTTTTTTTTTTCTGCTGGCCATTCCTCTCCCTATGCATCCAAGCATCCTTCTGGCTTTTGCTATCACCTTTTCTACCTGTCTAGTCACCTTAAGATCATCAGAAACAATCACACCCTAGTCCCGCTGCTCATTCATGGACAGAAGTACTTTGCCCCTTACACTATACTGCTCCCTTGGATTTTTGCAGCCCAAATGCATGATCCTGCATTTTTTAAGCATTAAATCTCAGCTGCTAAATCCTTAACCATTCTTCAAGCTTAGCTAGATCCCTCCTTATGTTATCTACTCCTTCCTGTCTACTTTATTGCAGATTTTGGTGGTATCTGTAAAGAGGCAAACCTTACCCAACAGTCCTTCCGCAATATCACTAACAAAGATGTAAAAAAGAATCGGACCAAGGACAGATCCCTTCAGCACACCATTGGCAACATCTTTCTCCTTAAAGTGAGTTCCATTACCTGTACCTTTTGTCGCCTCCCACTCAACCAATTTTTAACCCAGTCACTTTAGGGTACATCCCTAGGGTGCTCAGTTTGTTTATAAGTCGCCTGTGCGGAATGGTGTAGGAGGCTTTATTTAAATCTAAGTACACCACATCTAGGGCTCTCCCTCGGTTCAGCTGTCTGCTAACCCAGTCAAAGAAATCAATCAGATTTGTCTGACAAGACCTGTCTCTGGTGAACCCATGCTGCCTCGGATCCTTCAATCCATTAGATTCCAGCAACCTCACTATTCTCCCTTTTAGCAGCGTTTCCAATAATTTACTCACCACAGAGGTTAGACTAATCGGCCTGTAGTTTTCAGCCTTATCCTTATTTCCGCTTTTGTGTAAAGGGACCACATGTGCCTTTTTCCAGTCCTCTGTGGCCACTCCAGAGAAGCATTGAAAAGGTCAGTCAGTGGAGCTGTTAGAATGTCCTGAAGTTCTTTCAGTATTCTCTTGTCACAGCTCTGATCCTTTCTTCTTTGTGCAATTTGAGTGATATAACCAAGGGAGAGGGAGTGGTTTTGGGAGGGATTTAAGGGAAAGTATGGGTAAAGATATGCAATTGTTTTTGCCTTTCTATTGTGCTATATTGATGGGATCTGTGGGCTTTAAGGCATGTTGGAATATTCTGCAATGCTTGGATGTTACTTTACATTTTTCAAAAAAAGAATTTTATGAAGGGGTGACAGTAAATGAAGTCTCATGGAGCCATAGCCTAAATAGGTACTGAGCTGGGCTGAAAGCTGAGAGAAACATAGAAACATGACTGCAGATAAAAAGACCATACAGCCTATCCAGTCTGCCCTTCCATACCAACTCCTAAGCTCTACAGACCTTTTTTTTTTCTTTTAGAGATTGTCTGTTTGTCTCTACTACCTCCATTGGGAAACTATTCAACACATCTACCATTCTTTCTGTAAAGAAATATTGTCACAAACTACACCTTTCACCTTCATCCTGTGCCTCCTCTTTACAGAGCGTTCTTTCAATCAAAAGAGTCTCTTCTGTGCATTTATGCTGCAGAGGTATTTAAACATCTCTATCGTATCTTCCTTCTTTTTTCTGAAGTATATATTGGTATCTTTAAGACTCTCCTCATATGCCTTATAAAACATCCAACTGACCATTTTGGTAGCCATCTTCTGTACCAACTTCATCCTGTTTATATCCTTTTGAAGGTGTGGCCTCCAGAATTTCTCACAATACTCCAAATGAGGTCTTACCAAAGGCTTATGCAGAGGCACTATCACCACCTCCTTCCTGCTGGCCATTCTTCTTTCTATGCATCCAAGCATCCTTCTGGCTTTTGTTGCCTTATAAACCTATTTAGCAACCTTTAAGATCACCAAAAACCATCACAACTAGTTTCCACTCTTTTGTGGCCAGAAGTACTTCACCCCCTATACTGTACCGCTTTATTGGATTTTTGCACCCCAAATGCATAACCCTGAATTATTTTAGCATTAAATCTCAGCTGGCAAATTCTCGACCATTCTTCAAGCAATGGAGAGGAGTGGGAAGAGGCTGCTTGACACCTGAGGGAAAATGTATGGGTTTTTTAGTGGATCTTCTATAAACCCTGTTTTGATTGGAATGGTCTGTATGTATCAGTTTCTTTGTACACCAGAAGTAAGGGTCAGCAAACAAGTCGTAGATGATATCCTTTTATTGGACTAACTTTTAATATATCTGTGACAAGATTTTGGGGAGGGTGTTTAGGTCAGTAAAACAGTGCAGTTACTTTAGTAATCTAGGACTTAGGCTGTCTGCATATGCTATTACACAGAAATCTTGGTTGCAACAAATGTAAATATCTTCCCTTAAAGGAATCTGGTACAGCATTATAGTGGTGAATTTCTGCTTTAACATGAATAATTTATAAAAATGTTGAAACGCACTCCACTTTTGGTACAGATTGCCACTGCATTTAAATGGCCCAATAGCTTTAGCCAAATTGCCCTATTGCTCACATTTATTTTGTGGATACCGTGTTTGGTTGCATTGCTGTCTGGAGTTCTGTAATTTTTATGTTATACCTTGCATTCTTGGTATCCTTTCCTTTTCTGGGCCAGTGGCCAACTTTTTCATTACTAATTGTAAACCGCCTTGATTGTTGTTTGAAAGGCAGTATATCAAATTTAATAAACATAAACATATTATAATCTATAACTTTCTCTTTATTTCCCAGGCTCATAGCCTCACCCCTCAGGATTACAACCTGCGTTGGTCTGGTCTCTTGGTGACTGTAGGTGAGGTACTGGAGAGGAATCTGCTACATGTGAGCAGGACTGACTGGCATGTGGCTTTCACTGGCATGTCCCGCCGTCAGATGATCTATAGTACAACCAAGGCTCTGGCGGGCATGTACAAACAACGGCTACCAACCAGAGCTGTGTGAAAGATGACCCACATATGCCCTAAGCAGGACTATTCTTGGCTTTCTGCCAAAGAACCAACCATATCTTCAGCACATTTTATAATTGACGGTGGATAGAGCAAAGATTTGTAATTTACCTGTAAAGTTTAATTTTGTCCTGAAAGGTTAGCCATCAATCCAGCCATGGAAAGACACATTTTCTTTTTTTTAAATGGACTGTCTGGTCCACATTTTGACATATTTATGAAAATCAGATTTGTTGATAAACTGAGAACTGCAAAATAATGTGGCATTATCATATGTGTAGAATCTTTCTTGGCTGAGATGTCTTGTTTTTATGTAAGCTACAGCTATTTACACTTTTTTTTTTTACTTTTATAATGGAAAAAAGAAGGCACATTGCATTGATCTATTATCAGTATCTCTCATCTCAGTGGTGGTTTCTACTTTTGCCTGGGGGGGGGGATGTGGGGCAGCAGTAGCAATCTGATTATACCTGTTTTCTAGGTATGCATTCAGAATTAACAAGTTAACATGCCTGTATTTAATTGAAACCATTTACCTGGTTATGTACATGATCTCCCAGCCCTAAAATGGGACTAACTAGCACACTACACATTTGACAAAACAGGTCAATTGTTTAAAAAAATATTATCCATCTGCCCTTGACCA
The DNA here is from genome assembly GCA_033557465.1 of Ichthyophis bannanicus. Classification (NCBI taxonomy): domain Eukaryota; kingdom Metazoa; phylum Chordata; class Amphibia; order Gymnophiona; family Ichthyophiidae; genus Ichthyophis; species Ichthyophis bannanicus. The sequence continues at coordinate 532,491,474 of CM066032.1, forward strand.
TTTGTTGTCCCGTGACTAGATTAAAAACATCTGTCCTGCAGGAAGATCAGATATACTGCTCTTTTTAGGATATAAATGTGTGTTGGGTTTTTTTAATTAACTTTAAATTTGACTTATTTTGCCCCGCAAAGTTGTTAGCACATATTTGTTTCTTTAATGCAATGTGTGCCTTTGAGTCAGTGCTGATTCCTGACCCAGCAGCTCTTGGGTTTTCTTGGCAGCGAGACTGGAGGTAGCTTGCCAGTTCTGCCTTCGAAGGAAATGGAGGATTTAAGTGACTTGTCCAAGTCACAAGGAGTGCCAGTGGGAATTGAACCCTGGTCACCAAACCAGTGCTGTAATAACTAGACTGCTACTATTCCATTTATGCTTCTATATGTACATAAAAACTGTTTCATGTGAATGGTCAAAATTATACTGATAAACAGACACTCAAACCCTTTGGTCATGATCGGTTCGGTAAAGTTATCTCCAGCAAAACCATACCTGAATACATATGTTGAATAGTCAAAGCTTTTTCTAGTGCAAATAGAACAAGTAATCCTTAATAGGAATTGGATGGGGTTTACTACAAGGATGGCCATCCCGGTCTTTGTCCTGAAGTGCCTGAATTTCATCACATTAATGGCATTTTTTTACTGTATCGTGATGGATTATAAAGAGAACTTCCTTATTCCTCCAAACCAGTCCAGACATGTGGGTTTATGCTCTCTTAACTAGAGTCCTGTGCAGCCTTCACTCTGTCTCCAGTGGATGGAAGGCTAGCATGCATAACCATGCAGCCTTGGACAGTAAATTAGGCCAAAAAGAATTGGAGGGTCCCTTAAGGGTGGTGATTCAGTTGGGCCTCTCCTCGGGTGATGTTCGGGCCGATCACAAGGGTTTGGACTGATCTGATGGGACTGAAAGAAAATTAGCAGTTAAGACTAATTTCTCTATTTAAAAATCAAGGTAACTCACTAGTGCCTTTTAATGTGGATTAAGCTTGAGCAGGTCCTGAGCTGGATGACTTAAAAGCAGAAGCCCACTCCTGATTCTCCAGTACTCATTTTATACTGGAATTGCAGAACATAGTTATGTCAACCTTTTTTGCTTCACACTGGGGCAGATATATTGTGGTATTAGAATTTTATATTTCTTTATATACTAATCATATACATAGCACTGTACTAAGCAAATGCAGATATTAGTATAAGGATCTGATGAAAGATTAACACAAGTCTTACTGTTGCAGCAGGTAAGGGAGGTCCCTGGATCAAGTGAAAAGGAAAGCGTGCATACTGGGGAGAGGAAGTCAAGGACAATTGCAGGAAATTAGATGATAATATTAGAGATGATGGAGAGTTGTGGAGCAACACCTAGGAAGCTCCAGGAGTAACATCAAGGTCCACTACTACTAGGTCTGCTTATTGGCAATCCATGTGAGCATTCCAATTAAAGGATGATGTGAATCCCCTTTTTCAATTATCTTTTGTATTTTAAACTGACACAATCTGCTGGTTAAACCTAGTGCTCAGAAGAAGAAATGAAGTGAATGCCTCTGCTTCCTTAAATGAGAGAGAATAGGAGTCTATGGCTGGCTGCAGCATAGATGAGCCTAAGTAGCTAAGGCAGGGATTCCCAAACCTATCCTGGGGACCGTATGGTTAGTTGGGTTTTCAGGATCTCCACGATGAATAAACATACAAGAAATGTGCACGCTTTAGAATTCAGGTGTATGCAAATTTAGCTCATGCATATTCATTGTGGAGATCCTGAAAACCTGATTGGCTTGGTGTCCCCAGGACAGTTTTGGGAAGCTCTGAGATAGGAATGGGATCTTCAATCTGGTTTTACTTTTTGGATGCGTGTGGTGTAATGTAATTTAGCATTTGGTTAGGAAAATAGTTTTATCTGATTTGGGTGCATATGACCGTTACCTTTCAGATAAGAATAGATTGGTTGGTACATTGATCTAGGGTTTCCCCACTCCTATTGTGGCAAGCTCGCAGCAGTATATTCATGAGACGTTTACATAGGCTGGAGGCACAGTATATGTACACATTCATCTAATGCAGGGGTCTCAAACTCCAGTCCTGGAAGGCCGCAAACCAGTCAGGTTTTCAGGGTATCCCTAATGAATATGCATGAGATATATTTGCATGCCCTGCCCCACTGTATGCAAATATCTCATGCATATTCATTAAGGATACCCTGAAAACCTGACTGGTATGCGGCCCTTCAGGACTGGAGTTTGAGACCCCTGATCTAATGCATACAGTATTTGTTGTGAAAATCATGAAAACTTGGCTGGCTATGGAGTCCTAGGACAGTTTTGAGAAACCCTGTATGTATCTACTCTGAAAAATAAATCTGTTTGTAGTCCACGGGGACCTAACTGATCATTTCTGATTGTTAGTGTGCCCTGTCCCTATCGTCCTGCTAGACCCGAGGTTCCCAACTCCAGTCCTGGAGGGCCAAACACCAGGTTTTCAGGCTGTCCCTAATGAATATGCATGAGATACATTTGAATACAATGGGGGCAGTTCATGCAAATGCATCTCATGCATATTTATTAGGGACAGCCTGAAAACCTGAATGGTGTTTGGCCCTCCAGAACTGGAGTTGGGAACCTCTGTGCTAGACCATTCCAGACAAATAGTTTGTGTTCCCCTACCAACAGATTGGTGGAGATAAAGACCAATGGAAAGCCCAAGTTTCAATGACATCTCTCCCATGCCTCTATCAGGCTCAGCCACCAGAGGTCCCTTCAGTATTTGTTTCTAGCAGATGGTGGATAGATTTTCTCCTCTCTGAAGAAAATATGAAGATAGAAAGGAAAAGAAATTGATTGCTCATGAACAACCACCTTGAGTCCTAGAGGGTGACTCACTCTCACTTGAGCGCAATGCTCCAATAGACTGCGTCTTTTTGGTAGCCATAGGAGGAGGAAAAATTGGTTCAGCTCCACACTCTTTATCATAAGAGCCTGTTGAGCAGCTACAAATTGGAAGGATCTGGAAGAGTACAGCAGCCTCACACAACCTCAACACCCCCTCCCTCCTCCTTGTCCTCCCACCCCCCTTCCCCGGACTCTCCTGAAGATTGCAGAAGGCGTTTGGAGGGATCTGCCTGCCAGCCACCTTTCACAGAGTACTGCTGAAATATAAACCCAGCCAGTGAAGCAATTTCAGAGGAGTAGAGCTGAGCCCAGCATGGAGCCTATGCCCAGGGCTCTCGGGGGTGAGTACCAAGGCTTGATCTTGTAATTGTCCTTGTGAGCTCCCGGTTCTGTCTCTGAGGGCCGCAATTTAGGGTGAACTGCTAGCAACCATTGGCACTAGGTGGGGTTTCCTACAGTTTTCTGCAGGCGTTAGTAACATTTTTGCCTATTGTGCACCTGCAGATCATGCAGTCCCAACACGCACTCCTTCCCTAGAGACTTGAATGTGTGTTCTGCAAAAGTGCAGCTAACACACGCTTGTGATCCGACACAGCCTTAACGTATACTCTGGTGATACCTTAACTCTGTCTTCCAGGAAACGTTATTTGACCGGTGGCAAGCGAGGAGCCTCATCCTTGGATTCTGGACTTTGCCTTTCCTGTATGGCAGCTTCTGAGTCGCTCCTGGAGGGCATGTTCTCCTCCTCTCAGCCGAGGAACACAGTCAGCCTCTTCGTTGCCTCAGGGCAGGATGGCACTAAGGGTAAGGATGCTCAGCCAGCTGGAGGCTTCGGTGACGATGCTTTGAACTGCTCTTCATCCTCTAGCGGGTTTTGTGGCTGCTTGGTCCTGGGAACCTTTCTTGAGAGGAGAGCTTCTGGAGTCTGGATTGTCTTCCCTGGAATTCTTTTCCTTTTGCAACAGGTTTGGTCCTTCTGGTGTGGAACTTCAGACCCTGCAACCTCTGGGTGCCCTCTAGACGGAACCTTGTGCCAGGCAGGCTGGAAGTAGAAGCCCTGCTCTATTGCCTTTGGCCAAGCATCTCTGGTGCAGGATATTCCCTTAAGATGAGGAACACTTAGGAGATGTCTGAGATGTCAATTATCCCTCAGACCCAGATAAATCAGTATTGGGCTCTGATGTGGAGGAGGACCTCCTATCGCTTTCAGAAGATCATGAAGTGGCCGCCTGTTGCAAGGAGGAGTTGGTGGCATTGATTTCCATGATCTCATCCACCTTGAATTTGGCAGATGCTTTCAGCATGGACAGGAGCTGGCATCGTCAAAGGTTGCAGTAATCCACTACTTTCTTCCTGTTCCCGGAAGTGATCAAAGATATGATCTTGTCGGTGGTGTTCTCATCAGCATCTGCCTCACCACCAAGGGTGCGCTGGCCAGATTCCCAGGGGTCTTGGGACTATCATCACTACTGATCTGGAAAGTCTTTCTTCCCCTCTGTTTTAGGGCCCCAGGCTTGTTCTCAGTCCTTTTGTGGAGTATGTGGACCCAGGGGTGCAGCCCTCTCCAGAGGAGGACCCTCCCAAGCCACACAATGAAGGTTTGGGAACCCATTCCCTAGTACCTCCGGAGGGCAGCAGGCTTCACCTTTTCTTTCAGGAATGGGTCCAGGTTACCAAGGATCACTGGGTGCTGGACACCATTCAATTTAGCTATTTCCTGGAATGCAAGGAACAAATTCCCAATGCCTTCATCTCACCCTATGGGTCTGCGATCAAAGGTGCCATGGTGTGGGCCACCTTGGACAAGTCGCCTAAAGGTGCTGAAGGTGGTGGTGCCTGCCTCTCTCCACCCCCCCCCCCCCCCCGAGGAGCAGGGCAAGGGCAGATACTCCATTTGCTTTCTAGTGCCAAAGAAAGATGGTTCTTTCCTGCCCATCCTGTGCGTCCTGTGCTTTCAGATGGAAGCCTTGCGCTCCTTGATTCAAGCAGTGCACCAAGGAGGGTTCTTGGCTGCTTTGGATCTGTCAGAGGCATATTTTCATATCCCGATCCAGGCGGATCAGCAGATGTTTCTGCGTTTTGCTGTGCTTGGCTCTCACTATCAGTTCTCTGCTCTTCCTTTCAGACTCTCCACTGCCCCAGGGATGTTCTCCAAGGTCGTGGTGGTGGCTGCGGCTATCCTATGCCAAGGGATCTGTGTCCATCCCTATCTGGCCAACTGGCTCATCCGAGCCCGTTCTCTTTCAGAAGCATCTCGGATGACGTCCCAAGTGCTGTCCTCCTTGGAAAGTCTCAGTTGGGTGATGAATCAGGAAAAATGCCAGCTTTTGCCTTCTCAGTCCTTGGAGTTTCTGGGAGCACATTTCAACACTCAAGTAGGCAGAGTTTTCCTGCCAGAGGACAATGTCAAGAGACTTGAATTGCCTGGTAGTGATCTGTGTGCAGCAGGCCCCCAGAGTCTGGGATTATTTTCAGCTCTTTGAATTGATGGCAGCGGCCATAGAGACGGTCCCTTTGGTGTGTGCTCACATGCGGCTGCTCCACCAGACCTTGTTGACTCTGTGGTCCCCTGGTTCTAAGGAGGTTGAGAGCAGACTCCTACTCCCGTGATGGTGAAATCCAGCACATGGTGGTGGTGGCAGCCCTGTCATTTAAGGAAGGGTGTTCTGGTGGATGAATTCTCCTGGATCCTGCTGCCGATGGATACCATTCTCTTGGGCTGGGGGACCCATTGCCAAGACCATATGGCTTAGTGCTGTTGGAACTGCAGAGACGTGGTGTGGTCAATCTTCTCGAGGCAAGGGCCATCAGGTTGGCTTTTCTGCATTTCTGATCCCTGGTCGAGGGGCAGGCAGTTAGTGTTTCAGACAATGTCACAGTGATGGCTTACGTCAGTTGGCATGGAGGCACAAGAAGCACTGGAGTGGCCTGGGAGATGGAGCTCCTGTTTGCCTGTGTAGAGAAAAAACTACAAAGCCTTCTTGGCTTGACACAATCAAAATGGACAACGTGGAAGTGGACTTCCTCAGCCGGTACTCTAAATCCCAGCGAGTGCAAGTTGAGTCAAGAAGCCTTTCAGTTGATTGTGCACTGTCGAGGTTACCTCAAAATGGATCTGATGGTGACCCACTCCAGTGCCAAAGTGTGCCACTTCAGTCACCGCACTGAGATTGGGGTCCAAGGGCATCGATACCCTGACTTTCTTGTCCCAGTCAGCGGCTGCTGTACATATTTCCTCCTTGGCCCCTGGTGGGGGTGTATGATTCGGCATATAGAGCGTCACCCAGGCAGGATTGTCTTTGTGGAGCCGGATTGGCTGCAGATAGCATGGTTTGAAGACTTGATTGAACTCCTTCAAGTGCCTTCCCTTCAGCTGCCTCCATCTCTGCTGTTGTGGCAAGGGCCGATCATCCTGGAGGACCGGGATCATTTTTCGCTTACGGCATGGCTCTTGAAAGGAGACTGCTAGCACGTAAGGGCTATTCTCCAGCTGTAATCTCTACTATACTTGGTGCCCGGAGGTCTACCAAGCTAGCATATGTATGGATATAGTGCCTCTTTGAGCGCTGGTGTGACGCATGACTCTTGGCTCCTGAGGCAGCAAAGGTGTTGTCCTTGTTGGCCTTCTGCAGGATGTCCTAGAGAAGGGTCTCTCTCTTAGCTCTCTGAAGGTTCAGATGACAGTTGTCGCCAGTTTCCATGGTCTGGTGGCAGGCAAATCCTCTTGCCGAAATCCTTACCCGTTCTCAACTGAGGCTGTTTCCATTTGGCCTGTGCCTTCCTTCTTGCCTAAAGTGATGTCTCACTTTCACATGAACCAGGAGCAGTGTTGGGGGAAGGATAAGGATCTTCACCTTGTGGATATCCGGAGGGTGCTGCTCTGGTATTGGAAGCAATGGTCAGACTTACCAAATTCCTTTCGTAAGTCTGACCATTGCTGTTTGCTGGTCTGCACAAGGATGAGGCAGTAGCCAAGTTGACCTTGGGGTGCTGGATTAAGGAGGCTATTGCCTCCACATATCTGTTACGGAACTGGCCGGTTCCAGAGGGGTTATGTGCCCATTCTACCTCAGCACAAGGGTCCTTGTGGATGGAGCGGAGCTCATTAGGCCCCTGCAGACATTTGTTAGGCAGCAACGTGGGCATGTTTTTGCTTTTGTCAAGCATTACTGCTTGGATGTCCATATGGGGGTGGACACTGCCTTCAACTCAAGAGTTTGGCGAGCTGCTGTATCTTCTTCCTGCCTAGTGGTGGTGTAACTTTGGTACATCCCACTTGTCTGGACTGGTCTAGCAGGACAATATGGAAGGTGACATTTTACCTACCAAATAATGTCCTTTCCTTGAGTCCTACTAGACCAGTCCAGGACCTGCCCCTGAAACAGTATTTTTCTTTTTTTTATGCTGCGGCTCCCTTGGATCTGCCATGATTTTATAGTTGGCTCTGCCATGATCTTATATTGGCTCTGCAGGCTCATCTTCTACTGACAGCTTTCTGTCTTATCTTCCTGTACATAGTTTGCTACTGTTGCATATTTGTTTGCCCCAATTGAGGTTGTGTGAAGCTTGCTCTGTGTTTTCCATCTGCTTTGGCATGAATATTGAAGGGACCTCCGGAGGCTGAGCCAGATAGAGGCATGGGAGTGGTCATTGGAACCTGGGCTTTTCATTATAGTTTGTCTCCACCAATCTGCTGGTAGGGGAACACAACCCACTTGTCTGGGCTGGTCTAGCTGGACTCAAGAAAAGGACATTATCTGGTAAGTAAAATGTCATCTTTCCTGTTAAGACTTAGGGGCTTGTTTACAAAGCCGCAGTAGCGGCTTCCGCTTCATATCGGAGCCGTGGCCCCATTGAATTCGGGCGGAAGCCGCTACCGCGGCTTTGTAAACAAGCCCCTTAGTCTTTTCAGTGAATCGCACTGAAATTCAGTGCTGCAAGCTTGTCCTGTTCTTTAAAGGTGCAGCACTACCAGAAACATTTAAAAAACACACTTGGTGAAAAGTTAACGTTAACAAGAAACCAAAGCATTAAGTGTTCTTTTCTTTTCTGTTTTTGTTTTACCTCATTCCTGGGAAGAATTAATTTATTAGAAAAATTGGAACTTTGCTGTGATGAAAGATACTATGACTAGAGGTGGCATTTGTTCCTACTATATTACTATTCACAGTTCACTTTTGTTGTTCTCACCTAATTGCTCACTTTTAATCACCAGTGAAATTACTTTTGGCCCACTCCAGTTAAGTGTAAACTCTAGTTTGCATCTGATTTCAGTGATAAAGGGTACCCCACCACTACCAAAGCTGTGGGGCTGCATTCGGGAAGAGCAGTTTGCACTGGACCTGAGAGGAAGAATGGTTGTCATGTTACCAAGAATGGGGTCAGCAAATGCTTCACCCTTTCTGCCTTATGCTAGTTTAGCATCTTATGCTTTTCTGGCTTTATCTTCTCTAGGTGTTTCCGAAGTGACTTTTTTTTATACTATACTCTTTATCCAACTTAATATATTTGTACCTGGGGAGAGCACACCCTCTTCCTAATTATTTTGGCATTATTGACTAGATGTGTAAATCAGAATGAAATAAATGTTTTTACAAATAATACTATGGTCTTATGTTTGTATAATTGTTTTGCTTTTATGGAACTCAAAGTGAAGCTCTGCTTTGATAGTTCATTTTCCACTATCACTCATCACTCATCAGTCATATGAAACATAGACACTGTACATAAGGATAGTGCTAGTTGCAATAAGCTGAATCCTAACTGAGTTGATATTGAGACCAGATTCTTAAAGCTTAGAAAGTGACAAAGTAAATCTTGTGTGAGGCAGAAGGGATCTAGGGCTTTGACTTCAAGATGGGAAGATTCTTTCCTAAAAGCCAGAAGAACTTGAGAGATTTTATCTGAGAGACAAATGACCTGTATCATGTCCTCCTCGACAGTCAAGCTGTGAGGGCCAGAAACTGGTTGTTGGGATGGAGCAATAACCCCTGGTTCTGCATGACGTGGCTTGATAGATGAAGAGGTGTTCACAGGGCTATGGATTGGGTTCCTCAAGAGTAAATTCCATAGAAGGAATTCAGTCTGTCTTGGCTCTGGGTGGCCTTTCTCTTCTCTGAGTTTGTTGTTTTTAATATTCTTTTTAAACTCTACCTATCAGTCAGAGTCCCCTGCTGTCTTCTCCTTAAGGTGGACTGTCTTTTAAGGAGAGCTGGGGAGTTCATTCACACACGCACCTCTCAGATTGACTTCAGATCTGTAGTGTCTACCTCATGGGGAAGGACATCCACCTTTGTTCATTGTTTGCCTTGTTCCATATTTTATGCTTCTCAGTTGAATGCCTGCCTCAGCTGGGGCCACCTCTCTGGGAAGGAAGTCAACATTTTTATGCTGCTTGCCTAATGTGAGAGACTGCAGGCTATGAAATCAATGCATGGTTGCCTTATTCCAGGAAATTCACTTAAGTGGCTGATGATAGATTTTCAAAGTAAACCTGTGCCTTAGCAGATAAAGTGGGCACTGGAGGTGTTCCATTTATATCACCAGAGCAAGTTTGTTTATTTAGATATTTGTTATACTGCTATAGCTACAGTAAGACCAGCATCATGGCATTTTACAAGGTTAAATAGATAACTGAAACAAAACAAGCAGTAAAGAGACATGGCAACAGCACAATCTTTCTGTACCCCAACCTGGGGTCCCTATCAGTGACGGCATGGCTGCTGAAAGGGTGACATTAGCCCCTTTCAACCTCTTGGGAGAAGTGGAAGAGATCCTGCTGGCCTCCTGTAAGGTCTCCACCAGGAGAGCTTACACCTTCAAATGGTGCAGGTTCTCGGTCTGGTGCGCGGAGCAATGGGTGAACTCGTTCTCCTGCCTGGTGCTGCAATACCTCCTTCATCTCTCACAATCCGGGCTCAAATCAAACTCTGTTAGAGTGCACCTCAGTGCCCTGACAGCGCACCTTGTTGAAAGCAAGTCCCTCTTGGTCCAGCCCCTGGTGACCCACCTCTTGAGAGGACTTCTGCTACCAAACTTTCCGTCTGCCCGCCGGCAATGGAATGGAACCTCAGTGTAATGGCGCAGCTCACTCGCCCATCATTTGAGCCTCTGGCTGCCTGCCACCTGAGAGATCTCTTGAGGAAGGTCATGTTCCTGGTGGTGCCCACCTCTGCTCGCAGGGTCAGCGAGCTCCAAGCCCTAGTGGCAGAGGCGCCTTACACCAGGTTCTACGAGAACAGGGTCATGCTTTGCACACACCCCAACTTCCTTCCAAAGGTTGTATCTTCCTTTTACCTCAACCAACCAGGAGGTGGTGCTGCCCACCTTCTTCCCAAGGCCTCACTCCAGCAGGGTGGAGACTGTTCTTCACACCTTGGACTGTAAGAGGGCCCTGTCTTTCTACATTCAGCATACCCAGGGTCACCAGAAAGCTTATCAGCTTTTTGTTTCCTATAACCCCAGTCAGCTGGGGGAAGCGGTGACCAGACACACACTGTCTACCTGGGTGGCAGATCGTATTGCCCTAGCCTTTGAGCAGACTGGGCTCACGCTGGATGACTGGGTCATGGCACACAGTGTCAGAGCCATGGGAGCCTCTGTGGCAAACCTGCGCTTTGTCCCAATGCTGGACATCTGCCAGGCTGCCACCTAGTCTTCAGTCCATACCTTTGCAGCTGATTACTACCTTGAGAGGGAGTCCCAATGGGACAGCGCCTTTGGCCAGGCTGTGCTCCGTAATCTTTTCCGAGTCTAGGCAATTCCCACCCTCCGGTCCTTCTGTGTTCAGGCTACTGGAGTGCTGGCTTCCATCCGACACACGGTCCTATTGCAGTTTGTACCTGCAACCTCAATTGCTGCTGCTCACGGCTCCTCTTGAGGGCGACTGTGTTTTTCCCTATGGGCTTGTGGTAGCCTGTAACTAGGGAGTCCCATATGTGAAGACTGACTTCCTGCTTGTTCTTAGAGAAAGCGTAGTTACCTGTAACAGGTGTTCTCTGGGAAAGCAGCAGTCAGTCCTCACAACCCTCCCTTCTCCCCTTAGAGTTGCTTCTTTACCATCTTTTATTTTTGCCATCATTTAGCTATGTCGTTTGACTGATCAAGATGGCACCTTTGGGCGGGAAGGGTACCATGCATGCATGGTGGCATCTACCAAAAGCTTTCTTTGAAAGCTGGGGGGATGCCTCTGTGAGGGCTGTGTCGACACTGAGGTCACCCATATGTGAGGACTGATTCCTGCTGTCCCCAGAGAACACTTGCTACAGGTAAGTATCTATACGTTCTCCTGAATGTTTCTAATTTCTGATTGCTCAGAAATTGAGGGACTCCTTTCAAGGAAAATTTACTGGATTTTGTAAAGGATAAAGTTCAGAATCTTTATTAATATCAGTAATAGATAAAGAGTTGCACTAGATGCCAGTCAATTGTGACAGAGGCTTTAGACACCTCAGTGGCCTGTGTTAGGCTGACTGGTCTGTAGTTTCCCTGATCACCCTTGGAACGCTTTTTAAAAACTGGGGTTAAGTTGGCCACTTTCCAATCTTAAGGTATTATGGACAATTTTAATGGTAGTCTACAAATTGCTAACAATAGGTCTGCAATTTCATTTTTGAGTTCTTTCAGCATCCTGGGATGTATAGCATCTGGTCCATGTGATTTGCTGTTTTCTCCAGGAACAAGCAGGAAGTCATAAGAACATAAGAACATAAGATATGCCATACTGGGTCAGACCAAGGTCCATCAAGCCCAGTATTCTGTTTCCAACAGTGGCCAATCTAGGTCATACGTACCTAGCAGTTTCCCCAAGGGACACAGGTTCCACAATGCTTGTATTGGTTCAAGCATTGATATCCTGGGTCCCTTCTTAATAATGGTTTATGGACCTTTCCTCCAGGAACTTGTCCAAACCTTTTTTAAACCCAGCTACACTAACAGCCTTTACTACATCCTCCGGTAACAAATTCTAGAGTTTGATTACACGTTGAGTGAAAAAATATTTTCTTTTATTAGTCTTAAATAGTTTACCCTGTAGCTTCATTGCATGTCCCCTAGTCTTTCTATATTCTGATAAGGTAAACAATCGATCTACGTTTACCCGTTCCACTCCGTTCATTAATTTATAGACTTCTATCATATCTCCCCTCAGCCGTCTCTTTTCCAGGTTAAAGAGCCCCAACCTTTTTAGCCTTTCTTCATAGGAGTAGCCTTCCATCCCCTTTACCATTTTGGTGGCTCTTCTCTGAACCTTTTCTAAAATTGCTATATCCTTTTTAAGATATGGCGACCAGAATTGCACACAATATTCAAGGTGCGGTCTCACCATGGGTGACGTCAGCACCGACGGAGCCCGCACGAAGCAATTACCCAGCTTTCAAAGAAAGCCTTTGGGATTGCTGCCACGCATGCTTGGTCCTCTTCCTGCCCAAGGGTGCCATCTTGCTCAGTCTCCCTTTTTCTGTGGAGCCCTTCAGACGCACATCCTCATCCCTTGGAAAAAGTGTTTCATTTTTCAGCCTCAGGCCTATTACTTTTCTGGTTGCACCAGTCCTCTACCCGTCCTTTCCCCTTGCTCTATCCTTTTTGAGCAATTAGGGGATGTTTTTCCTAGCATATTTGCTCTTAACGGGCTTTACGCCCTTTTCTCTCAACTGCTGGCCATGTGGGTCTTTGACCTCGCAGGGGCCATTTTTGCCCCTATGGCCACCGGATTTAAAAAATGTGATAGATTCTCCAGGAACATGTCGCTTATGGACACCCATGACTGCTGTCTGCAGTGTCTCGGGGCTGACCTTGATCCGGAGCTCTGCTCGCTTTGTAAGAAAATGTCCTCCAAAATCCCTGCTCAGTCATAAGCAGAAGTCAGAAGACATTTTCAGGAAGGCCGCCTCAGAATCCCTGGTGGTGCCCTTGGTCATCTCTCCTCCGGTGGGATCCCACACCGTGGCCGCACGTTCAAGGCGGCACTCTGACCAGGGGTCCCCTGAAATGGAGCAGTATAAAAAGGCCTCGACGTCACTGTCGGGGGGCCCCCAACAAACCTGAGCGCATTTGCGCTCGGTTGCTTAGCCCCCTTTGGCATTCCCGAGAGTTGGGCAAGGAGTGGCCCTGCAAGGTACCTCGTACAGGTATGGAGGCTTCTGGCGATGGTGGCCGGTCTCCTGAGGGCTGTCCTGGCGAGGACCCTCTCTCCTCCTCGACCTGGTGACCCCTGTGTCAGCGTCGCAGGGCCCCATGCCAGCGTGGGAGTCCCGCATACTGGTGCTAGAACGCAGAATTTCTGTGTTCATCGCTTTCCAGCAGGCGCTCATAGCCCAGCTTCACTGGCTCACGCCTAGAGACTGAGGTTCCCTCGCGTGGGACACCGAAATCCACCCAGGAAACCCCCGAGAATCGTGGGCCTCGTGAGGGTCCTCTGTGTCCGGTCTCACTTGCCTTGCCATTTCTCAGGGGCGAGATCCTCCAGGGCCTCTGTCTCCAAGTGGGCCTCGGCTGCAGAACGGGGCGACCAGCCCGGATCGGATTCCTCATCCAATTTCTCGGACTGGGAGTCCGATGGGGATACCTCTCCGGAAACCTGTGCCTATCGGGACCTTCCTTCGGACCCTCCCCACCCGCATTTCAGTAGCACTCGCCACCTGAGAACACCTCCTTCCTGGTGTTTGTCTGGGATATGGCATGGGCTCTCAACCTGGCCACCCAGGCTGAGGAGAATCCTTGAGCTGAAGAGCTCGACATTCTTCAGTATGAGTCCCCACCTTGGGAATCTCTTATTGTCCCGGTTCCTCCCATCCTGTCCAGGCTCCTACTCCGCATGTAGGAGGCACCTGCCTCGGTTTCCATCGTGAGTAAGCACCTCAACGCCATGTACAAGGTCCAGCGCAGTCCCGGGTTTAGAAAAACCCAGCTTCCTCACACATCCATGGTAGTGGAATCAGCCGTGAGGAAACAAAAGAGCCCAGCCGCATTCTTTGGTTCCTTCGGGCAAGGAGTCGAAAGCCCTCGATGCCATAGGCCGCAGAGCCTACCAGGGGTCCATGCTCTCCTGCAGTATTCAGGCATACCAGCTATATACGGGCATGTTCTTGTGCGGCTTGGCCAAGGAACTCGGGGTTTCTCCTCAGGCCTTGAGGGTGAACCCCTCAATAGGTTCCGGACCCTGTTAAAGTCCATCGCAGAGTGCTCAAAGTACATCTCCCGTGCTGCCTACGATGGATTAGAGTCCTCAGCTCGAATGTCGGCCGCTGGCATCTGGGCCCATCGCCAGGCATGGCTCCAATCCTTGGATTTGGAGCAGTGGGGTGCAGGAGAAGCTCCTGGACGTACCCTGCCTTGGTGAGCAGCTCTTTGTCAAACCGATGGAGAACAAAGCCTCTGAGATAGAGACGGAGTTTGTCACTTGAACCTGTCTCTCACGCAAGATCTCCAATCTCCCTTGAAAGAAACAGCAAACTAAAAAGTCTTTCTTTCCAAGGAAGGGCCTTCCCTACTGGGGCTACCCATCGTACCCGCCCACTCCCACGCCGGCAACTGCGGCACAAGGGAAGCTCAGGCCCCGAGGTCACCACAAGCCGAAAGGGCCCAAGGCCCAAACCCCGGCACCGCCTCAATCCACGCAGGGGTTTTGATGCCACCTGCGCCCCCCCCCCCGCCCCGGCAACACAGAAGCAGGTGGGGGGATGCCTGTCCTCCTTTGCCCCTCAGTGGGCTTCCATCACCTCAGACACATAACCCTCCGTGTAATCCGAGACAGCTATCGCCTCCACTTGGACAGGCTTTGCCCTCCCTTCTTCCCGGTGGAGCCTCCTCGACTCCCCGTGCATCAGGTCTTCCTGCAGCGGGAATTAGTCAACCTCCTTGCCCAACGGGTGGTCAAGAGGGTGCCAGCACACCTCTGAGGTTGGGGCTTTTATTCCCGGTACTTCCTTGTCCTGAAAAAGACAGGGGGTCTGTGGCCCATCCTCGACCTCCGAAAACTAAACAAGTTCTTGGTGCAGGAAAAGTTCAAGATGTTATCCCTTGGCATTCTGCTGCCCTTCCTCTGACAGGCTGACTGGCTATGCTCCTTAGATTTAAAAGATGCTTAGGCCCACATTTTGATCCACCCACAGCACAGGCAGTACCTGCGCTTCAGAGTGCAGGGGGAGCACTTCCAGTACAGGGTGCTCCCCTTCGGCCTCGCGTCCGCCCCGCAGGTCTTCACGAAGTGCCTCTCCGCGGTCACCCCCTTCCTCAGGCAACAGGGCGTACCGGTCTTCCCTTACCTTGACTGGCTTGTCACGGGATCCTTGGTTGAGGAAATCCGCCTAGCGACATTGCGCACAATCCTCCTGCTCGAGCATCTGGGCTTCTTGGTCAGCTATCCCAAGTCCTACCTTGAGTCAGTGCAGGCCTTAGAATTCATCGGTGCACGCCTCAACACTCGGCGGGCAACCTCTTTTGTAACAGCAGACCGTGCCGACCGCCTCCGAGCCCTGGCAGCCCAGGTCCAAAGCACACCTCGGATGATGGTGACGGCTCGGACTATGTTGCGCCTCCTGGGGCACATGGCCTCCACCATCCATGTGGTTCCCCATGCCCGCCTGCACATGCGGACGGCCCAATGGTGCCTCAGCGTCCAGTGGAACCCGTCCATCGGCCACCTCAGGGACCCCATCTGGGTCTCTCACAACCTTTGCCTGTCTCTGGACTGGTGGCAGAACCTGCGCAACCTTCTCCGGGGGTTGCCCTTCCAGGCACCGCAGCACAAGCTAGTGCTGACAACAGATGCTTCCCTGCTGGGGTGGGGAGCTCACTGTGGTGCATTCTGCATGCAGGGACAATGGTTGCCGAAGGAGTCTCAATAGTAAATAAATTTGCTCGAGCTCCAGGTGGTTTGTTGGGCCCTAAGGGCCTTCGAGGATCACCTCAGGCGGAAGTCTGTGCTCGTGCAGACCGACAACTGAGTGGCAATGTTCTACATCAACAAGGAGGGAGGTGGCACAGGATCACGCCCCCTCTGCCGGGAAGCGGTCCTCCTCTGCTCCTTCTCTTTTCATTGGGGGATGACCCTCAGAGCGGTCTACCCCCCGGACCATGAGAATGTCCTCGCGGACAAACTCAGCAGGATCCTCCGCCCTCACGAATGGCGGCTGAACCCGGGGGTGGCCAGCTGGCTGTTCGATCGGTGGGGAACTCGGACCATGGACCTCTTTGCCAGCCCATCAAACACACAGCTTCCTTGCTTCTGCAGCCCAGTACTGCACCCGAGCAGGGAGGGCCTGGATGCGTTTCTTTTGAGCTGGTCTTCCAGCCTGCTCTATGCATTCCCTCCCACTCCTCTCATCGCGAGGACCCTCCACAAAGCTCAGCGGGAATGGGCATCGATCCTCGTAGTCCCCTTGTGGCCTCAACAGCCATGGTTCCAGCTTCTGCTCTGGCTGTCATCTGAGCTTCCAGTCCCCCTGGGCTGTGCCCCGGGCCTGCTAACGCAGGTAGAGGGGCGAGTACTACACCCGAACCTGGCCTCCTTATCCCTCACAGCCTGACAGCTGAACAGGTCTCCCTAGCCCTGCTGGACCTCCCAGAGGAGGTCCTCCTTGTGTCGAGGAAAACCTCAACTAGACAAGCTTACGTCTTCAAGTGGTGACACTTCCTGGTCTGGTGCTCCGAGCTCCAGATCGACCCATTCTCCTGCTCCACTCGGTGGATCCTTCAGTACCTCCTCCATCTCTCGAAGGAAGGCCTGAAGTCAAACTCTGTTACGGTGCACCTGAGCGCCATCTCGGCAAATCCACCTCCCTGTCGAGGGAAAACCCTCTCGGGGCATCCCTTGGTCTCCCACTTTATGCGGGGTCTCTTGCTTTCCTAGCCTCCCATCTGGCCTCCTCTGGCGGAATGGGACCTGAATGTAGTGCTCATGCAGCTTACGCGTTCGTCCTTCGAGCAGATGGTGACGTGCTTGCTCCGGCACTTTTCCTGGAAGGTGGTCTTCCTGGTGGCTTTGACCTCGGCCCGCTGAGTCAGTGAGCTCTAGGCTCTCATGGCTGAAGCCCCTTATACTAGATTCTATAGGAATAGGGTGGTCCTCTGTACCCATCCCAAGTTCCTGCCAAAAGATGTCTCGGATTTCCATCGCAATCAGGAGATAGTATTACTTACTTTCTTCCCGAGACCCCATGCTAACCATGCGTCGGCGGCTTTGCATACACTCGATTGCAAGAGGGCTCTTGCCTTCTATCTGCAGCGCACCCAGGCTCATCACAAATCTGGCCAACTCTTTGTGACTTATGATCCCAATCGAGTGGGATGGGCAGTCACTAAATGCACCCTCTCCATTTGGGTGGCGGACTGCATTGCCTTCACCCATGTGAAGGCAGGTGCCCCGTTAGACCGACGAATCATCGCACAAGGTGTCCAAGCCAAGGCGGCTTTGGTGGCCTTGCTATCTTCAATGCCCCTGCGGGACATCTGCTGGGTGGCGACCTGGTCTTCAGCGAACACCTTCGCTGCACACTACTGCCCGGAGAGGGAGTCCCATCGGGACAGAGCCTTCGGCCAGGCCATACTCCTTAATCTGTTTGGGGTATAAGCAACTTCTGCCCTCCAACCCTTCTTCACATAGAAACATAGAAATATGATGACAGAAAAAGACCACATGGCCTATCTAGTCTGTCCTTCCATAACAACTACAACAGTCCCCTTTTTACCTTTAGAGATTCTCTGTGTTTGTCCCATGCTTTTTTGAATTCAGTTACTGTCCTCATCTCTACCACCTCCACTGGGAGACTATTCCACGGATCCACTACTCTTTCCGTAAAGAAATATTTCCGCATATCACTCCTGAATCTATCTCCCTTCACCCTCATCCCATATCCCATGTCCCATAGAAACATGTCCTCACAGCTACCAAGGGCTTCGCCCCAAGGGCCCGAGGAATTGGACTCCTTCAGGCATCGGCTTCTGCTCACAACCTCGTGGAGGCGTTTTTTGGTTGCAGGTTCGGTAGCCTGTAGCTGGGGAGTCCCATAAGTGAGGACTGACTTCCTGCTTGTTCCTGGAGAAAGCGTAGTTACTCACCTGTAACAGGTGTTCTCCAGGGACAGCAGGAATTAGTCCTCGCTACCCTCCCACCTCCCCTGATGAGTTGCTGGATTTTTATCCTTCCCTTGTCATCTGCTTGGTAGGGCTCGAGCTAAGGGGCCTGACTAAGCAAGATGGCGCCCTTGGGCGGGAAGAGGACCACACATGTATGGCAGCAATCCCAAAGGCTTTCTTTGCAAGCTGGGGAATTGCTCCGTGCGGGCTCTGTTGGTGCTAATGTCACCCATTAGTGAGGACTGATTCCTGCTGTCCCTGGAGAACACCTGTTACAGGTGAGTAACTACGCTTTTTAGTTTGTCAAATTGCCCTATTACAGCTTCCAGGTTCACTGAGGTGTGTTTCAATTCTTCCGATTCATTGCCTTTTAAATATGATTTTTGACATGGGTTTCTCCCCTAAATCATCTTTAGTAAAAACAAAGAATTAATTTAGCTTCACTTTGGCCTTGTCCTCCCTTAGTGCCCCCTCTGTCATCTAATGGTCCAACTGTGACTTCCTCACAGGCTTTTTGCTTCAAATGTATTTTAAGTAAAGTTTGTATTCTGAGTTTTTGCTTCCATGAAATGTTGCTTTTCAAAAAAAAATTTCTGTACCTGCCTCATCAATGCTTTGCATCTAACTTACTAGAGCTTATGCTGTTTCTTCATTCAGATCTTTTTTTCCATTTTTAAAAGAATTTGGTTCTTTTGGCTATAACAGCTTCTCACCTCACATTTTAAACTGTGCTGGCAGTCATTTGGTTTTCCTTCCACCTTTCTTTAAAGTGTGAAATGCATCTAGTCTGGGCTTCCAAGATACTATTTTTAAGTATGTCCAAGCCTATGTAGTCTGGAAGATGAAATTTAAGATTTTGGTATTCCTGTTTAAAATATTGCAAGTTGCGGTTCTGCTGCATTTGTCTAGTAATTATTTTCCATGGGGTTAGTAGTTTCCTGCAGTCATAGAATCAGGGCCTGCTTAATGTTTTGTTGTTGAGGCTTGCACATACAGCCAGGGCTTGTGGATGGTCCTGCTTTAGTAGCTGGTCTGCAGTTGTGCAATCTATTACTTTTAAATATAAGACTTGAAACGTAACTATTGAGATTTAGAAAACAATTGAAAGCATGTTTTTTTTTTCAGAAGGCTACTGGGCATGGATGGAGAGTATGAATTACACAGGTATACTAAAAAAAATTTCTAATGTTTCGATTGATTTTTACGTTTTTTTGGTGCGCTGAATCCAAATCTGGTAACCAATTTGCTCCATCACGTACAGATTTTTTTGCTACATTGGGTTAGCAGTTTGAGGTGAACGTTTCAGATTGAGTGCGATCGAGATAAAAGTTTCTTGGATGAATTCTTTATACTAATTGTTTAGTAGTTATTCAAATAAGAATAAGAAAATTGTAACAAGGCAGCACATAAGAATAGAGTAATGTCAACAAAACATACTGTGATGGTAGCAAAATTGTCTGCACTTAAAACAGCCACATACATGTGCACAAACATTGAGCATATAAGAGCGAGGTTAGACACAAAGCAAAGCAAAGAAATGTGCAAAAAATGTTGTACAGGTATGTATGTAAGAATAGAAAACGCAAACCGCACCATTGCAATACATGAAGACAAACACCCGATGGTGTGAAAATAAAATTCTAATAAATGAGATCCGACACTGGTAATAACTAGCAAATTTTTATTTCAAAGTTTAGTAAAAACACGATATTTGTCAACACAGTTTAGATTTTAAAGTCATTCTTGGGTCAATCAATCTCCTGGTGGGCCCGTTTCTTCTTCCCCCGAATGCTTCTCTTGGTGCGCTGCTTGGCGTATTTTTCATCTGGGGTTTCCCGCAGCAGCAACCAGCAGAAATCAGCCATCATAGTGGTGTTCCATCTTCCTTGGTACCTTCTCTCTGCGTCCTTGATGTCCTGGTGAAACCTTTCACCTTGTTCTTCACTGTACGCCCCCAAGTTTTTGGGAAAGTAGTTAACATGGGAGTGCAAGAAATGGACTTTCAGGCTCATGTTACAGCCTTGTTCTTTGAAGGCATTGAGCATCCTGGCAACAATATCCTTATAGTTCTCATCCCGCCTGTTCCCCAAGAATTTGAGAACAACATCCTTGAAGGAATCCCAGGCTTCTTTTTCCTTCTCAGACATCGTTTCAGCGAATGCTCCATCTGAAATGAGTTTCCTTATATCAGGGCCAACAAACACTCCTTCCTTTAGCTTTGCTTCAGAAAGTCGGGGGAACTTTGAGCAAAGGTACCGAAAGCATTCACCATCTTTTGGAAGGGACTTGATGAATTGCTTAATGAGACCCAACTTAATGTGGAGAGGTGGTAATAGAATTTTATCACGAGGTACCAAGCTCTCATGAAGAACATTTTTCTCACCGGGTCTCAAATACTCCCGAATTGGCCAGTCTTTTTTCCCCCAGTGTAGGTCGCGGGCCCGGCTATCCCACAAGCAAAGGAAGCAGGGATATTTGGTGAAACCGGATTGCTGCCCTAATAGCATGGATAGAATTTTAAAGTCTCCACAAGTCATCCACTTATGCTCATCATAACGAATCTTCTGAAGAATCAGGGCCAAATTCTTGTATTTTTCTTGGAGAATAACAGAGTGAGCAATAGGAACTGAAGCGAATGTGTTGCCATTATGAAGAAGAACACCTTTTATGCTGTCTTTTGACGAATCAATGAACAGCCGCCATTCAGCAGGATCATACTTGGGTTTAAACTTTTCCATCACTCCGTATATATCGTTGCAAAATACCAAATCTTCCTCTTTGCTGAAATACTTCAAAAATTGTGTCTCACGGTTGCGGTACCAATAAAAAGTTGTTCCTGGTGACAGTAGATTTTTCTGTTTAAGCCGAGAACCTAGCAGTTGGGCAGCATCTTTTGGGAGTCCTAAATCCCGGACTAAATCATTCAATTCAGCTTGAGAGAAAAGTTCAGGTTTCGGATCTGGTTCAGTTTCAAACTCGGAAGTACTGGACTCATCGGGAAAAGCCATCTGATGAGTCTCATCATGATCAGAACCGTCCACACAAATATGATCCAAAGATTTTGGTGGTTCAGGCACAGGTACTTCGTTGCTATGAGGCATAGGCCTAATTGCTGAGGGAAGGTTGGGGTAACTTATTACGTTCTTATTTTTTAAGTTGTATCCCTTCACAATGCAAGAGCAAAAATAGCAGTCACTGCTGTGGTCTCTTTGTTCACGCCACATCATAGGTATTCCGAAACGAAATGCTTGTTTTTTACCTTTCATCCATAAGCGTAGATCTTCCTCACATGTCTTGCACACTTTATGAGGAGCCCACGGTTTGTCTTGATCGCCTAACTTCAAACCGAAATAGGCGAAATATACTTTTTTAATAAATGCAGAAATGTTCCTCTGCCGCTTTTTCACGGTATATTCCCCACAAATAAAACAAAAACTGTCCGGAGAGTTGACGCAACCTCTGGCTCTGTGAGCCATCACAAATACACAGCACTGCAAACTACAACTGTAGTGAACCACTTCGGAATAAAGCTGGATTACGACTGAGCAAACAAAAGGTAATAATGAACTTGCAAGAAACTGAAATTTGACAGGAACGTTCATGTCGCAACCACCGTGTTTGAGCGAGCGAGCGAACGAGGCGAGGCGAACAGGAAAGAACATGCGCCAGCGCGAGTACTGGATTTAGCCCCCCGCCTCCCAATTGTCCTGTTAATGTATAAAATGAATACAAAACACTCTAAAATATCATGAGAGAGTGTTTCTAGTTAGTTAACCATTACAACCTCTATTTTGGGCCAAGAAAATAAACTGCAGTCGGCTAAAAAGAAATTATGTGAACATTCCTTATATGGGTAAGAAATCTAATTTTGCAAGAAAACGTGACGTGATGGAACATTTTGGCTATTTTTCCTGGATTCAGCACCCCAAAATCTATAGGAATCAGTTGCAAAACTGGAGGCAGATTTTTGGTAGTGTACCTGTGTTATTATTCTTTGGTAGGGATAAGATGGAATAGGAAGAAAAGGACAGTGAATGGAAAGGTGGTTGGGCTTGAGGTAGTGGTAGCATGACTGGATGTTTTAGAGTATGGGGTGAGTTTTTGTTCTCAATTGTCTCTGACTATAATCCACTCAATACTGTATTTAAATAGAATATAAATAGAGTAAAATATAAAATTCTGTAAA
Source organism: Ichthyophis bannanicus (assembly GCA_033557465.1). NCBI lineage: Eukaryota > Metazoa > Chordata > Amphibia > Gymnophiona > Ichthyophiidae > Ichthyophis > Ichthyophis bannanicus. The sequence goes on from CM066032.1 coordinate 532,513,616, forward strand.
TTTATCTGCATAATAACTTATTTCCCAGCTTTTGTGGTCTGAATAATTGGGGGGGGGGAGGGGGGTCATCTTATGAGTGACAAATCTCATGTTTGCTATATTAGGAAGGGGGAGAGATAAGGAGGATAGGGGATCATAGCTATGGCTATGGAGGTGAGAAGGGAAGAGGGTAATAGGGATTGAGGTTTTGAGATCTTATTGTACTAGAGAAGGGGCAGAAGGAGGGTCAGAGCCTTTGCCTCTACCCGCAGTCCTCTCTCCACCTTCGTCCTCCTTCCCAACTTATTCTGATAGTCTTCCCATCCCAGGTGCCCTCTCACTCTAGCTCCTTTTTTTACATACCATCCATCTCCCCTTTACACATCCTCTCCATCCCTTGTGTCATACACAACACATCCCCTCTTCATGCCTTCAACCACCTTTGGTTCCTCTTTAATCATACAATTCTCCTTTTGTGTCCCTTCCCCACCTGCACTGGTGAGGACCACATTGATGCCTCTGGTCACATCCTCCTATGCTGCCCAGTTCATACTGATGCTGTGCCTCAAACACATGGAAGCACAGTCCTCTACCCCACTCTGTGTGGTTCAAAGGAAGAATGCAGTCTAAGGTGCTGCTCCTCTCATTCTTGGTCAGTGCAAGTAAAGGTGGAATTTGTCTGGAGCAGGAAGGAGGGAGTTAAACACCATCAGATATCATTCATTTCCCTATCCAAGTGCAGTTGTTGGGTTTGTCCAGTTCCAAAGCAGGGTTGTATTTTATGGCCCTCCCCTTGCCCATGGAATTATGGGAGATGTGATTTGGGAAGGGGGCTGGTTATACCTGGAAACTATATTTATTTTTATTTATTTATTTACATTCTCTTATATACCGCTCTATTCTGCATCAGTGCGGTTTACATTGAACAAACTGAAATTACATTGAAATTAGCATACATGTATTTTAGAGGGGAGCTCAGGGAGTTTCTATATGAGTATATGCTGATAGGAAAAATAGTTCTCCTTAACTGATCAGGTAAGATTCCTCCCCAATTGGTGGTCAGTCACTAAATGGGAAGAGGCATTATAGGGTAAGCAGGCAGGAGGGGGCTGTGTATGTACAAATTTGGCTATAGAGCTAGAAAAAACAAGTGGGAAAGCATGTAGAGCATGGCTCATGGACATCTCTCCAATCTGTGTATACAGATGCTCACACATCTGTGTTTTGTATCGCACTGCATGTGTGTGAATCTCTGTTTTGTTTGTCATGGGGTGTGGGTGCAGGTGCATCCATTATGTATATTTCATCTGGCCTACTGTCTGTTTCAGTGGGCAATTAAAAGGTGCAATTCCTTAATCACGGTGTTGCAGTGAATCAGTGTATGTGTACTACTGCTATTGGAATAGTTTCTCCTATAGAAACATGTTGGGGCATTTTTTGAGGGGCTTAATTTCTCTTCTGAAACCTTGCCCCCCCCCCCCCCACCTGTGACAACTTCACTTCTACAGCAGAAGAGCTTCCCCCCAGCCAGGGATGACCCATCCACTAGGTGTTCACCTAGGGTGGCAGACCATGTGCTTCGGCACACATGGCCAGCTGCTTCTGACCCCTTCAGAGAGGAACTTGTCCACTCCCTAATCCTAACCATGTCTAGGAACGCGCTGCTCACGTAGTGTGGTGTGTTTTTAGCATGATTGCATTTTTGCAGTGTGCTCCCAGCTACTGCACTAAACCCCTCACTCCCTGGTTACCATGCTTTAGTAAACATGCCCCTTAGTCTTAGGAGCCTGCTCTGCTTTTACATGAAAATCCACTTTTCTCACAAATCTCAGGTACAAATCTTGTCTGGACAAGGAATATAGAGAATTTTCCTTTAACTATGAACCAACACCAGATTCCTGCTTGGAGCCCTCATCACTGTTCCAACTTCTTTCTCCCATTATTAGCTTATATTTTGACATACAATGTGTTGCAACAAAACTATATCAAAGAAGTATTTCTTACTTTCTCTTCTGCAACCCCTTTCAAAATTTAACAGACGTTTTTAGCTTTTTTTTTTAGGTTACATTCTTTTTTTTTTTGCTTTTTTTTTTTTTATTAGGTTTTAACAAAATACATTGTTGAAAATTAGTACAAAGAAAAATTAGCTCCCAATGGCAGTATCAAGAAAGAGAAAAATACAAAACCAACCAAAAAAAATTTAGAAAGAGAGCAATACAAAGTAGCCCACATTAAGAGAGCGCAACTGCTATACATCCTAAGAAATGTATACAAACTATCCATAATATGGAAGAAAACAAGTCCGTTTAAGGACCACAATATAGGAGGTAAATGAATCAAACATCCCCTTCCCCAACCAAACTTTGCCTGTCTAAAAGAAATTTCTCCAAATGATTCACGTCCTGAAAAATATATGAAGCATTATCATAGTTAATAATACACTTACACGGAAACCGCAAGAAAAAGGAAGCCCCCATAGTTAAAACCCGGGGCTTAAGAGCCAAAAACTGCCTCTGACGCATCTGAGTAGAACATGTGACATCTGGAAATATATTTATGGTCTGCCCGCAAAATTTAGATGACAAGCCTTGAAAAAAGCTTTTAATATATGTTATTTCATCAAAATTGATGAAAAAGTGACCAACAAAGTGGCCCGTAACAAAATTACTTCAAGAGAATCTTCCAAAAAAGCGGTAATATTTGTCACCGAGGGAACTATTTCATCCAGTTCACCTTCTACAGGTTTTACTTTCTTGGAAGCGACGGGAATATAATAAATCTGCCGAACATCAACTGGGTCAGAGATGGCTAAAATTTCTTTCAAATATTTCTCTAACAGAATCTTAGGAGACAATAATGATGTCTGAGGAAAATTTAAGAAACGCAGATTACAGGCCCGAACAGAATTCTCCAGGGATTCTATTTTAGAATGCAGAATTAAAGAATCTTTAATTCCTATTACATTGACAGATTGAAGAGGAGAAACCTGGGACTCTAGTTTAGCAACAGCCACATCTAACGTGGAAACTTTCTTATCCAGCTGCTGTAATGAAACAGCAGCCTCCTGAGTAAATTTACATAAGGAGCCAACAGCCACAGATACCTTAGTATCGATGCATTGTAAAGCTCCCCATAAGAAAGCCTTTGGGAATTGCAGCGCGCATGCGCGGTCCCCTTCCCGCCCAAGGGTGCCATCTTGCTCAGTCTTCTTTTTTCCGCGGAGCCCAACGGACATAGTTCGTTTTTCCCCGAGGAAAAAGTTGATTTCCCTATTTTTTCTTTTTCTACTTCGGTTTGACGCCGGATCCTTCTCCCGCCTTGGCTCGATATGCCGGTATCGAGTCCACTCTCTCTTTTTCGGTTTTTGTCCTTTGTGACTAGCGTTTGCGCCATTTTTCTTTTTTCACTGGCAGCCCGGTCTTTTGACCTCGCAGGGGCCCTTTTCCCCCCTATGGCTACCAGCGGGTTTAAAAAGTGTGATCGGTGTAAGAAACTTATGTCTCTTACCGACACACATGACTGCTGCCTCCGCTGCCTTGGGACCCAATCATGACCCGATGATCTGTGGTCCGTGTGGCAAAATGTCCTCGAAGGCGTTGAGGAGTTGGCAGCACCAGAAGGATAGGATCTTCTCTGACGCCGCGTCCGGACGGGCCCGGACCTCGTCAGAGCCCTCGACGTCTCGGGACTCTGGCCCCGAGCAGCGTCAGGGTTCCTCTGAGCGGGGGTCTCCTTCGTGGGAACATCGCAGGAAGAAGAAACCCGCGAGGGCGGCATCGGTGGACGCTCCTGGTTCCTCGAGGGCCAGGTCGCATAGCCCCGATAGCTGTCCCGGGTCTTCGGAGTCGGAGAGGCCTGCCAAGCATCCTTGTATCGAGATGGAGTCTCCTGGACACGTGAGTGCTGTAGTCCTCGTGGACTCTCCTCCAGGGGAGCCGACGTCGGGGGCTGCTGGGTCTCCTGAGCTCGGACTCAGGTTGACGGCCTTTGGAGAGCAGCCTCGCTGCCTTCATGGAACAGCAGTGGGCATTGATCGCCGGTCTCACCGGTGCATCTGCCCTGACCACCGGGACCTCGACGTCCAAGTCAACCCCGGAGGCCGAGCCGATCCTCGAGTCCATGCAGGCTCGAGTCGATCCTCGGCCACGGTCTCCCTCGGCCTCCCGTTCGGGACAGAGGTCGTCGACACCGGTACCCTCGGCGTCGGGGCAGATGGCATCGGTGCCCGCCCGACCGGAGCCACTCAATTCCTCCTCCGAGGAGTCGGGCTGGGAGACGGAGGACGAAGAGTCACCCGACACTTATCGGACTCGGTGTGTCCCATCAGACTCGCCGGAGTCCGAACCTCGGAGACGATCCCCATCGGAGGATACCCGGTTCTCGGACTTCGTGCGGGATATGGCCAAGGCCTTGGCCTTCCCCGTGGATCCCGAGGAGGAGCCTCCAGCCGAGGAGCTCGAGGCCCTCCAGTATGACTCTCCCCCGAAGGAGGCCTTTACTGTTCCGGTTCCTCCGATGCTGGAGCGGCTGCTCTTCCGCATGTGGGAGACCCCAGCCTCGACGCCGGTGTTAAGCAAGCGGGTCGATTCCATATATCGAGTCCGCAACAGCCCCGGGTTCCAAAAGGCACAATTACCGCACCACTCCATGGTTGTGGAATCGGCCATGCAAAGGCTGAAAAGTAAGAAGATGCACTCCTCGGTGCCTTCCGGGCGGGAGGCCCGGAACCTGGATGCCCTCAGTAAGAAGTGCTTCCAGGGCTCTATGCTTGCTTGCCGTGTCCAGACTTACCAGCTCTACATGGGCATGTATCTCCGAGACCTGGCAAAGGAGATTGCCGGGTTCTTTGCTGGTCTCTCCGAGGAACCTTTGCAGCGGTTCCAAGCCTTGTCCATTGGTATTCGAGAGTGCTCAAAGTTTATCTCTCGAGCAGCCTACGATGGCTTCGAGGCTTCAGCCCGAGTAGCCGGGGCCGGCATCGGTGCCCGCCGACAGGCTTGGCTACTCGGGCTGAAGCCATGGGTGCAGGACAAGTTGGTCGATGTCCCCTGCCGAGGTGAAAACCTCTTTGGCAAGCCCATGGCTGAAAAGGCTGCAGAACTCGAGACCGAGACTCTGACCAGGATTAGGCTGTCCAGAAAAACCTCTGCCCCTTCTCCGAAGAAGGGCTCTGGAAAAAAGACCTTTTACCTGAGGACGTCCTCTGCCTATAAACTGTACCCTCATTATCAGGCCTCTGCAGCTCCCCAACAGGGTCAGCAGGCCAAGGGGCAGGGTCATGGGCCCTGTAGGCAGAAGGCCCCCAAGCCACCAACACCGGCCCCTGCTCAGCAGGGTGGGGGTTTTTGACTCAGCAAGCATAGCCTTTTCTCCTCAACTGGCCCACATCAGCACAGGAGGCCGGCTGGCCCACTTTGCCCACAGGTGGTCAGCCATCACATCAGATACCTGGGTGCTCCATATAGTCCAAAAGGGCTATCTTCTCCATTTTCACCAGGTACCTCCCTCCTATTTTCCAGGGGAGCCTCCAAGACTCCCTCTGCACAGGGACCTACTCCTTCAGGAGTTAGCAAGTCTGCTAAAGGACCAGGCTGTGGAATCGGTGCCCCACCACCTGAGAGGTCATAGCTTTTATTCCAGGTACTTCCTGGTTCAAAAAGAACAGGAGACCTCTGACCCATCCTAGACTTGCGCAAACTCAACAAGTTCCTGGAGAGGGAAAAGTTCAAGATACTTACCCTTGGAATCCTGCTGCCCTACCTCCAGCAGGGAGATTGGCTATGCTCCTTAGATCTAAAGGATGCTTATACGCACATCCTTATTCATCCAGACCACAGACAATATCTCAGATTTGTTGTGGGGGGAAACCACTACCAGAGTACTTCCCTTTGGCCTATCCTCTGCTCCCAGGGTGTTCACCAAGTGCCTGGCGGTGGTGGCGGCCTACCTGAGGCTTCAAGGTCTTTTTGTGTTTCCATACCTGGACGACTGGCTCATAAGGGGCCAGTCTTCCCAGGAGGCCAGTCAAGCCACCCTTCGCACTGTGGCTCTGCTTCAGCACTTGGGATTTGTCATAAACTTCGCAAAGTCCACTTTGCTCCCGTCCCGGAACTTGAAATTCATGGGAGCAAGGCTGGACACTCTTCAGGCGAGGGCTTTTCTGCCAGTGGACAGGGCCCTCCGGTTGGTGGGTGTAGCCAGGCAGTTTCACAGCCATTCCCTGGTCTCTGCCAGGCAATTCCTGAGACTTCTCGGCCATATGGCTTCCACGGTTCATGTAACCCCCAATGCCCGCCTGCACATGCGGCCTGCTCAGTGGAGCCTTCGTACTCAGTGGCATCAGGCCACAGGGAGCTTTGCAGACTCTGTGAGCATATCCACCCTGCTCGTCTCCTCTCTACAATGGTGGCTTCATCTTCCGAATCCGGTACTCGGAGTGGATTTTCAATCCCCTCCGCATTCTCGAGTGCTGACGACAGATGCTTCTCTTCTAGGTTGGGGAGCACATTGCCAGGGGGCATGTACGCAGGGTCTCTGGACTCCTTGGGAGGCTGCTCAGCAGATAGACCTCCTGGAGCTACGGGCAATACGCCTAGGTCTGAGAGCCTTCTCCCACCTCACGTCTCACCAGTCTGTACTGGTCCAGACGGACAATCAAGTTGCCATGTTCTACGTGAACAAACAAGGAGGCACAGGCTCCTTCCTTCTCTGTCAGGAGGCACAACGGCTGTGCTCTTGGGCCATCAATCACGGAATCCTCCTCAAGGCTGTCTACCTCCCCGGTCAAGAAAATTACCTGGCGGACAGACTGAGCAGGATCCTGCAACCACACGAATGGAGATTGAATCCACTGGTGGTTCAGCAGATCTTTCTCAGGTGGGGCCTCCCCACCATGGATCTCTTTGCCAGCCCTCTGAACCGGCAACTCCCGAGATTCTGTTCCAGACAACCGCATCCTCTCAGAGTAGCAGCGGATGCCTTTCTGATTCCGTGGTCCCAAGGCCTACTATATGCGTTTCCTTCCACGCCACTAGTGTCTCGAACACTGTTCAAGGTCCTCAAGGACAGGGCCTCAATGATTCTGATAGCCCCCAGGTGGCCAAGGCAACCGTGGTTCCCGCTCCTGCTGCAACTGGCGGTGGACACTCCCCTGCCTCTGGGAATTCAACACGATCTCCTGTCTCAGGACCAGGGGTCTCTCTTGCACCCCAACCTCCAGTCCCTTCATCTGATGGCCTGGCTGCTGAAAGGGTAGTCCTGGCTCCCCTACTCCTGCCTAGAGAGGTGGAAGACGTGGTCTTAGCCTCTAAGCTGCAATCCACCAGGAAATCCTACGCTCTTAAGTGGCATAGATTCTCCACATGGTGTGCTCAGCACAACGAGAATCCCTTCTCGTGCTTGGTAGCGGTAGTATTGCCATATTTGCTTTACCTCTCCAATCTAGGCCTTAAGTCCAACTCTGTCAGGGTTCACCTCAGTGCTCTCTCAGCACACCACTCGCCAGTGGACGGGAGGCCTCTTTCCAACCACCCTTTGGTGGCTCGTTTTCTCAGAGGCCGCCTCCTGCTTAAGCCTCCTTTGCGTCCACCAGCCCCTGAGTGGTATCTGAATGTGGTCTTACAGCGGATTACTTGTCCGCCATTTGAACCTATGGCTACCTGCCCTCTCCGTTTTCTCTCCTGGAAAACCTTGTTTCTGGTAGCTCTTACCTCTGCTAGGCGAGTGAGTGAACTTCAGGCACTAGTGTCTGATCCTCCTTACACTAGGTTCTACAGGAATAGGGTAGTCTTACGGACTCACCCGAAGTTTCTCCCTAAGGTTGTCTCCCCTTTTCACCTCAGTCAGGAGGTGGTTCTTCCGACCTTCTTTCCCAGGCCGCATGCCAACCGGGCTGAGATGATCCTGCATACCCTGGACTATAGGAGGGCGTTGTCCTTCTACCTTGACCGTACGGGGGAGCATCGGAGGGCTGTTCAGCTCTTCGTTTCTTTTGACCCCAATAAGTTGGGGTTACCTGTCTCCAAGCGTACTTTGTCCATATGGGTTGCTAACTGTATCGCCTGGGCTTATGGGGCAGCCGGCCTCTCGTTGGAGGGTCGTGTCACGGCTCATCGTGTCAGGGCGAAGGCTGCGTCAGTGGCTCATCTCCGCTCTGTTCCGTTGGCAGACATCTGCCGGGCCGCTACTTGGTCTTCAAGCCAGACTTTTGCGGCCCATTACTGCCTTGAGAGGGAGTCCCGCAGGGACAGTGCTTTTGGACAGGCAGTACTCCATAATCTCTTTGGGGTTTAGGCAACTCCTACCCTCCGGCCCTGGTGTTGGGCTACCGGTCGAGGGTGTTCTCAGAGAAGATTCCTTCCTTCAGTACTGACGAGCTAGAGGGAGCTCATTTTTTCCACTTGAGGTCTCCGGTAGCCTTAAGCTGGGGAGTCCCATATGTGAGGACTGACTTCCTGCTTGGTCCTGGAGAAAGAATAGTTACTCACCTGTAACAGGTGTTCTCCAGGAGCAGCAGGAATCAGTCCTCACAACCCTCCCTCCTCCCCTTGGAGTTGCAGTCATATGATTTATTTTTGCTATTTTGCTGTCTTTTAGCTATGTCATCAGACTGGGCGGGAAGGGGACCGTGCATCCGCGCTGCAATTCCCAAAGGCTTTCTTTGAAAGCTGGGGGGGAAATGCTCCGCACGAGGGCTCCGTCGGCGCCGACGTCACCCATATGTGAGGACTGATTCCTGCTGCTACTGGAGAACACCTGTTACAGGTGAGTAACTACTCTAAGTGCACTTAGCCATTTTCTTTATGGAAGATATTGAAAATGGCTTGCTGCCCCACTGACAAAGATCACTAGTCTTACAGAAGCTGAGCTCTGTTTGCCGTTTTGTAAGTTTCACTTATTTTCTTCATATTGATTCTATTATAATAAACTGCTTTGATATATACTTCAATTGAGATACAGAAAGTAAAATAAACTATTTATTTAAAAGTATTGATATAGTATCATCTCCAGGAACAAGCAGGAATGTAGTCTTCACATATGGGTATCGTCGGTACCGACGGAGCCTGCGCGGGAAAGCTTTTGGGAGCATCCCACAGTGCCTGCGTGTGCTGCCTTCCTGCCTTTCCCAACTGCCTCTCTCCAGTTCTTCGTTTTCCGCGGAGCCAGCAGGTCGTCGTTCCTTTCACCGCAGAAAAGTTTTCCATTCTCCTTCTTTTTTGTGGTCGTGTCTGCCTTCCTCGACGCTATACCAGTACTGCCGGTTCGTTCTTCCTTTCTTTACTTTGAAAAAAACAAAAATATAAATATATATATATTTCTTTTTTCCAAACTTTTCCTCCTCAGGTGCATGCGCCATTTTGGGCCTTAGGCCCAAAATTTCCTTTACCATGGAAAAAACCCGTTTCGGGTTTCAAGAAGTGCACCAAGTGTGGCGGTACCATCTCCGTCACCAACACCCATGAGTGGTGTCTTAAATGTTTAGGTCCTGACCACTCCATTTCGGAGTGTATGGCCTGTGCCATAATGTCCAAGAGGGGTCGACAGAACCAGGCTGCTAAGCTCAGCACCCTTTTTCCCTCCGATGCAACCTCTGTGGCATCAACGTCGTCCAGGGCTTCGTCTTCCTCCCTTGGATCTCAGGTAACTAAACATAAGTCTGGCCGGTCCTCAAAAGGGTAGATCTCCTTCCAAGCATCGAGATGCTTCTGGCGTTGCCCTTGAGGGTTCCGTACCGGCAAAATTGCCCCGGTGGGAGGCTTCGGCTTCCAAAGCATTATCGGGGCTCCAGGATGTTCTCAAGGCCTCAACCTCGGCAGATCTACTGGTGCCATGCTCTGGGGTACTGACTGTTTTCTCCGGTACCGATACCCAGGCATCGGCAGCGTTGATAGACCAGAGGTTCCTGGCTATTGAACGCAGTCTGGCGGCTCTCCTTGCGGCATCGACACCCTCGGAACCGCGTCAGACAGTTCAACTGGTATCGGTACTGGTAACGACAGCATCAGCATTGACATCAGGAGTTCATACGGTGACGTGCCCAGGGAAGTCTGTCTTCGTTCCCTGCAAGCGTACAAAATGAATGGTAGCATAGTGTCCCATTCTGACATCTGTCCACCTAGCGCTCGTCGGAGTATTTGCTTAATGCTCTGGTTCAGGCGTTCCACCAGACCGTTACACTGGGGATGGTACGCAGCGGTCTTCTTATGGTGAATGCCAAAGGCGTCCCACACCTGCGTGAGGTACTTTGACAGAAAATTGCTGCCCCTGTCGGTCAAGATCTCTTGCGGAAATCCAATTTCACAGAATAATTTGACCAGCTCGCTGGCAATGGGCTTAGCTGAAATACTTCTTAATGGGATGGCCTACGGGAACCGGGTGGCCTGGTCGATGATTACCAGGATATATTGAAATCCCCTGGGTGTTTTAACCAGGGGCCCTACTATGTCCATGGCCAATCTTCTTACCGGGTCTGAAATCACCGGCATCGGTATTAATGGCACGGCAGGAGGTTTTCGGGTGGTCACCCTTTGGCACGCCGCGCAGGACTCGCAGAATCGAGTTGTCTCTCGAAATACCCCTGGCCAATAGAATCTAGCCAGAATCTGATCTAGCGTACCCTGTGCTCCCTTATGACCCCCTACGGGATGGTCATGGGCTAGTCGTAGAATCAATGATTTAAACGTGTTCGGTATCACTAGCTGTTTTCCGTAGTACCCCAGTTCGTGGATCTTTGCTCTCTCGATAGAGCAGGTCATCCTCCATACAGAATCTGGGGTAGGAATCCCTTTTGTCTCGTGCCTGCTCAAAGGCATGAGTTAGTACCGGGTCCGCTTTTTGCTCTCTCTTGAAGGAGGGAAACTTCTCCATTAATTTGGCCGGTACCCAGGGCATTCCTCCTCCTGCTTCCAATTCTGCCCGTCCCTGAGAGCGACATCTTCGTTCCCGCCTTTGCTCCGCTTTCGGCTTTCGCTCTTTCTGCACGGGATCTCCAATCAGGTCCTCGTGCGAGGGGAGGGTTCCCAAAGAATTATCTCTGGAGCACGAGGGCTGTTCATCATCCTGGGTATGGGATCTTGTGGAAACTAGAGCCTTTTTAGGAGGCTCATTCTTCTTTGAGCTGTTTGGCTGTACGTTGGAGCGATCGGACGGCTTAGACCGTGACTCCGGGTTATCCACAGACTCATGCCAACTACAGGTGGAATGTGGGATTATTGGTGGAGATAAGCCCTCTTTAAGGCTCCTCCGGAACTGCGGCCAGTCGCGACCCAATACTAATTCTTGGGGCAATTTCGGCACGACTGCTACCAGCATTTCTTTCTTTATTCCCAAGCTTTTGACCCATAGCCTATAGAGAGGATAGCTTGTGGCTGCCCCGTGAATACATTTTATCTTAACACGGCCTTCTGGATATTCAGGAATGGATCCTCCCTGGCCTCTGATCACAGACCATAACTTTTGGGACATCATCGTTTGATCAGCGCCTGAATCCAGAAGCGCCCTTACATCCACTCCATGTATTCGTACAGTTAACACAAATCCTTCTCGGACTGTCTTTGGGGCCTCCCCCACAAGAGCAGTGCGAGCATAACAATCATTCCTTAAATGTCCCATTTTACCACAGGAAAAACAGCGCTTAACCTTTTCCCTATCTGGAGGGTTATTAATTCTTACATTGCCATATACTGGTCGGGAAGGGCTCCCTACTTTCCGGGCTTCCATACCTATTGCTGCTTTGGGGTTACCCATCCTATGTTGGGTGATTTTCTCAGCCTCTAGGTACCTCTCGGTAAGGGTTATTGCCTCTGTAGTGGTACAGCAATTTTGTAACATTAGGTAGTTCTGTACCCTACTGGGCACCGCTGTCATGTATTGTTCTAATACCACGGCGTCCATTAGTGTCTCTGTTTTTCCTTTCTGGCTGTAGCCACTTGTACGCTAAGCTCCTGATTCTGTAACCAAGGGCTTTTGGCGTTTCATCCGCCCTAAGGGTAGTAGCCCTGAACATTTTATTGTAGGTCAATGGGGTAAGCCCTAGGCGATCCCTAATTGCTAGCACTACCTCTTCATAGGTGTTGGCTAAGGCAGGCGGCATTGACCGGTAAGCAGCCAGTGCCTCGCCCGTAAGGGACGCTGCGAGACGTATTGACCATTGTTCAGGCGGCCAATTAGCTGAACTAGCTATTCTTGTAAAGGAGTCTAGAAAATCGTCCAGATTATCATCAGGACTCAATTTTCCTACCACCAAATCATGACATGTCCATTGTCCAACCCCTTGGTTGTTCAGACCAGTCGCACTCGACTTCTCGGCTTTGACCCTTGCCATCTCTTCCTTTTGCTGAGCCAACCAGCTTTCCATAGTTTGTAAAACTGGTGCTTGCTGGGCTTGCATGGCCTGCAACGCTTGGGCCTGATTCTTCAGCGCCACCTCTGCTTGTTTGTCAAACTGGTGGGCCATCCATGCGCATAGCTCTCTTGGCTCCATGGTGCACCTGCAAGGATAGAAAAAAAGAAACAACCAAGTGCGGTTCCCTAAACTTTTTCCCCTTTTTTTTTTTTTTTTTTTTTTTTTAAACTTCCTCCGGTGTCCGACACTAGACAGGCTCAATTACATTTTACCTGAGTTTAGTGTGTAATCAGCATGGGAATGGAAGTTGCTGTTGCTCGCCACAGCTCTCTGCTTGAGGAATCGGCAACAGGATTTTCCTTGTTCAGGATTTCCCCAATCTATTCCGGGTTTTCAGCTACTCCGCTCCGGGTCTTTTCTCCTCCGGTCCAGTTTCTCCAGCTGATCCACTCCGGGTTTTAGGGATTTTTTTTTTTTTCAGCAGCACAACCAAGACTTTTCCTTTTTTCCAGGAGTTTTAAGCTTCTTTTCTTTTTGGCGCTGACGTACGTTCTGGGCAAAAATCCAATAACTACGCCATTTTATGTCACAATGCCCCCCTGGTGGCACTGGGATGTCACAGCAGGGAGGGTGGACACAAAAATATTCTATAGTGGAGTTTAGCTCAAAGATAGGTCCCAGGTGTTTATAGTCCTGGTAGCCTTCTGGGTAACCAAAGCTCCAACGAATATAACAGTCCGAGGGTAGGGAGAATAAAGGCTTTTATTTCCCGTATTGCAAATAGGTTCAATAGCTCAGAATTTACATCAACACAAAAATGTCCTTGCTTCAGGTTGAAAGAAAAAGAAACATGAACTGAGTTAGACCTGTTAACTTCACAGCAGTACTATAAGAAACACAGATTCAAACCTTCCCCCAGACCACAGCTCTACTCCTCGGCTAAGGGCTCAAAGCTTTCTGCCAGGCAATAGCTGCAATCCATCTCGGGGTCCGAAAGGTCATCCGGGAATTCCACCTGCATTGGTTCACAGTCAGGAATATCTAGTGGCTCGCATTCAGGCTTTTTATACAATGTTTGTACGATGTCCCAATGCGCTGCATCCAAAGGTAAGCCTTGGTTTTGTACACCTCTAGAGTGAGGACAGTTTCTCTTGCCTACTGCTCTTATACTAGGGAGTTTCTTGTTTGGCACAGGTTTGTATTTTGTAGCACAAATAGTTCTAGAAGGACAGCATTCCTCTGGGCCCTGCTCCTCCTGCGTCACAGCATTCATAAAATCACAATCAGTAAAATAGTGATTACCTTTCCTTTTGGGTTTATCACGGCCAAGTGAGGGTTGATGCTTGTTCCTGCTGTGGTTTGGCTTCTCTGACACCAAGGTAGGCCTCCAGTTCTCCGGCCGGCCTTCTGCTGGGGTTAAGCCACACTTGCACCACAGCTTCTTTCTCTCTGGGCCAGGAATGTTACCTTTCAAAGTAACTCTTTCACCTCCTTCTTGGTTACTCCTCGTTGTGTCTTTCAAAGGTTGCTGGCCTCTGCCAGACTCAGGTCCAGGACTCTCTGGCACAGTCCTTCTCCTTCCAGGGTTAGCTTCTTCTTTGTATCTTTCCCACTTGGAAAGTGTATCCTCTCCCCTCTTGGGATATTTGAAGCGGATTCCTTCACCTGGTTCTGTTGAGTCTGCTAGGCCGGTTTCTTCTGTCAGGACTCCTATTCCCTGATCCTTCTCTCCTTCCAGGAAAGCTCTCCTTTCTCCTTCCAGGGTTAGCTTCCTTTCTCCTTCCAGGGTTAGCTTCCTTCCTGTGCTCCTTGTGTCTCCTGTGTCTGGGCTTTTAAAAGGAATTCTTCCCTTTCTGGATTGGGTGCAGGCCGGTATTGCATCATTGGCTCTGGGGTGTGGCTCCTCAGTCCTCCAGAGGTCCCTCTTGCTCCCCCTATATGGCTCCTTGCGATGCTGCAGCCGGTGTCTGCCTCTTTTTTCTAAGTTAAAAGCATTTTCTTCTGTCTGCAGAGGGTCTGCAGTACCACAGTACACTCATGTTCTCATCCATCCAACTCACAGAAAGTTCCTTCGGTTCTTTTTTCAAGGAAAGCACTACCAATACGGGGTGCTTCCTTTTGGCCTGGCCTTAGCACCAAGGGTGTTTACAAAATGCATGGCTGTGGTAACAGCATTTCTTCGCACTCTAGGAATATTCGTCTTCCCCTAATTAGACGACTGGCTCATTCGAGCCCCATCAGAGTCAAAGGCCAGGATTTCTCTATCTTGCACAATGCGTATCCTTTAGTATTTGGGTCTGTCATAAACATCCCAAAGTCCAGCCTAACTCCCACTCAGTCTCTAGAGTTCATAGGAGCTTTGCTGGATACCAGAAAAGCAAGGGCCTATCTTCCTCAGACCCGTTGCCTTCGCATGGTGTAGTTAGCCTCTCAAGCAGTGCTAAAGTCTCATCTCACTGCTCGAGAAATATTACAACTACTAGGCCACATGGCATCTACCGTGCATGTGGTTCCCTATGCTCGTCTCCATATGAGAGCAGCCCAGTGGACTTTATCCACTCAATGGACCCAGGCATCAAGGTGCCTGTCAGACAAAATAGCAAACACAAATTGCCTTATTTTGTCCCTCCAATGGTGGCAGTCCACTCAAAACCTGTTGGTGGGGTCCCCATTTCAACAACCTTTACCCCAGGCGACTCTCACAACAGATGCTTCACCAATGGGTTGGGGAGCTCATCTGCAAGACCTCTCCACCCAAGGCACTTGGACTCCACAGGAGACTCATCTACACATCAATCTCTTAGAGCTCAGAGCAATTTTCCTTGCTCTTCGAGTGTTCCACACCCTGCTCAGCTACAAGACAGTCCTCATTCATACGGACAGTCAAGTAGCCATGTTCTACGTGAACAAGCAGGGAGGAACAGGCTCTCTGTCGCTTTGCAACGAAGCTTTGCGACTATGGGCCCTCGCCAGAGAGCATCAGATTCATCTTCTGGCAGTGTATCTCCCAGGCATCCAAAACCTTTGGGCAGACAGACTCGGTCGAGTTCTGCTTCCAAACGAATGGCCTCTACATGCAGACCAGGTGGCCAAGATTTTTCAAATTTGGGGAACCCCGGACATAGACCTTTTTGCAAGTCCGTTGAATGCCAAACTTCCCCGGTTCTGTTCCAGAATTCTGGCTCAGGGCTCTCAGGCCAGGGATGCTTTCCTCCTTCATTGGGGGTCAAGACTTCCTTTATGCCTTTACACCCATTCCCCTAATTCCCAAAACCCTGTTCAAGCTTCAGAGAGACATAAGCCGTATGATCCTCAGCTCCACATTGGCCACGGCAAGTGTGGTACCCACTGCTTCTACATCTCTCTCAAGCTCCCTCTCTGGAGTTAGGGTCTCCTCCAGATCTCCTGCCTCAGGAGGATGGAATGTTATGGCATCCCAATCCCCAGTCTCTGCATCTCAGGGCTTGGTTGCTAAAGGCCTAGATCTTCATGATCTTAACCTTTCTCAGCAAGTAAAGGATATCCTTTATGCTTCCAGAAAACCTTCCACAAGACGCTCTTATGCTTTCAAGTGGAAAGATTTTACCATATGGTGCTCGCAGAAGGGTCTTAGCCCCCTTGCGATACCTCTGGAATCATTACTGGAGTATCTCCTTCATTTATCCAATGCAGGACTTAAGACTAACTCAGTAAGAGTCCATTTTAGTGCCCATTGCAGCTTCTTTCAAGCCTCTAAATGGACAACCTATTTCCTCCCATCATCTTATAGCAAGATTTATGAGAGGCCTTCTTCTAACTAAACCTCCCATTAGGCCACCACCGGTGGCATGGGACTTAAACCTGGTTCTTGGTCAGCTCATGAAGCCACCTTTCGAACCCTTAACCTTCCAAGAAAGGAATTTCAATGAGGTAGTAGCTATCTTCCTCATTGCAATCACATCAGCACGTCGTATCAGTGAGTTGCAGGCACTAGTTGCTGATCCACCTTATACAAGGTTCCATCATGACAAGGTAGTCCTTAGGACTCATCCACACTTTATGCCAAAGGTGGTCTCGCCTTTTCATCTAAACCAAGCGGTCTACCTGCCTGTGTATTTTCCAAGGCCTCATGCATCAAATGCAGAAAGGAATCTTCATACTTTGGACTGTAAAAGAGCTTTAGCCTTTTACTTGCAAAGAACACAGCAACATAGAAAGTCCTCTCAACTCTTTGTTGCTTTTGATCCTTCTCATTTGGGATTTCCAGTCTCCAAGAGAACACTCTCCAACTGGATTGCTCAGTGTATTTCCTTTGCCTATCAGAGTAAGAATCTTCCTCTGGAGGGCCATGTCACAGCTCACAATGTGAGAGCCATGGCAGCTTCAATGGCTCATCTGCACTCTGTGTCTATCGACGACATCTGTCGAGCAGCCACTTGGGCCTCGGTTCATACCTTCACAGCCCATTACTACTTGGACAAGGACTCCCGCCGGGATGCCTTGTTTCGTCAGGCTGTTCTCCAACACCTGTTCCATACCTAATCAACTCCTAACCACCATCCCTGGTTGGATGCCAGAGATCCATGGGGGGAAGTGGAGTCTTTTTCTCAGGGACACACAATTTCTGGGGTCTCTCCCTGGCATCTAAAGCTAGGGAGTCCCCATATGTGAAGACTACATTCCTGCTTGTTCCTGGAGATAGCATAGTTACTCACCTGTAACAGTTGATCTCTGGGAACAGCAGGAATTTAGTCTTCACAACCCACCCACCTCCCCTAGGTGTTGTATCTCTCTATCTATTTCTTTCTCTTTCCCTCTCTTTCTCTTTGTCTCAGCTTTAAACTCCACTGGAGAGAGGCAGTTGGGAAAGGCGGGAAGGCAGCACACAGGCGCTGTGGGATGCTCCCAAAAGCTTTCTAATTGGACGCTGGGGAGCGTTCCCGTGCAGGCTCCGTCGGTACCGACGATACCCATACGTGAAGACTAAATTCCTGCTGTTCTCCAGGACCAAGCAGGAAGTCAGTCCTCACATATGGGTGACGTCGGCGCCGACGGAGCCCTCGCGGAGCAATTTTCCCCAGCTTTCAAAGAAAGCCTTTGGGAATTGCAGCGCGCATGCGCGGTCCCCTTCCCGCCCAAAGGTGCCATCTTGGCCAGTCTTCTTTTTTTCCGCGGAGCCCTACAGACGCTGTCTACAAGTCACCGCTGAAAAGTTGATTTTCTTTATTTTAGTATTTTCTTTGGTTCGACGCCGGTCCCTTTTCCGTCCGGCCTCGCGACGCCGATTGTGAGGCCTCCCCTTCTTTTCGGTTTTTTCTGTCCTTAGTGACAAAATTGCGCTTTTTTCACTTTTCCCTGGCGGCACGAACGTTCGACCTCGCAAGGGCCCTTTTTCCCCCGATGGCCGCCAGTGGCTTTAAAAAGTGTGTTAAGTGTAAGAAACTTATGTCTCTTACTGACACACATGATTGCTGCCTCCGTTGCCTGGGCCCAGATCATGAAGAAATGATCTGTGGAGCCTGTGGCAAGATGTCCGCCAAATCCTTGCGGAGTCGGCAGCATCAGAGGGAGAGAATCTTCTCTGACCCCAGCCGTACCCGGACCTCGTCAGAAGCTTCGGTGTCCAGGGAATCTGGCTCTGAACACCGTCGGAGCTCCTCTGAGAGGGGGTCTCCTACCCGGGAGCATCATCGGAGGAAGAAACCCGCGAGGACGGCGTCGGTGGACGCTCCTGGCTCCGCAAGGGCCAGGTCGCATAGCCCCGATAGCCGTCCCGGGTCTTTGGAGCTGGAGCGGCCGTCCAAACAGCCTCGTCTGGAGATGGACTCGTCTGCTCACGTAAGTCCTGTTGTCCTCGTGGACTCACCTCCGAGGGGTCCAACGTCGGGCCCGACGCCGTCGGGGCCCGAGTCGGGGGCTGCTGGGTCTCCTGAGTTCGGACTCAGGTTGACGGCCTTGGAGAGCAGCCTGGCTACCTTCATGGACCAGCAGCGGGCATTGATCGCTGGCCTCGCTGGCGCTTCTGCCCTGACCGCCAGGACGTCGACGTCTAAGACGACCCCGGAGACCGAGCCGATCCTCAAGTCCATGCGGGCTCGAGTCGATCCTCGGTCGAGGTCCCCTTCGGCCTCCCGTTTGGGGCCGAGGTCGTCGACGCCGACTCCCTCGGCGTCGGGGCGGACGGCGTCTGTGCCCGCCCGGCCAGAGCCGCTCGACTCCTCCTCCGAGGAGTCCGCCTGGGAATCCGAGGTGGAAGAGTCACCTGATTCTTTTCGGACTCGGTGTATCCCTTCGGACTCCCCCGAGTCCGAACCTCGGAGACAGTCCCCCCCCGGAGGATGCACGGTTCTCGGACTTCGTGAGGGATATGGCCAAGGCCTTGGCCTTCCCTGCGGATCCCGAGGAGGAGCCTCGAGCCGAAGAGCTCGATGCCCTCCAGTATGACTCTCCTGCAAAGGAGCATTTTACTGTACTGGTTCCTCCGATGCTGGAACGACTTCTCTTCCGCATGTGGGAGAGCCCGGCGTCGTCACCAGTATTAAGCAAGCGGGTCGATGCCATATATCGAGTCCGCAAGAGCCCTGGCTTCCAAAAAGCACAGCTGCCGCACCATTCCATGGTGGTGGAATCGGCCATGCATAGGCTCAAGAGCCAGAAGATGCACTCCTCGGTGCCTCCCGGCAGGGAAGCCCGCAGCCTGGATGGCATCGGTAAGAAGTGTTTCCAGGGCTCTATGTTTGCTTGTCGGGTCCAGACTTACCAGCTCTACATGGGCATGTATCTCAGGGACCTGGCTAAAGAAATAGCCAGATTCTCTGCTGGTCTCTCCGAGGAACCTTTGCGGAGGTTCCTGGCCCTGTCCACCGGTATTCGGGAGTGCTCAAAGTTTATCTCTCGAGCAGCCTACGATGGCTTTGAGGCATCGGCTCGGGTAGCCGCAGCCGGCATCGGGGCCCGCCGACAGGCTTGGCTTCAGTCCTCCGACCTCGAGCCCTGGGTGCAGGACAAGTTGGTCGATGTCCCCTGCAGAGGTGAAAACCTCTTTGGCAAACCTATGGACGAGAAGGCTGCACAACTCAAGACAGAGACTCTCACCAGGACTCGGCTCTCCAGGAAAACCTCTGCCCCTTCCCAGAAGAAGAAGGGCTCGGGGAAAAAGCCCTTTTACCCAAGGAAGGCGGCTGCCTATAAACACTACCCTCATTATCAGGCCTCAGCAGCTCCCCCACAGGGTCAGCAGGCCAAGGGACGGGGTAACGGGTCCCGTAGGCAGCAAGCCCCCAAGCCTGCGCCACCGGCCCCTGCTCCGCAGGGTGGGGGTTTTGACTCTTTCAGCATAGCCTCTCCCCCTCCGCTGGTGTCTCTCAGCACAGGAGGCCGGCTGGTCCACTTTGCCCACAGGTGGTCCAACATCACGTCAGATACCTGGGTGCTCCACATAGTCCGAGAGGGCTATCTTCTACACTTCCACCAGGTACCTCCCCCCTACTTTCCAGGGGAGCCTCTGCGACCCCCTCTTCACCGGGACTTACTCCTTCAAGAGTTGGCAAGTCTTCTTCAGGAACAGGCGGTGGAGCCGGTGCCCCACCACCTGAGAGGTCAAGGCTTCTATTCCAGGTACTTCCTGATACCGAAGCATACTGGAGGCCTCAGACACATCCTGAACTTGCGGAACCTCAGCAAGTTCCTGGAAAGGGAAAAGTTCAAGATGCTTACCCTTGGAATCCTGCTGCCCTACCTCCAGCAGGGAGATTGGCTATGCTCCTTGGATCTAAAGGATGCCTATATTCACATTCTCATCCACCCAAGCCACCGACAATACCTTAGGTTTGTGGTGGCAGGCAATCATTACCAGTACAGAGTACTGCCCTTTGGCCTATCCTCCGCACCACGAGTCTTCACAAAATGTCTTGCAGTGGTGGCGGCTTATCTCCGGCTTCAAGGCCTCTTTGTCTTCCCTTACCTAGACGACTGGCTCATCAGAGCTCCGTCCTCCACGGAGGCCACTCACGCCACGCAACGTACTGTGACTCTGCTCCAGTACCTGGGCTTTGTCATAAACTTCGCAAAGTCCACTTTGCTCCCCTCTCAGGATCTCGAGTTCATCGGCGCCAGGTTAAACACGCTTCAAGCGCGCGCCTTTCTGCCGCTCGACAGGGCACAACGGCTCATGGCTCTAGCCAGCCGCTTCCGCAGCCATTCCCGGGTCTCGACCAGGCACTTTCTGAAACTGCTCGGCCATATGGCTTCCACGGTCCATGTGACCCCCAATGCCCGCCTGAATATGCGGCCTGCTCAATGGTGCCTTCGCTCCCAATGGCGTCAGACCTCGGGGAGACTGGCGGACTCCATACGAATCTCCAGCCCGCTGGTCTCTTCTCTACGGTGGTGGCTTCATCTGCCCAACCTAGTGCTCGGAATGCCCTTTCAATCTCCTCCGCCTGTTCAGGTACTGACGACCGACGCTTCTCTCCTGGGTTGGGGAGCACATTGCCAAGGGACATGTACTCAGGGTCTCTGGACCCCGTGGGTATCTGCCCAGCAGATCAACTTCCTGGAGCTCAGAGCGATCCGCCTGGCTCTCCGGGCCTTCTCCCACCTTACCACTCGCCAGTCCGTCCTCGTCCAGACGGACAATCAAGTGGCCATGTTCTACGTGAACAAACAGGGGGGCACGGGCTCCTTCCTTCTCTGTCGGGAAGCACAGAAGCTCTGCGCTTGGGCCGTCAGCCGAGGAATCCTCCTCAAAGCCGTCTATCTCCCAGGTCAAGAAAACTACCTGGCAGACAAACTGAGCAGAATCCTCCAACCACACGAGTGGAGATTGGACCCGTTGGTGGTTCAAAGGATCTTTCTCCAGTGGGGCCTCCCCACGCTGGATCTCTTTGCCAGTCCTCTGAACAGGCAACTTCCTCGGTTCTGCTCTCGGGAACCGCATCCCCTCCGAGTAGCGGCGGATGCTTTTCTGCTCTCATGGTCCACGGGCCTTCTGTATGCCTTTCCTCCCATGCCGCTGGTTTCTCGAACACTTTTCAAGGTTCTCCAGGACAAGGCTTCGATGATCCTGATCGCTCCCCGGTGGCCCAGGCAACCGTGGTTCCCGCTTCTGATGCAACTGGCGGTAGATACTCCGTTGCCTCTGGGGTTTCAACCCGATCTCCTGACCCAGGATCAGGGGTCTCTCCTACACCCCAACCTCAGATCTCTTCATCTGATGGCCTGGCTGCTGAAAGGGTAGTCCTTGCTCCCCTCCTGCTGCTTCCAGAGGTGGAAGAGGTCGTGCTAGCTTCCAGGCGACCCTCTACCCGGAAATCCTACGCCCTTAAATGGCGTCGTTTCTCCACCTGGTGTACTCAACAGTCTCAAGACCCCTTCTCTTGCGCGGTGTCGGTGGTCTTGCAGTACTTGCTTTCCCTCTCCAATCTTGGACTAAAGTCCAACTCGGTCAAGGTTCACCTCAGTGCTATTTCTGCACATACATGTGCCGGTGGAAGGCAGACCTCTTTCCGGCCACCCTCTCGTGGCACGGTTCTCCTGAGGTCTCCTTCTCCTTAAACCACCTTTGCGCCCCCCAGCCCCCGACTGGGACCTTAACGTGGTTTTACAGCGGATCACCTGCCCGCCTTTTGAACCCATGGCTACCTGTCCTCTCCGTTTTCTTTCTTGGAAAACCTTATTCCTGGTAGCCCTCACTTCCGCTAGACGTGTTAGTGAACTGCAGGCCCTAGTGTCTGATCCCCCTTACACTAGGTTCTACAAGAACAGGGTAGTCCTGCGGACTCACCCTAAGTTTCTTCCAAAAGTGGTTTCCCCTTTTCACATCAATCAGGAGGTGGTGCTTCCGACCTTCTTTCCCAGGCCACACTCCAGCCGAGCTGAGAGGGTCTTGCATACCCTGGACTGTAGAAGGGCGCTGAACGTCTACCTTGATCGTACGCGGGAGCACCGTAAGACGGTTCAGCTCTTCCTGTCTTACGACCCTAATAAATTGGGGCTCCCTGTCTCCAAGCGTACTCTGTCCATCTGGGTAGCTGACTGTATCGCTTGGACTTATGGGGCGGCAGGCCTCTCGTTGGAAAGTCGAGTCACCGCTCATCGGGTTAGGGCGAAGGCTGCGTCAGTGGCTTACCTCCGCTCTGTTCCATTGGCAGACATCTGCCGGGCTGCTACTTGGTCTTCGAGCCAGACTTTTGCAACCCATTACTGCCTCGAGAGGGAGTCCCGCAGGGACAGTGCTTTCGGACAGGCAGTCCTCCGTAATCTCTTCGAGGTTTAAGCAACTCCTACCCTCCATACCGGATGTTGGGCTACCGGTTGGAGATTGGTCAGAGAAGATTCCTTCCTTCTGTGCTGCTGAGCTTGAGGGAGCTCATTTTTGTGCTTAGGGTCTCCGGTAGCCTTGAGCTTGGGAGTTCCATATGTGAGGACTGACTTCCTGCTTGGTCCTGGAGAAAGCGTAGTTACTCACCTGTAACAGGTGTTCTCCAGGAGCAGCAGGAATCAGTCCTCACAACCCTCCCTCCTCCCCGTGGAGTTGCAGTCATATGATTTAGTTTTTGCAAATTTTTTGCTGTCTTCTCGCTATGTCATCAGACTGGCCAAGATGGCACCTTTGGGCGGTAAGGGGACCTCGCATGCGCGCTGCAATTCCCAAAGGCTTTCTTTGAAAGCTGGGGAAAATTGCTCCGCGAGGGCTCCGTCGGCGCCGACGTCACCCATATGTGAGGACTGATTCCTGCTGCTCCTGGAGAACACCTGTTACAGGTAAGTAACTATGCTTTAGTGATTTTCCATCATTCAAAATGGTTTACCAGCTAAATGAAAACAATGTTTAGTTCAGGAGTTAAGAGCAGGTAATGTGTACAGACAGAATTATGATATCTGTTTACAAAGCTGTTATAATATCTAACGTTATTCTTTAGGAGGAAACAAAAAGGTTTTTGGAAAATTAGTAAATTACCACAAATACAATGGGAGTTTATTCCAACATTCAGGTTCCACTACTCCAAAGGTCAGAGTCCTCCAAAATGAAAGATGATGACTTGTAGCATCTGGAACGACTAAAAACGTTCTCTGCAAAGAATGCAATTGTCACATAGGCTCGTAACAACATAGCCTAGTTTTCAAATACAGTGGATTTCCATTTTACAAAATTTGAAAAATCAATACCAATAATTTAAAATTGTATCTTTCTTTGATAGGTAACTAGTGATGTTTCCTCAGCTGAGGGCAAGCACCCTCTTTATTCTTATCCCCCCCCCCCTCCCCTATAAGAACCTTGCAATGGTATTTTACACAATCTGCAACCTTTTCATAAGTGAGAAGACTGTTGCTTTGGATTAAATACATGCACTAGGTTATTATTTTCTTAGCAGTTAATATGAGTTGTTTTTGCTACTGAATGCTTTTCTTCTAAACGGAGTTACCTCTGGTTGCTAGCTGGAAGCTACAGGGTTAATTGTGACAGGCAGAAGGCAGGCATAGGAAGTCAAAAAAAAAATATGATATTTTGATCCTACACCAGTAGTTCCCAACCTGTGGTATGTGAACCCTTGGGTCTCATGAGACCATTACAGTGGATCTACAGGACACAAATAACAAAAACCAGTCTAATAGTGCCCCATACAATATGCAACACTAAACAATCTACCAGCAATAGGGCATGTACATACATTGCACCAATGCAGTGGAACGCCCTCCCTGAAGTGCTAAGAGGGATCGGAGACCTGAACTCATTCCGTAAATAAAAATACACCTATTTATAGAACATTTTACCAACACCAAGACCAGCACCACCCTCTCAGCTGCTCTCCCTCCCCTGTCCCTTCTTAGTTCCCCCTCCCCTCCCAGTAGCCTCTGAGCTGAACCTGTTGATTTAATTCCTTGAAATCATTTGATGTTCCTACTACTATGATTGACACCTGTACATAGCTCTGTAAATAGAGTGGTACTTAGAGATACAACTTCTATCTATCTACTCAGTTCTTTGTATAAAGTTCACAAATACTGTTCCTTGTAAAAGTTTAAACTGGTATGATGTAAACTGCCCCTGATCTCTGGAAGGGGCGGTATATAAATATGTGCAAATAAAATGAGAGAGGCTCATGGGCACTAGCTGAGGCACGTGAAAGGGTGAGAGAAAGAGACTGAGAATGAGGACTGGCTGAAAGCAGAAAGAGAGAGAGGAGCTGGTGGAGACAGGAAGGATAAGGGAGATAAAGAGGGCTAGGTGTTGAGAGGAGGGGGTCCAGGAAGAGTGGGAGGGATGAACTTGGAGGTCCCTGAACATTTAGGAAATGATTAAGGGATCTACCCAAATTTTGTCCTATGCTTATCATGTGACCTGCCACGAGCCATTCAACCTGATCTCTGCAGAATTAGAGGGAGGTAAGTTTTCACATGGACCTGCAGGGATATTGCAAAAGATCTTTTGAAATCTGCCACCTTTTGCTTGAAGAATTAGGAGAGATTCAGGAGGAATGTGGCTGTTTCTAAGAAGGAGACAGAAAGGGAGCTATCAAATATTTGTAACCCCTATGTTTTGTGCAGTCCTTACATAAAAACATAGAGAACAATGGGGGATAAAGACTATAAAGCCTGTTCTGTCTGCCCATCCATAAAACATATCAAGTTCTACAATTCTTTCCTCCTCTTAGAGCCTTTGTATTGGCACTCAGACTCCCCTCATACCTCTTCCCTTCTCATAATAACTCGATCCAGTACAGAATTTGTGTTTTGAACCAATGGTTTACTTAAATTTTAGGGTCACTGATACTTTTTTGACAATTGCTATAAAAATTGTAGCAACAAAAACTATATCACAAGCAGTATACTTCTTTTTTTCCTCTACCTGTTGCAATCAGTTTACTTACATCTTCTTTCACTCTATAATAGTATAACACTTCACTCTGACTATTATGTATCTGATACTGCAGTTATATTCAAGTCCTCCACTCTTTTACTTTATTTAGTGTGTTTTTTGTTTATTGAGTGGAAACCCCTTCTACATTATTGCTCTTTACTGGTTTTCCTGGATCTGCTAGTAATGCAGGTATAGGCAGTGGAATGAGGGGCCATGGACCTGCCAATATTTGCCCTACACATCATCAACTAGAGAGCTTAGGAAAGGGGTTGGAGATTAGTTTGTTTGGCCCTTCCAGATAAAACAATATTCCTCTGCCCCTGGATGCGGGCACAAGTCTCTGAAACTGTCCTGGATTCACTCCTTGCTTGGGTGTCCTTGTTCACTGAAGAGCTCCTAGATTTGTTCTTTCTTTAGAGCTGGTAGCCTCTGTAAATACAGATCTTTGGATCAGGAAAACCCTGATCAGATGTTCCTTGATCCTTGAGATGTTGTTTCTTGGAGCTTCTTCCATGTATCTTTGTGTGTGGATGGCTTCTAAGTCATTACACAGGCAGGACTCCACTCTTGTTGAACCAAGGAGAGAATGCTGGCAGGTTTTGCAGAGTCTATCCTTTTCACTTTTCACACTCCTACTTTTCTCCTAAGCCTGTGGCTCCTACTAAAAGGGATGAGGTGTTGGTGTATGGTGACCCTCAGCTGTTCCCACTCCCGGGACAGACACGACTCCAGCATGTTGCAGTGACTGTGCCAAGAACCGAGCTCTACCTTTGGGAGTGGGTTATATATGACTTGGATTTTTCCTCCCAGAGGAGTCTCCTCCTAGAATGATGTAACTAGGCAGCAAGTAACCTCCCACTGTTCTGGAAAATGCTAGTTATTCTCCAGCTTATATTGTAACAATCTAGTAGTGTTTAATCAATCTTGAAAATAAAGCCCTAAAAACAGCTATTTAGGCCTTGGTAATAAATAATCTGGACTACTGTAATTCTCTGCTGGCAGGAGTCCCTCGTTGAACAAATGAGGTTACAGTTGAGCCAGAGTTAAAGTATTGGATTGATCATGCCACTCTATTGCTTTATGAACAGCCTTGGCTTCTCAATGGGGCAAGAATTAGGGTCAAAATCAAATTACTAGCTCACTCTGCTTATTGTACAGGTTATCCTATTTATCTTAACTCCTTGCTGAACCCCTATTGACCTATGCAAACTATGAGACCACCTCAAACAAACTTTCTTGTAGTGCCAACCTAAGCTAAAATGAAATTTGAATTACCTTGGAGTGCAGACTTTATCTGCCTTGTCCCTCATTATTGAATTCTCTTCCAATTGAGTTCCATTGGGAAAGCTCTTATAAGAAATTCAAAGGAGGACTGAAGACTTGACTCTTCACTCGGGCTTTTTCTACATAACAGACACTAACCTAGCAGTAGAATTTTCAGATGTTTTATTAGAAAGAATAGTTTTACTACTTTCCCTCCCAGTTGTCCATTCTTTGGTAGTTTTTGTTTTCTGTCCTCCCTTTATTTTTCTTTCAGTTTTGCAATAACGCTGAATATTCTTTATTTAACAGGTTTTCTATATCACCTTATCCTTCAATCAAAGCAGTTTACATGTTAATGTAAACAGATTACAGTGAAATAAAGATGAGGGAGGCATGTGGGAATTGCTTAGAAGCTTAACTTATTTACAACAACCTATCTACAGAATCCACTGGGAGAGACATGGGGGTTGGGGGTGCACTTGATGTCATTATGTCGAAGGGGTTAGTTCAGGAAATGGAATGCTAGGTGACTTCCCCAAAGTGATCCATGTAGAGGAAGGTTTTCAGCTTCTTCTGAAAGTCTTTTGCATCCGTGGTGGCTCTTAGGGCAGCCGGTAGGGAGTTTGAGTGTGGGTGCCACTAGAGATAATGCCTTCCCAGTGGTAGACTGGTTAGCCTTTGTGAAGGTCCTGGGGGTTGGGATGGTGTCCATAGTGTTGTGTCTCCTTGGTCTGGTGCTAGGGTTCGTGCAGATCAGGCCCTGCAGTATGTTGGCAAACGTGTCTGATTTTAAATATATTCAGTGCTGTCTTGAATTTGATGATATGACACATGCCTGAATAGTATAGCAAATCCTTTTAAATAAATACACAAATGAATATAGGGAATGTATGTGTATGACCACACTTGTCCATATTTAGAGTTTACAGTGGTATGTATAGCTTTTTAAAAAGTGCTCATTTCATGCAGCCCTTTATAGGTGGGATTAAAGGGGTTATCCTCCTCAATTCCTTTGTTGTTTATGAGGTGCTATCAAAAAGTTTCCAAACCGACTCCCCATCCTCTTCAAAGTAGTACCCTTGGGAGATGATGCAATGGTTCCAGCGGTCTTGCCATTGTTGAAACACCTTCTGAAAGTCCTCTTTCTTTAGACTCTTCAGCACCGTCCTAGTCTCTTCCTGAATCTTTGCAGTGGTGTAAAATCTGCATCTTTTGAGCTTCATTTTCATTCCAGGGAAGAGGAAAAAGTCCCAGATGGCCAAGTTAGAAGACTAGGGCGGGTGAGGGATGGCAGTCATGTTGTTTCGGGTCAAAAACTGCTGCACTTTTGATGAATGTGTGTGCTGGGGCATTGCCATGGTGGATCATTCAGTTCCCAGTGGCCCACAACTCAGGACATTTGTCTCACACAAAGTCCTGCAGAATCACTAGAACCGAGCCATAATGGATACCAAATGTTTCAGCAACATGTGCAATGGTTCTCCAGTGATCTTCAGGAATTAATTTGTAAACTTACTTGACATTTTCATGGGTTCTGCTTGTTGAAGGCCATCCTAAACGTTCATTGTCATTAAGCATTTCTTGGCCGCATTTGAAATGTCCATGGCACTCATAAATGTGTGTTTTGCCTAAAGCACATTCACCAGATGCCTGCTGAAGCAATTGCTGTGTTTGCAACGATGTGTTTCTACCAATTTCAACACAGAATTTGATGCATGCATGTTGCTTGAGTTTCTCATTCATTTTCAGTGACAAAGTCTTGAAACGTGGTAAACAAAGAAGTGCAGCACAGTCTTATGTCCAGTCAGTACCGTGCCACTTAGCACACTGACTCACAAGGCTCCCGGGTAGTGCCACATGGTGGTGCACTGCTATACTGTGTTCCGTTCTCTGCAGTGGTGTGATTTCGGGAACCTTTTGACAGCACCTCGTATTTCCCCCTCCAGATTTAGATTAA
This sequence comes from Ichthyophis bannanicus, assembly GCA_033557465.1. NCBI lineage: Eukaryota > Metazoa > Chordata > Amphibia > Gymnophiona > Ichthyophiidae > Ichthyophis > Ichthyophis bannanicus. The sequence continues at coordinate 532,541,999 of CM066032.1, forward strand.
GTAAAGACAGCAGCTTCTGTAGTTAATTGGAGGCATTTCTACATGTAGAATTGCAAAATACCAACTTACACATCAAAGTTCCAGACGAGCAACTTGTGTATAAATTGTAAACTACTAATTTACATGTGTAGGTTGCTGAGTTTCCTCCATTGAATTTTTCCACATGCAGGTTTGAAAATAGTTCCTCTGACTCTCCGTTTCAGCAGCTACATGTGCACTCCTGCATGTCCTTATATCTATGTTGCAAATGGCTCCACATTAGGCAGAGGCCGTTCTAAAATATGGCAGATTTGTGCATGTAGCCACCTGAACATTTCAATGCCAATTGCTATGTACAATCTAAAATTTGCCTTTCTGCATCACAGATTGTAGGAATGAGTTCTCCAAGAGTAACGCCCTCACCAGCACGTCTGAAGCTGCTGTGTCATGATGTGGCGTTGGCTAATGCTTCCCATTTTAGGGACAGAGTTGTGAAGCACTGACACAATTTCCCTACGTAAAAACAAGAGACGCTAGAAATGTGCGAGAAACATCTGTGATTTTGAATCTGCTGAGACGCCACCTCCTTCATTTTGGTGTTCTTCAAGAAGTATATGCTGTTACAATGCGTGCTACATTAGGCTTTAAGAGGCTAAGACTGGGCAAAAGTGAAGTTTAGACTGCAGATCAAATGCTCTCAGCCAGAAATTTTTTTAACCCATCTCTGAACATGTTACGTTCTTAACATATTATGTTGCCTCCTGCTGTAAACGAAAATAAAATCAATAAAAAGAAATTGAAAAAAGAAAAAAAAATCACCCCAACAAGAATGATGAGAACTGCCATAAGAAAAGAGTGGACGACTCTGGGAATGCAGTTCGTTTTTAAAGAATACCATGAAATGATGCCTGCTGCCAACATTTTTCTACCTATTTCATATCTTGTGTCTCACTATCAAAATCTCTAGTCCTGAAATTAATCTATAAGTGCTACAGTGTTTTTTGGACATATGCTAAATTGTTCTGGGTTTCATAAGGAAAGGACTTGTTTGCTATTGTAAGAGTCCTTAGTGAGAACTCTGGTCTCTACGAGTGTACAGAAATGGTGCTTATAGTGATGTGCACACAGTGGCACATTTTCCCTTTCCTCCATTCTCAGCCTTGGCTATGCCTGCATGGGGAACTCGGTGTAAACACACATGGTTGTGTAATTCAGTCTAGTAGCAGGGTGCATGGGGTTTAGTGGGTTTGTTGAAGAATGTGTGAGTTGCATGTGTGTATGTGTATCTATCACTGCTGTGTATATTTAACTCTGGAGAGAATTTATCTAATTATCCCTGGGAATATGTGGGTGGGATTTTAGGGATGTAAGTGGATATGTCTGTGGCAAGGGGGACTTGAATGTGTGTCTACGTGGCGGAGAGGGAGCAGTGTATGTGAGGCAGTGGACATGTAGGCTTTCCTCTTCTTTGCACTCTCCTCTGTCGTCCTGCATTCCTCCTCCCTTCCCTATCACCCTCCTTCTTGCACACGCTCTCCCTTCCTTCCCTGCCATTCCTCTCATTCTCTTTCCCTCCATTCAGCCCTTTCTAGTTTCACTTTGTGCACTCTTCCCATTCCTTCCATATCACTCCTGGGAATTCTATCTCCCACCTCCCCTTTCCAGTTTCCTGTCACTTTGGCTCCTCCTCTTGCTTTCTCTGTTGCAGCTAGGATTTGGGCCATCTTTCACTTCCCCCTCCTTTACACTTGGTTGATGGGAGAGTGGGTTTCTCTGCCAGCCTTTATGAACTGCTTCTGTCACTGAAAAATATTTTTCTGCAGTGGAGAATCGGGATTCTCTGCCGGCTCCTCATTGCTACTTCTGTTGCTCCAGCTCAAAAAATGTCTTCCTTGCCAGAGAAGTAGAATGCACTATCAGCTCCTCGCTGCTGCCTCATCTTCAATTTTCTCTTCACCAAGGGGGGGGAGGGGGTGCAATCCTTCACCAGCTCTTAAACAACCACTCCTTCAGATCTTGCTTTCAAGAAGTGCATAAACTTTGGAATGTACGTACATCTGCAAGTAAACACCATGCATACAGATGGATAGATGGACAGACCCTTACCAATAGATGCTATCACTCACACAAAATGCACCTAAAAACTGCTTTGCTATTCATGGGTCCCTAGCTCAAGCTGTAACAAGATGAACTTTTATATTAAATAAAACAGTGTTTCTCAAGCTGGCCCTGGTATACCCTCTAGCCAGTCTGGTTTTCAGGATACCTGCAATGAATATGCATGAAATAGATTTGCATGCACTCGGGGCTGGTGCTACCAATAAGAGAACTAGGCAGTCACCTAAACCTCCATGTTTTAGAGGGTGGCACTGCTGCAGAAAGCCATGTCCTCCGATCCACCCCCACCTTCACCTTTACTGCTGCTATGCCATGTTTCTCAGGACCAGTGGCAACAGCAATGCAACAGTAAACAAGCGGGAGTGCTGAGCAGAGGGAAGCCTCATCCCCTGTGTGCTGTGCTCTAAAACTGCAGCAGGTCCTGTCCCAACACAAACCAGAAATCTGCATGGGGATGGGGGTGACTGCACTTTCAGAGCGAGGTAGGCAAGGGTTGAAATTTTCACCCTACTAATGTGGAGATTGTGTTATTTATTTGTTTGTTTATTTATTTAGCTATATTTACATACCACTTTTCACTGGCTCAAAGCGGTTTCCATAGAACAAAACATTTCACATTGAACGTTTGTTATACAAGAAACATTGTAATATTTAAACATTCAAACGTTTTTTTCTAATATAACATTTTAACATTTAATAAATATAAACAACTATTACCATTTTAACTGATATGTACAGCTATTCACATTTGTGAGTTTATTGCAGTTGAGTTGTGTAGTTGAGAAGGTTAGGTGGGGGTAGGTCATAAGGTGTTTGCAGAATGTGGGGAGGTTGGTGTTATTTGGTAGGGTGTATGGGAGAGAGTTCCATAGGGATGGAGCGTGCATCTCAAATGCTCTGCAGCATATTTATTGATTGTATATATGTTTGGTTTGTGGTATATTGAGTTTGCTGATTGTGGTCTGTCTTCGTGGTCTAGATGTTTGTGTTTTTTGTAGTAGGGATTTGAGACAAGTTTCTTGTTGGGAGTGAAGTGCTTTGTGTGTAAGGAAGAAGCATTTGTAATTTATTCTGCTGGTAAGCAGCAACCAGTATAATTGCTCTAGGATGGGGGTGATATGACCATGCGTGCATCTTGTATGGTACGTGCAACAGTGTGTAGAGCAGTTTGTAGAAGGAGGAGGGTTGATTGAGGTAACCGTTTTACGTAGATGTTACAGAGATCTGCATGAGGTAGAGTGAAGGCTTGTAGTGTGGATCTAAAGTCTGTTAGTTCTAGAAGTGGTGTAAGTCTCTGTAGGGTCTTTGTTTTGAAGTAGATTGTCCTTGCTGTCATTGTTGTTTGGGTTTTGAAGGATAGTTGCTGGTCAATTGTGATGCCAAGGTATTTTAGCTCAGTTTTTACAGTTATTGGTATATTGTTTAGTTTTATGGTAGGTGGGGGTGTGAAGGAGGTATCTCTTGTAATGAACATAGCTTCTCTCTTCTTTAAGTTGATGGATAGGTTGTTGGTTGAGAGCCAGTGTATGACTTCTGTAAATCAATCTTGAATTTGTTTGTAATTGGGTTGATTGGAGAGGAGTGGACAGCACAGCATAATATCATCAGCATATATGTGATAGTGGATGTTGTGTTTTCTGATTGAGCATAGGAGTTGTAGGTATAAGTTAAAGAATGGTGCGGAAATGATAGAGCCTTGAGGTACTCCTTGTGTTTGCTGGAAGGGTTCAGATATGCTTGTGCCAATTTTTATATGTTGTTTTCTCTCTGTAAGATATGATTTCAACCATTTCAACCAAAATTTTTGTTCAATGTAATGTTATACGAACGTATACAAAACTGTTAAATTGTTCCATGTAAACCGCCCCTGATCTCTGGAAGGGGCGGTATAGAAGAAATAAATAAATAAATAAATAAATAAATAAGGCTGAACAGGCTCTTGCAGTTTTGTTGATGTATTGCCCTCCTCCTGCCCCCCCTTCCACTGCCCCCCCCCCCCCGAAATGGTGGTCCTGTAGGAGTTATCAGAAAAGATTGCAGAGTTGTCACTTCTTTTGATTTTGGGTGATTTTTAACTCGGGCTCCATTGAGGATGTTAGATTTGGGTTATACTTAATTAGTAGATCACCCTACTCATCAGATGGGGAATGTTTTAGATTTAATTTTTGTTTCTGGAAGAGTTCAAACAGAACAGTGGGGTTGGGAAGTACACCAGCATGTAAACATGTTACCTGTGACCTGGATGGATCATTTTAAATGGCAGGTTCATTTTGGATGGAGAGGGAAATTTAAACAATCTGTAAAGAAGGTGTGGGAAGTTATGGATTTTGCCAGAGTAGTGTCACAATTTGTGGAGGGCTTAAAAAGGTTAGATGAGGTTGTTAGTAGTGTGGGTGCTATGGATGGATTGTGCATGCTTGTGAAGGACTGTGTATCTTTCAAGAGTAAGAATTAAATGGAGTAAGCTGGTCCTATGGCTTTCAGATGAGCTGAGAGTGTAGAAGAGGAAGGTACAAAGGTGTGAGAGAAGCTGTAGGAAGTGTAGAACAATGGAGGCTAAACAATATTATTAGGCTAAACATTATTAGATTATCCAGAGGGTTGCCATGAGTCGACTCTGACTCGGCACTTAACAACAACAAGCACAGTATAGTGCTGTAATTTCAGCTGCTTCCTCCTCCATTTTTATCTTTTAGAGCATGTTCCTTGGAAGAGGTGGATAGATTGGTGGGGCCAGTGCACCCTAATACTTCTGTCTTAGACCCATGTTCAGCGTGGATGATGATTTCACATTGCCAGTATTGTTTTCAAGCTCTGAGAGCTGTTATAAATGGTTTATTATTAGGGGGTTTTCCTACATTCGCTAAAGAAGGCAGCAATTAGGCCACTTAAAAAAAAAAAAAGCCAGGCCTGGACCCTACAGTACCAGAAAATTATTGACTGGTGTCTAATATACCATTTTTAGGGAAGCTGCAGTAATTGAGAAGTGTTCTTTGATTCAATTGCAGGATTTTGTTGACTGGTATGGGCTTCTTTATATTTGTCAATCAGGTTTTCGTTGTTTTCGGAGCACCAAAACAGTACTGACAAGTGTGGTGGATGTTCCAAGGTTATTGTTGAATAAGGGCTTTGATTCTTTACTAGTGGCATTGGATTTGCCTGCTGCATATGATGCAGTGGATTATGATATCTTATTGTGCTGGTTGAGAGTGGGAGGGTTCAGTGTGTAAGTACTGGAGATGATAGTTCTCAGAGTTACCCTCTTTGTTGTGATGTTCTACACAGAGCCTTATGTCACCTTGTTTGTTTAATTTCTACTTAGTGCCAGTGGAATGTTTTTTTCAGCAAGTGGGGATGGTTTATCAGATCTTTGCAGATGACATTCATTTCATACTGCTCTAGGGAAAGAATCAGGCAGAGAGTTTAAAGATTGCAGGAGAGCGGGCTCAGGTGAGCTCCTCCCCATTCCCCTCACGACCAGGCCAATCAGGTGAAGAAACCTGCACAGCCAAGACTTTAAATCCAGCAGTGTGCCTGAGACCAGCCTTTTCTCCACCAACTTCGCCTGATCAGCATCATTGCGGGAGAGCGGGCTCAGTTGAGCTCCTCTCTGCTCCCCTCGCTACCAGGCCAATCAGATGAAGAAACCTGCACAGTCAGGACTTTAAATCCAGCAGCATGCCTAGGTGCGCCTGCACCTGGTGGGCCTCGCTGGAGGTCCCTTTGGCATGGCACTTAGGTGGGGACCATAAGAAGAAGATTGCACCAAAAAGTTTTATCCACAAATAAAATCCCCTCGACTAATGAAGGAAGCTGAAGAAGAGTAACATCAAAAATCACCAGCGGCATCGCAACAGCCCGACAACCAAGACCAATCAAGGCCAAGAACCCCCTTTGCTAAAGCCCCAATCAAAAGATGAACCTTCAACTGATCACCCGAGTATAGGTGAACTGAAGGCAGACATCTTATGAAACATAAAGGAGAGAGCTAACAAACTCGGAGTCTGGTCTCAGACATTGGAGACGCGCGACCATAAAGGGAAGCACACGACACCAGACGATTTACCCCTAAGAAATCCGCTCCAATAGAAGAAAGGGAAATCGGCATGCCACCACTCCGGGGAAGGTAAGCCTAACACCTAAACCTTACCTACATGCACTAATTTCCCACAATATTGGACTCCTACGAACATGCCAATATGCACCTTGCCTGTATTGGCTTATTCCCACCTAGGATCAACAAACTTACCAGCCAGAAATCTTGAAAGATACACCAACATAAACGCATCTCTATCGACTGATAATTGTTATCCACACTAATTGTTTCTCAGAGCATATTTGCATCGATTGTGATCGTTATTTTCAGAACATAATTACATTCAATTTGATTAATTACTGTTCCCTACATAATCTACATCTCAGGGCAAATTAAGAGCGCTTCCACAGTTCTACACTCAACAGACCAAGGTAGCTGACTAGGGCCCCCCCCCCCCACTTAGTCGTCCTCCTAGGGCACCTGCCCTCTTCAGTCCTGTGCAACATAACCATTGACTGTGTATCCATCAGATTATTCAGATACCTTATGCCCCAGTACAGTATCCCCTACAATGAGCTCAGTAAAGCATTACTATGCACAACCTTCATCCTAATCTTATCCTTCATTACAACCCACTCCCTTCCACTACAAACAGAAGCAGCCCAACAATTCCACGTCCCTATAATCTGCCCTAGACACAACCTTTCCATCCATCACTATAGAAACACAAACAACAAAGGTTACTACACAGGACATAACAAAACCCAACAAAGACTAATCTATATCAACGCACAAAACTTTAACTCGACCCAAAAGTCCTCTGATGATCTAATTCCAATAAAATGCATCCTTATAAACTCTCTAGATCCATCAGGAATAAAATATCAGTTATACTCGATCTGGTTAGAGATGAAATCCCTGATGTGTTAGGCATTACAGAAACCTGACTATCTGACATTGACTCTGTATTGCTAAACCAATTAAACATAACCAGATACAACCTATTCAATTGCCCTAGAGCTCGAAAAGAGGATGTGGTGTCCTCATACTAAGTAAGCAAGAACTAAAAGTCTCCCTCACTATTTATAGTAATATAGATGGAATGGACATAATTTAAAATTTAAAATAAAAATCTGTCTATCTGTCTCCTATACAGACCACCCACTTCAAACCATGACAATCTTACATCAATCCTGGAATCTACATGCTCCACATCAATAAAGAAATCCTACATCCTTCTAGGGGATTTCAATCTACCATCCCTCCACAACACACAATCCACCCTCTTCCTTAACTCAATGGCTGACATGGGATTTCAGCAGATCATAAATATGTCCACTCATACTAAAGGCAATACATTGTAGCTAGTTTCGGGAGGAATACTAGGTCAAACCACACACTATATTCACCTCCTCAAACAAGTCAATTCCCTTGGTCAGATCATTACATAATAAAATTCACCATACCAATGCTACCCCACTCCCCTCAACAACACAATGCGACACCTCAGAAAAAATGATTTAGACACTTCAATAAGGAAAACTTTCTTAAAGACATTCTACCTCAACTAAACAACCCATCAACGGATCTTAATGATGCCTTAAACAAATGGAACACCACATTTCAAATGCAGCACCCCTAAATTCACAAGTAAAAATTACCCATAGATCCTCAGAGAAATGGTACACCAAAGAGCTCACAATACTGAAAAAAGAACTAAGGAAACTTGAACACAAATGGATGGCATCCAAATCAGTTGATGACAAACTAAGCTGTGACATTCCTTCAGAAATACAAAAAAGCAATCAACAGCAAAAAGAAAAACTACCACACTAAAATCCTTCCTAAGTCACTTAATCGCCTTGAGAGAACACTCTGAAATCATTAAATCCCTAACTGAAACCCCAAATAATAAAGCAAACAAAACCACCATAAAGCCTCAAATTTTTGCTGATCACTACGCAGATAAACTAAAAAGAAAAAACATTGATGACAGCAACCTCATTCCTAAGGTACTTACAAACACCAACATGTGGCACGCTTTTCATCTATTTGACCAAAAATGACTGTTGAATACGATCACCAAAATTAACACCACCAACTCCCCACTGGACCCTTGTCCTGTTAGTTGGATTAAGGCAGCAAAAGCTGACCAAACTCCTTACCTCCTGCCCTTAGTCAACCAATCCCTTATCTAGTAATACATGCCAAATGAGCTCAAACACACTATGATCCATCCAATCCTAAAAAATAAATCCTTTGACAAAGAAAGCCCCAGCTCATACAGACCCATAGCTAGTATACCTTTTGTTTCCAAAGTAATTGAGAAAGTTGTCCAAACTCAATTACAGAACTTTATAGACCTAAACGCTCCTCTAGATGACCACCAATATGGTTTCTGCCCATCCCACAGTGTGAAGATGTTGATATTAGCCCTCTTTGACAAACTCATATGCGGCATAGACGATGCTAAGGAAGCATTCATCCTCATCTTCTTGGACATTTCATCCGTGTTCGACAATGTCAATTATAACACCTTACTGACAAGACTGGAGCAAATTGGAAAATGGGAACTACATTTCAATGGTTTAGGTCATACATATCCGACCACACCCAGCAAGTACAAGCAGGCCAAGAAACATTGACAATCTTTAAATAGGAGCAGGGTATTCCGCAGGGATCTGCCCTCTCAGCACTCCCATGCAATCTATATTTACAACCCATATGCAATATAGTCAGAAAATTCAAAGTAGGATATCAAATCTATGCAGATGATATCATGCTGTAAATCCCCATAGACATAACCAACCCCAACCAGCATATAATGTCATCTTGCATTAAAGAAAACACACTCAAAAAAGATTATCGGAAACACAAACACTACTAAAAAGGTTGGGGCTCTTTAACCTGGAAAAGAGACGGCTGAGGGGAGATATGATAGAAGTCTATAAATTAATGAACGGAGTGGAATGGGTAAACGTAGATCGATTGTTTACCTTATCAGAATATAGAAAGACTAGGGGACATGCAATGAAGCTACAGGGTAAACTATTTAAGACTAATAAAAGAAAATATTTTTTCACTCAACGTGTAATCAAACTCTGGAATTTGTTACCGGAGGATGTAGTAAAGGCTGTTAGTGTAGCTGGGTTTAAAAAAGGTTTGGACAAGTTCCTGGAGGAAAGGTCCATAAACCATTATTAAGAAGGGACCCAGGATATCAATGCTTGAACCAATACAAGCATTGTGGAACCTGTGTCCCTTGGGGAAACTGCTAGGTACGTATGACCTAGATTGGCTACTGTTGGAAACAGAATACTGGGCTTGATGGACCTTGGTCTGACCCAGTATGGCATATCTTATGTTATGTTCTTATGTACTTCAGCACTGATCCCTGCCCAGTAGCATAGATCAAAGCTTCCCGCGATGAACTAACACCCATCATTCTTACTATGGTAAACTTGTCCCTCACCAATGGTCATATGCCCAGAGATCTTAAAAAAGCAATAATTTCCCCTATATTCAAACAAAAACCCCTAGATAAAAAATGCCCATCATACAGCCTATTTCTAGTTTACCATTCCTGGCTAAAATTATAGAAAAAATGTACAGATGTGACTCCAGGACCACATTGAACAATACGCCCCACTGGATGACTATCAATATGGCTTCAGACCATATTACAGCATAGAAACCCTGCTACTGGTATTATTCAACAATATTATAAAAGGCATAGATAACATAAACCAGGCCTTCATACTAATTTTTCTTGATCTAGCAGCCGCATTTGATTCAGTAAATCATAAATTTCTACTACAAAGGCTAAAGCAAATAGGCTTATGTGGCACCACTCTAAAGTGGTTCAATTCTTATCTAACCAACCGTTCATAACAGGTTAGAATCAACCAGCAATGCTCTAACATCTTCACCCAAACAAAAGGTCTGCCTCAAGGTTCAGCGCTTTCAGCGCTCCTATATAACATTTATATGCAACCACTGTGCCAAACAATAAAAAAAATACCAAGTTGGATATGCCATCTCTGTGGATGACATTATGTTATACTTGCCATTTAACACCACTACACCCACACTGAAACCAGTAATAGACTGTTTCAATGAAATTGCCCATTGGCTCTAATCTCATGACCTCAAAATAAACTACAAAAAAACTGATGTGCTCTTCGTAACCAGAAATCAAAAGTTCAAACCACCTTCCACCATTGTAGTTGATAAAGCAACACTAAGGGACTTGTTTACAAAGCTGCGGTAGCGGTTCTAGATCGTTATCGGAGCCGCGATCCCATTGATTTCAATGGGGCCGCGGCTCCGATAACGACCGCGAACTGCTACCGTGGCTTTGTAAACAAGCCCCTAAATGTTAAAGAAGAGGTGAAATACCCGGGTGTGACAATAGCTTTAAAACACACATTAAAAACACAACAAGGGCAATATATAACAAAATCAGAATGCTACAGCATATCAAGCCTTGCTGCAAAGCAACAAATTCAGAATGGTTCTACAAGCCATGATATTCCCCCAAATAGACTATTGTAATACTCTCATGCATGGATTAACCAAACAAACACACTACAGTCTCCAAATAGCCCAAAATATGACGGCCCACATTATCTATAACTCACCTCAATCAGAACACATAACACCAATCCTATATGCCCTCCACTGGTTACCAGTCCATAGTGGGATCAAATACAAAATAATAATGACTACTTTTAAGATTACCATAAATATCATTCCCACAATGCTATCCCAACTAATAAGAATCACCCTTAATGATCGCCAACGCAAAGGCTGTATGTCAAATACATTGGTAATCCCAGCCGAATATCGCAAGGCAAAACACACCAGCAATAGAGCTTTCGAATTTCTATCCCCTTCATTATGGAACATGCTGCCTGAAAGAATTAGATCTATAACAGACCTATCTAACTTCAGGATTCAACTCAAAATGCTACTGTTCATAGAGCACTTCGGTGACACTCAGGAAAATAATGTTGACTCAACATAAACACCACCCTTTCCTCTCCCTTTCCATCTTTCCCCTTTCCCCCTTCCCTCAAAGCAAGTATCGAATATCTGATACAGTATTACAGTTCCCATATAACACAAACAAAGTGTAGAAGATACACCAGAAATGCAGAATCTTTTGAGAATTGTAAACAAGTTATAAATTGAGTTATAAACTAATCTTGTACATATTACTGATTTCAACTGACACCTTTACCTGTTGCTAGTTATTGTTTTTGATATTATAATTTAACAATGTTGTTTATATTGTAAACCGCTCTGATTCCACAATAGAGTGGTATAAAAAAACACACAAATAAATAAAAAAGCAGAGAATTGTCCAAAATCATATAATCTATGGATTAACTTCAAGAAAACCAAAATACTTTACACCACAAGGAATCAGAACTTCACACAACTCCCCCCCCCCCCCCCATTACGCTCTCCACTCATGATTGAGCTTCCTGTGAGACAAGAGGGGGTTAACCTAGACCAATCCCTCAGCATAGCATCACACACAAAACTGATCACATGAAGTATATTTTTCAAATTACGTATCTTACAACACCTTAGACCATTGCTCGATAACTATGATTTCAGATCTGTGGTGCAAGCACTAGTCACCCCACACTTTGACTTTTGTAATAGTTTACTACATGGAATACCCAAGAAGACCATTAACCAACTTCAAATGGCCCAGAAAGTCACAGCCAGAATCATCTGTAAGGCCCACCTGACTGACCGCATTATACTGATTTTGCACATGCTCCACTGGTTCCCAATCACAAGCAGAAAAAATTTTAAAATGTTGATGATCACATTCAAATTACTGAATAACATAACACCATCCTTTCTATCATCTCTAATTATCCTCACAATAGACACAAGAACCAGAAGACGATCTTTTCAGAACACTATTAAAATCCCATCTGACTTCCGCAAAACAAAACAAGCCACAAGCAACAGAGCATTCTCATACGTCACCCCTATTCTATGGAACGCCCTACCAGACACATTGAGATCCATCAAAGGCCTCCAAACATTCAGAAAGCAAATTAAAACATTTCTATTTATTGAGCATTATGGCAGCAATTATGGTAAGAATGATTTATACCCAACCTAAAGACACTCTATTAGAACCCCTCTAACATCTCTGTTACCAGATGAATCACCCATGAATCCTTGAAATTTCAACTTTGTAACCATATTTTCACACATATAAACCAAAATTTGTAAATTATGTAAAATCTGTAAATAGCTGTGCATGTAAATAGATTTTTCACTTGTTGTTATTCCATACCTATGTTCGATGTAACATGTTCGTTTTTTCTTGATCTTGGGAAGGGATGGTATAGAAAAGCATTGCAAATAAATAAAAGAAATAAAATAAATTGTATGACTGAATGCTATGAAGAAATGGATGGATGGGAATCCATTGCATCTGAATTCAAGCAAAAAGGAGATTTTATGGGTGCATAAGGTTCTAATGGAGTATGAAAGATCTCAGCTTGTTTGGCTGGAAGTAGATTCAAGGGTTTTGGACCAGATTTGAATTTTGGGGGTGGAATTGGATGAGGCTTTGTGTATGAGGCCTCAAATTTCAAAAGTGGTACAACTGTGCTTTTACTTTTTGCAAAAGTTACGGAGGGTTAGAATATATTTTAAGAAAAAAGATTTAACACAGATTGTTTATGCTTTTGTTAACATTCATTTGGATTATTGTAATCTGCTGTATTCTCCAGGAACAAGCAGGAAATCAGTCCTCACATATGAGTGACGTCAACACCGACAAAGCCTCCATGGAAGCATCTCCCTAGCTTTCAAAGAAAGCCTTTAGGAGATGTACCATGCATGCATGGTTCCCTTCCTACCCAAGGGTGTCATCTTGCCTCAGTCTACCTTTTTCCGTGGAGCTCTCCGGACGTTTGTCCATTTTCACTGGAAAAAGTGTGATTTTTTTTTTTTTTATTCATTTCTGTCTGGTTTGCATACCAGTTCCTTCCCGCCCCCGAGTCAGCTTGCCTCGATATTGCTCTTCGGGCTCGTTCAGTTGTTTTTTTGTTCTTTTCTTCGAGGTATTCTTCGACCGGTATTTGTGCCTTTGTTTGGCCGAAGGCCTCAGACTCCTGCTGGGTGGCAGGGACCCCCTTTTTTCTGATGGCTTCTAGTGGCTTCAAAAAGTGTGATCGGTGCAGCAAAATGATGTCGCCACAGATCCAAATGACTGCTGCCTCCAGTGCCTCAGCTCGGAACACTGACTCTGACTGCAAACTTTGCAGAACCATGACCTCAAAGGCCCTGAAGAGCCATTACCAGCAGCAGGAGAAATTCTTCCAGAAGTCCGACTTCATGCCGGAGTCTCCGGCGACATCACGTTCCAGGGTCCCTTCTGAAACCTCGGTGCCCCACGAAGCCTGACCCTCCTTGGAGTCCTGAGGCCATGGTTCCTCTGAGAGGAAATCCATGGAGGTGGAACGCAAGAAGGAGAAACCCTTGAAGACCGCCTTAGAGGATGGGTCCGGGAAGAAGGGAAAATCCCACTCCAGGCCCTGCAGTCCCTGGCATGAGTCCAAGGAGTCTGAGCGAGAGTGGCCTCACAAGATGCCCCGCAAAAAGTTGTCAGCACCTGCTGACCAGCCTCAGACACCCGATGCCATCCTCATTGAGGACTCACCCCTCGACAGTACCGACACTGGGCCTGAAACCCTTGGTGCCTGCGTTGAAGGCTGCAGAGCCAACTAGTATAGAGACCAGGATGGCGGCTCTGGAGAGCAGTGTCTTTGCCCTCGTGGTCATGCAACAGGCGTTTATGTCCGGTTCATCCACCCTGACGATGGGATCCTCGTCATCGAGGGCTTCCCCAGACATCGAGCCGATCTTTGCATGCCACATGCCTTGAGAGACCCATCGGCTCCAGATGAGGTCCTTGGGACATCAGTCTTCTCTGGCGAGCGCCCGTAGCTCAGACTGCAAGTCCTCAGGGAGCCGTGGACCTCCCGGTGTAGGCCTTGACCGTGGTGATCACAAAGCCTCATACTCAGAAGTTAAGTCCGAATGGGAGGCCAAGGATGAGGAGTCCTTGGACACCTGGCAACACCAAGATATGCCTTGGACCCATCCCTTCCGGTGTCCTGATGCCATTCCCTGCTCGAGGATATCGCCTTCCTCAACTTTGTGTGGGACATGGCTAAGGCTCTCATCATCGAGACTGAGGCTGAGGAAGAACCTCGCATGAAGGAACTGGAGATACTCCAGTACGAGGCCCCACCTAAGGAAACCCTTACAGTACCAGTGCCTTCGATTCTCGATTGCCGCCTCCTCCAGATGTGGAAACACGGGTATCAGTATCCATTGTCAGCAAGTGACTCAAATCCATGTATTGAGTATGCCAAAGCCCTGGGTTCCAGAAGACCCAACTCCCCCACAACTCGATGGTCGTTGAGTCAACCATGCACAGGCTTAAGAACCAAAAGACTCATTTCTTGGTGCCACCCAGCAGGGAGTCCTGAACCCTCAATGCCCTAGGCTGAAATGCCTTTCAGGGCTCGATGCTGACTTGCTGGATCCAGTCCTACCAGCTCTATCGGCATGTACCTTAAGAAGCTGTTGAGAGAACTTGATGAATTCTCAACAGAGAACCCCTACCGAGGTTTATGTCTCTAGCTTCGGCGGTCAAGAAGTGCTCAAAGTTCCTATCCTGAACAGCTTATGATGGCTTTGAGTCTTTAGGCAGGATGGCTGCTGCAGACATTGGGGCACGAAACCAAGCCTGGTTGCAGTCGTCTGATCTGGGACAATGAGTTCAGGACAAACTTATTGATGTCCCCTGCATCAGAGAGAACCTCTTCGGGAAACCCATGGCAGACAAACCGGCAGAGATAGAAACCAAGTTCCTAACGAGAACCAGAAACCTTGGTACAGCCAAGGAAGAAGGGCAATTTGGCAGTACCCTGAAATTTCAGGCCTTCTCGGCCCCTCAATAGGGTCAGCAGCATAAAGGTCAGGGGCATGGTCCCTGTAAACAAAAGACCCCAAAGTCCCAGGCCCGGCCCAGCCTGGGAGGAGCTTTTGACTATCTGGGCATGACCCCCTCGCCCTCAGGGTGGTCCTCTGCAGCCCACAGTGGGGCATGATGTTTGCTCAAAAGTGGCCAGTCATCACTACTGATACCTGGGTGCTACAAGTGGTCAGGGAGGGCTACCTCCTCCACCTATAGCAGGCGCTGCCCTTGTACTTTCTAGGAGAGCCCATCCAGCCTCTGCTCTTCACTGAGCTAACAGGCCTACTCCAGGACAAAGTGGTGGAACCAGTGCCCAAACATCTCTGGGGCACCGGCTTCTATATCACAGTCGCTCCAGGAGGAGCTGGGACAACATCGACTGCGGACTCATCAGAGCTGAGCCATCATCCTGCTTGCAGACTAGCCGCCGAGGAAGCAGACCGTTCGGGACAAGCGGCTTCACAAAAGAGCTTCCCCCGGGCCTGAGAACTACAGCGCGTCACCACTCACCTCTGCCCAATCGGGACACAGCTCGCCACTTTAAAAGGAGAGCGCGAACAGGCACAAGATCCTTATCACAGTCGCTCCAGGAGGAGCTGGGACAACATCGACTGCGGCCTCATCAGAGCTGAGCCATCATCCTGCTTGCAGACTAGCCGCCGAGGAAGCAGACCGCTCGGGACACGCGGCTTCACAAAAGAGCTTCCCCCGGGCCTGAGAACTACAGCGCGTCACCACTCACCTCTGCCCAATCGGGACACAGCTCGCCACTTTAAAAGGAGAGCGCGAACAGGCACAAGATCCTTATCACAGTCGCTCCAGGAGGAGCTGGGACAACATCGACTGCGGCCTCATCAGAGCTGAGCCATCATCCTGCTTGCAGACTAGCCGCCGAGGAAGCAGACCGCTCGGGACACGCGGCTTCACAAAAGAGCTTCCCCCGGGCCTGAGAACTACAGCGCGTCACCACTCACCTCTGCCCAATCGGGACACAGCTCGACACTTTAAAAGGAGAGCGCGAACAGGCACAAGATCCTTATCACAGTCGCTCCAGGAGGAGCTGGGACAACATCGACTGCGGCCTCATCAGAGCTGAGCCATCATCCTGCTTGCAGACTAGCCGCCGAGGAAGCAGACCGCTCGGGACACGCGGCTTCACAAAAGAGCTTCCCCCGGGCCTGAGAACTACAGCGCGTCACCACTCACCTCTGCCCAATCGGGACACAGCTCGACACTTTAAAAGGAGAGCGCGAACAGGCGCACCCGCGCCATGTGGGTCCGCGCCTGAGGGCCGCGCAAGAGGGCCCTTTGGCACGGCCCTTAGGCTAAGGCACTGAAAGTCTCCACAGATTGCTAACGAAACAACGACGAAAGACTCATCGCGGCGTCCAACACCTATGTCCAAGTACTGCTGAGCTCCTTCTAGGTCGAGTTCGCATACCACATCTCCAAGGGTTCCTAATCACAGCAAGTATACCTTCGGCAAATACTATTTAACTGACTCTGTTTACAGACTAATTAACTTAATATACCACACCCTTGATTCTTATAGCACTGATCTACTAAGGCATGTCAATCCATAACTGTTGCCAATGCCAGTATCGTTACTGTTGTCTGAACCGATATTTAATTCGATACTGTTGTCAGTACCGGTAACTATATCCAATTACAGGTGTAAGTAGCTTTTCATTTTACTACTGTTGCCAGTAGCTGCTGTCAGTACTGGTAATTATAGAGTATTTATATAGAGTCAGTACCGATAATTATAGAGTAGCTTTAACACAATCCACTACTGTAGCTGGTACCAATCTTCATTTTCTAATGTTATCAGTAGCTCTATATATAATTACTGTTGTCAGTAGCCAGTATTAGTTACACTATACTCAACTACTGTTGAATATAGCACCACTGTTATATTACTGTCATATTACCTTCCTAGCTTCACAATTAGTCTCCGTGATCAGTTTCATTCCTGCATACTATTACTGCTGCCAGTCCGTCTCAACTGAATTATTGTTATCAGTAAAATCTACAGTATCCCTTACTGCATGACCTCACTCTATAATTACTATTGACAGTACACTATCCCTCACCACTCCAGCCAAAATGCCATTAATTAGCTTCCCCAAAACTAGATTATCAATAATTTGCCTCACTATCTCTATACTAACTATCCTTGCCCACAGCCTAAATAACAATAACTTTAAAAACATACCAATCATACACAGCCCAATAAGAAACAACCCCTCAGAATGGCAACCTTACAAAGAACACCATCCCAAGGTGAACCACGGTAGACTAATCCATTTAAAATACACGGCCCACACTCACACCAAAAAACCTTAACCCATGCATAAGTACTGATTACTTATCAATAACCCTAATTAACGCTAGATCAATGAAAAATAAGCTGCCCATTTTCACAGATATATTAGAAAACAATACCCCAGACGTCTTATGTGTAACAGAGACATGGTTAACAGAATCAGATAACGTCTACATAAACCAACTAAGCAATAATAACTATGACACCTTTTACACACATAGAACCCACAAAAAAAGGTGGTGGAGTGCTAATAATGTCAAAAAAAGAACTCAAAGCCAAAAAATTACAATCCAAACTACCCACAAACATTGATACAATCATTATGAAAATTGGCACAATAACAATCTGTCTTATCTATAGACCCCCAGACCAATCAGCAGAAGGTCTTGACCCTTTACTCAATTACCTAAGCTCCTCCACTGACCAGTATCCAATACTAATGCTCGGTGATTTTAACCTCCCCTCCTTAGCAGCATCAAATGCCTCTCTCTTTCTAGAAGCCACTACAGATATGGATTTTCACCAAATAATAACCGCCAGCACACACAGTAAAGGCAATATACTTGACCTGGTCCTGCTGCCAGATGTCCTTTACAAAATCTATAACCCTAACTCCCTCAAATGCACCCCCACCCCTTGGTCAGACCATCACCTCATTAATTTTAATATCACAATTAACAACACCACAGTAAGACGAACACAAACATCCACACTACCCCACAGATTTAAAAGATATAATGAAAAAGAATTTCTAGACCTAATAATCCCCAAACTATCTAACACACCGCAGGACCTTGACACAGCAGTAACAAGCTGGCACAAAATCATTCACAATGCAGCTGCTAATAAACAGATGACCAAGAAAAACACCCATACTAAAGCTGCACAAGCTCCTTGGTATAACAACTCATTACACCTACTAAAAAGAAATCTAAGGAAAGCTGAATGCAAATGGAGGAAAAATAAAAACACCATCAATATGGATTCATACATCCCTCTCCTCAATCATATAAACACGCAGTTAACAATGCCAAAAAAAACTACCATACCTCCATAATAAACAATGCAATAAACAAACCTAGAGAACTATTCTCAATAGCCCAAAAGCTAACAAACAACAACCACATCTCCAGCAATGATACCATAGAGATCTCACCACAGGAAATGGCAAACTATTACATGTACAAAATCACGTCCCACCCCCAGTTACCAAGTCCTAAACAACCATCTCAAATCCAACATACTGAAGAATGGACGGACTTCCAACCTCTAACTACTGTTTCACTCAAGAACATCATAACAAATATTAATACAACAACCTCACTCCTCGACCCATGCAGGGCCGGCCCGTCCATTGAGCAAGAATGTTTTTTGCACAGGGCCCCGCGTTTCAGGGGGCCCCGCGCAAAAAACATTCTTCAGCATCCCAAGTTTAAAAAAAAAAACCAAACCGGCTGCTTCTGCCGCGCGGCAGCAGCAAGAGCTCTGCCGCGGCAGCAGCAAGAGCTCTGCCGCGGCAGCAGCAAGAGCTCTGCCGCGGGGCCCCCCCCTGCCCGGCAGAGCCTCCGTGCATCCTCGGCAGCTTTCTTCATGTCCAAAACGCGGGCTTCTTTCAGAGCCGCGAGAGTTTCCTTTCTCGCGGCTCTGTTAATCCCGCGAGGGTGATGGGATTTCCCATCAGCCCCGCGGGATTAAGAGAGCCGCGAGAAAAGAAACTCTCGCGGCTCTGAAAGAAGCCTGCGTTTTGGACATGAAGAAAGCTGCTGAGGATGCACGGAGGCTCTGCCGGGCAGGGGGGGGCCCCGCGGCAGAGCTCTTGATGCTGCCGCGGCAGAGCTCTTGATGCTGCCGCGGCAGAAGCAGCCAGTTTGGGTTTTTTTTTTAATTTAAATTTGAAATTTAGGGGGGGGGGTGGTTAGGACTGGTAATGGGCTATGGGAGGGGAGGCTAAACTGGAAGTGGGCTGATGGGGGGGGGGGTGGTGAGGACTGGTAATGGGCCGGGGGGGGGCTGGTTAGGACTGGTAATGGGCCAGGGGGGGGGGTGGTGGTTAGGACTGGTAATGGGCCATGGGGGGGAGGCTAAGACTGGAAGTGGGCTGATGGGGGGGGGTTAGGACTGGTAATGGGCTATGGGGGGGGGGGCTAAGTGGGCTGATGGGGGGGGTTAGGACTGGTAATGGGCCATGGGGGGTGGAGGCTATGACAGGAAATGGGCCAAGGGGGGGCCAAAGTGGGCTGGCGGGGGGCAAAGTGGGCTGGGGGGGGGGTTAGGACTGGTAATGGGCCATGGGGGGGGAGGCTAGGACTGGTAATGGGCTGATGGGGGGGGTTAGGACTGGTAATGGGCTATGGGGGGGCTAAGTGGGCTGATGGGGGGGGTTAGGACTGGTAATGGGCTATGGGGAGGGTGCTAAGGGGTGAAGTGGGGTGGTAGGACTGTAAATGGGCTGATGGGGTGGATAAGACATGAAAAGGGCTGATGGGGGGGTAGGACTGGTAATTGACTATGGGGAGGGGGCTAAGGCTGGAAGTGGGGGGGTAGGACTGGAAATGGGCTGATGGGGGGGGTTAGTACTGGTAATGGCCAAGGGGTGGCCTAAGACTGGAAGTGGGCTGATGGGGGGGGTGGTTAGGACTGGTAATGGGCCATGGGGGGGGGGTAGGACTGGAAATGGGCTGATGGGGGGGGTTAGGACTGGTAATGGGCTATGGGGGGGCTAAGACTGGAAGTGGGCTGATGGGGGGGGGGTGGTTAGGACTGGTAATGGGCCAGGGGGGGGGTTAGTACTGGTAATGGGGGGGGGGGTGGTTAGTACGGGAAATGGGCCATGGGGGGGGTTAGGACTGGTAATGGGCCGGGGGGGGGGGGTTAGGACTGGTAATGGGCCATGGGGGGGGAGGCTAAGACTGGAAGTGGGCTGATGGGGGGGGGTAGGACTGGTAATTGGCTATGGGGGGGGCTAAGACTGGAAATAGGCTGATGGGGGGGCTAGGACTGGAAATAGGGTGATGGGGGGGTTAGGACTGGTAATGGGCTATGGGGGGCTAAGACTGGAAATGGGCTGATGGGGGGGTAGGACTGGTAATTGGCTATGGGAGGGGGGCTAAGACTGGAAATAGGCTGATGGGGGGCTAGGACTGGAAATAGGGTGATGGGGGGTTAGGACGTAATGGGCTGATGGGGGGTTAGGACTAGTAATGGGCTATGAGGAGGCTAGGACTGGAAATGGGCTGAGTGGAAGGAGGGCTTGAACTGCAAATAGCTGATGGGGACGGGGGCTTGGAATGGAAATGGGTTGTGAGGGGGAGGGAGCTAGGACTGGAAATGGGTGAGGGGGGGGGCTAGGACAGGAAATGGGCTGATGGAGGGGCTAGAATAGGACTCGAAATTGGCTGATGGGGGGTGCTAAGATTGCAAAAGGGCTGTGGTGGGGGTTTGGATTGAAATGGACTCATGAAGGGGCTAGAACTGGAAGAAGGCTCATGGGGGGCTTGGATTGGAACTGGGCTGCGTGGCGGGGAGCTAGGCTTGGCCCTGGGCTGATGGTGGGGCTAGGCAAGGACTAGAAATGGGCTCATGGGGGGCTGGGATTGGAAATGAGCTGATGGAGGGACTTGGATGGGACTGCAAATAGATGGGGGAGCTAGGACTGGAAATGGGCTTATGGGGGGCTAGGACTGGAAATGGGCTGATGCGGGGACTAGAAGGGAGCGGATGCTGGGTGGGACTGGAACTAGAATGGAGCTGATGTTGGGGGAGGATTAGAATGGGATGGAGCTGGGAGAGTGAAATGGAGAGGGAAAAAAATATTTTGTGTGGGAGGGAAGACAAATCTACAATTGTCCGGATATTGGGAGAGTAAGTGGGGATTGAGGATGGAGAGGTAAAATTTGAGTGGATGAAATAGGAATGAGGAAAGAGGAAAAGGAGAAAGATTAGTATGTTAAAGCAGATGTAGAGAGAGAATGGAAAAAAACTAGAAGAGAGAAGAAAAGACAAATGGACAGCAGACGATGAAGAATTAGCGGAAGACACGAAGAAACCAGAAGAAAGTGGCTGGAGCAATTGCAGCTGAAAAAAATGCACAAAAGGTAGAAAAATATCTCTTTATTTTGAATTTATTAATTGGAATATGTCAGCTCTGGGAAATGTGCATCATTAACGTCTGCGCTTTGTTTAGTACAAGAGCAAATTAATGTATAGTTTTATTTCTACAGTGTTGTACATTCCAAGTTTGGCTTTTGGGATTCCCAGTTTAATTATTGTCTTCCTGTTTCTAAATTGTGATTCCTTGTTTGGTGATGGTTTATGTTCTGTTCATGTGTAACTGAGCTGAGGTATTCTGTTTATGTAATTCCTATTTGACATTGCCACTTGTTCTCTTTCCCCAGTAGGTCATGTATTGTTGTTCTCTGAAATTTATTGGTTTAATATTTGCAGCGTTTCCTTTTGATAGTTAGGGTATGGTGCTTTATGAGTCCTGGTAGTGCTGTTAGGATACGGAGGGTTTGCTATGGGTTCTAAATGGGCAGTGTTTGTAGTAGTTCCTAATGTGTCTGGCGGTTGGCACTGGATTATAGTAATGTAGAAGTCTTTTAGTCTTTCTTTATTCATACACTCATTAAGAGGCATGTTTACTAAAAGTTCGTGTATGGTAACATTATGCAAATATTTATGCAAATGAGGACCCTTATGCAAATGAGGCCCCGCACCGAGTCTCCGCACATGGCCCCGCACCCCCCTTGGGCCGCCCCTGGACCCATGCCCAGTATATTGGCTAAAAAACTCGATATCCATACTATCCCAATTCATACTCCCCATAATAAATCTCTCACTAAAAAATGGGTACTTACCTCCATCACTAAAGCATGCCCAGATCCGCCCTATCTTAAAAAACCCCACTCTTGACAAATCATCACCCAAGTCCTACAGACCCATATCGAGTATTCCACTTATGGCTAAATTGATCGAAAAAGCAGTTCAAATCCAGACACAGGAATACATCGACAGCTCAGCCCCCCTTGACAATCAGCAGTATGGGTTCCGCCCTCGACATGGGGTGGAGACGCTGCTAACAGTTCTAATTGATACGCTTGTAAGAGGCGTTGATAGCTCAAAACAGGCATTCCTACTCATTTTCATTGACATATCTGCAGCATTTGATAGTGTTCACCATACAACCATGTTAAGTAAATTGCGACAAATAGGAATAAAATCCACTGTTCTGAAATGGTTTTCCTCATACTTAAGCAACCTAACCCAAACGGTCCGCATCGGTAACCTTACATCAAAAACATACAATCAGGAACTAGGCCTCCCCCAAGGCTCTGCCCTGTCAGCGCTTCTATTTAATATATACATAAAACACATTTGCCAAATATTCAGAAAACACAATGTTTTATATCACATTTACGCAGACGACATAATGTTGTATGTACCTTTCACAATACCAAACATCCCCCCACTACTGATCAATACATGCCTCAGCGAAATAAACAATTGGCTAAATGAAAATAACTTATACATTAACCATTCAAAAACGGAAGCCCTAATAGTAACCAAAAAACACATCATTCACCCCACCACCACATATCACACTGCAAAACAATGATATCAAAATAAAAACTGAAATACGGTACCTAGGAGTAATACTTGACAAACATCTCAGTATGGACTCACAGATAAGAAATATAACAAAGAAAGTTTATTTCAAACTTAAAATATTAAAGCAACTTCGCCCCCTATTGCACCTACAGGATTTTCAACGCATAATACAAGCTATCATAACCCCCCATTTTGACTTTGCAAACTTAACCTTACTAGGCGTAACAAATCAAAACTTAAAAAAACTACAACTAGCACAAAATGCAGCAGCCAAGACCATCATAAAAACTGTTCCCTTCCAACATATTACGCCTATCTTAGAGTTTCTACACTGGCTCCCAATCCAATGCCGCATACAGTATAAATCTCTTTTAACCACATACAAGGCTCTAAATAACACGGCACCCTGTACTTTAAATAACCTAATCATCAAGGAACCCAGTCACAACCTTCAAAGACGAGACCAATTAAATAAATTAATAACACCAAAGGAATTTATAAAAGCCAAAAAATCAACGAACAAGAAAGCTTTCTCCCATACCGCCCCCATACTGTGGAACAACATCCCAGCTGAATTAAGATCATTACCCCAAATCATGGAGTTTAGGAAAAAACTCAAAACATACTTATTCTCAACACATTATGCTACTGTATCAAACTCACCAATTCAACCAGAAAAAGGATAGCTGCACCAGCAATGACTGTGACCCTCGACATGGAATAAGTACTAAAACCTTGTAATGATATTCTGATATTCCATTTAAAACTGTATTATTCCATTTAAAACTGTATTATAGTTCTAAACATGTTCTCTGTATATAGTTCTCAATCCATCAATCTGTTACTGATAGATTGAACCCATTATTGTTTACACTGTTATATGTAAAAACAGCTTTGATGTTTACTGCCGTTCCTTGTAAAACAGCCTTGCCTGTTCATTGTTGTTCATTGTAAACCGCAACTGATCTATGGAAGTTGCGGTATATAAAAACCTGCTAATTAAATTAAAAATTAAATTAAATATTTCCTCATTCCCAAGAGGAAGGGGGCCTCAGGACCATCCTGGACCTGTGGGAGCTGAACAGGTTTCATGAAACACTTGGTACACTGCTGCCATTCCTCCAGCAGGGAGATTGGGTATGCTCCTTAGACCTAAAGGATGCCTACACACATCCTGATCCATCCCAGCCACAGAAAATACCTCTGGTTCGTGGTGGGAGGAGAGCACTACCAATACAGGGTGCTACCCTTTGGACTGGTCTCATCACCAAGGGTCTTCACCAGGTCGTAATGTTCTACATGAACAAACAAGGGGGTAACGAGGTCGTATTCTTTCTGCCAGAAGATGGTAGCCCTCTGCTTCTACACAGCATCCAGAGAGATGCTCCTAAGAGTGGTCTACCTCCCAGGCCAAGACAATGCCCTGGCAGACAAGCTAAGCAGAGTCCTCCAGCCACACGAGTGGTGCCTGGATCCTCACACTGTTCTGACTCTGGGGCATTCCCCTGGTGGACCTATTCACCAGCCCGGACAACATGCAGTTGCCCTGCTTCTGCTCCCTCAAGCCGCACCTGTCCTGGGTGGCAGCGGATGCGTTACTCATCCCATGGATGGAAGGCCGCCTGTGTGCCTTTCCACTGACACCACTGGTCACCAAGACCCTATTCAAGGTCCAGCATGACAGGGCATCACTAATACTGATAGTTCCCCAGTACCCAGGCAACCCTGGTTCCCGCTGCTCCTCTCCCTGTCGGCAGCATTGCCAATTCCCCTGGACTGAGCACCAGGGCTACTGTCACAGGACCAGGGCTTTCTCCTACACCCCAACCTGGGGTCCCTGTCACTCATGACTTGGCTGCTGAAAGGGTAGCATTAACTCCTTCAACCTCCCAAGGGACTTGGAGGAGGTTCTTTTGGTCTCGTGTAAGGCTTCCACAAGAAGGGCTTATGCCTTCAAATGGCACCAATTCTCGGTGTGGTGTGCCAAAAGATGCACAAACCCATTCTCCTGCTTGGTATAAGAGGTACTCCAGTACCTGCTCCACCTGTTGCACGTGGGACTAAAGTTCAACTCGATCAGAGTACACGAGTGCTATCACAACACACCACCATTCCATTGAGGGCAAGCCCCTTTCAGCCTAGCCCCTCGTGCTTCGGTTCTTATGGGGCATCATGCTATCCAAACTCTTGGTCTGCCCTCCAGAATTGCAGTGGGATCTCAATCTGGTGCTCTTGCAGCTCACCAAGCCACTGTTTGAGCCTCTGGCTACCTGTCACTTGAGGTACCTCTCCTGGAAGGTCGTTTTCCTGGTAGCACTCCCATCAGCTCAGTCAGCGAGCTCCAGGCTGTCATGGCAGAGCCCCCCTACAAAAGGTTCTACAAGAACAGGGTGGTGCTCCGCACATACTCCAAGTTTCTCCCGAAGGTGGTGTCCCCCTTCCACCTCAATCAGGAGGTGGTCCTTCCCACCTTCTTTCTGAGGCCTCACGCTGGCAGAGCAGAGACTATTCTCCATACTCTGAATTGTAAAAGGGCCCTGTCCTTCTATCTGCAATGGACTTAGGGCCACCGCAAAGTACCTCAGCTTTTCGTATCCTATGACCCCAGTCATCTGGGGTTCCCACTGACTAACTCTTGGTGGTGGACTGCATCACCCTCACCTATGAATAGGTGAGGATCCCACTGGACCAGAAGGTCACAGTGCACTGCCTCAGGGCCATGGCTACTTTTGTGGCAAATCTGTGTTCCGTCCCCATGACGGAAATCTGCTGGGCTGCCATCTGGTCTTCAGTCCATACCTTTGCAGCACATTACTGCCTGGAGAGGGAGTCCTGACAGGACAGCGCCTTTGGCCAGGCCATACTCTGTAACCTCTTTGGGGTGTAGGCAACTCCTGCCCTCTGACTCTTCTGTGTTCAAACTATCAGAGTGCTGGTTCTCTGCCGGACACTTGGGTCTTGTGAGAGTCTCTCAGTAGGGCCTTAACTGCAGCTGATCACAGCTCACTCTTTGCAGGTCGCCATAGCATTTTACAGGTTCACGGTAGCCTGTAGCTGGGGAGTCACATATGTGAGGACTGACTTCCTGCTTGTTCCCGGAGAAAGCATAGTTACTCACCTGTAACAGATGTTCTTGAGGGACAGCAGGAATCAGTCCTCACAAACCTCCTTCCTCCCCTTGGGGTTGCTTCTTTACCATACTTTAATGTCATTATACTGAAGCAAGGTGGCACCCTTCGAAAGCTGGGGAGATGCTTCTACGGGGGCTCTGTTGGCATCTATGTCACCCATATGTGAGGACTGATTCCTGCTGTCCCCAGAGAACACCTGTTACAGGTGAGTAACTACGCTTTTAGATCTGCCAGAAAGAGATTTTTATAATTTCCAGCTGATTCAGAATGCAGTAGTTTGTATTCTCATAGCGGTGAGTTCACATGTGCATATCTCCCCTGTACTATGTACTGTAGTTTGCATTCAGTCATTATCTTAGATTTTAAAAGTCTGTCTGGTATGAGTCCTTCCTACTTACAGGAAAACTGCTTTGTTTTGTACCAGGGGGGAGCCTGCAGTTGCAGGATGGGAGCCTTTTGGAGGTTCCAGGGCCCACAAGTTGCCTACTTAATACTGATGCAGTTAAGGACGTTCTCGGTCTGTGTTCCAGTCTTATGGAATCAATTGCTTCAGAATTTGCATACCCGGCAAGATCTACTGTTTTTTAGGAACCAATCAAAGCTGTGGGGAGCATATTTAGTGGCGGCTAGGCTTTTTAAAGTGCATAGCTGCTGTCACTTTAATAAAAAATAGATATTCAACGGCAGAAATATCTGGTTTCTGCTGCTCAATATTTGGGCTTGCTGGACAGTAGCACCCTATCTGGTTAGTGGCTGAGTATCTTCATTAATCAGATAGCCACCATCAGTGCTCCCACAGACCACCCTGGTTTTAACTGGGTGTTTTTTCCAGAGTCTGGGAGGATACTTAGTGACACTAACTGGTTGATGCCACTGAATATCGGGCTGAGCATGTTTTAACTGGTAAGGATAGGCAAAATATTGAAGTAAGAACATAAATAAATAACAGTGAACACTAAATTAACTCCTGCTCAGTTGATCTTGTACATAGCACACGAAAGATAACATGCCAATGACCTTATTAAACAAACTGTTTTGGATATGCAAGTAATCGAAAATTTAATACATCTACACATCTTTAAAGGCTAGCAGCAGGACCTCAGAAGGTACTCACCAATAGGAACAGAAGTGACGGGGTTCTTGAACGATTTTCAGAAGATTGTGTTCATGAGGTCTACCTAAATTAAAAGTAGACAAAGTGATGGGACCGGATGGGATACATCCAAGAATACTGAAGGAACTTGGGAAGGTCCTAGTGGCTCTACTGACTGACCTTTTCAATGCTTCTTTGGAATCAGGAGTGGTCCCAGAGGACTGGAGAAAGATACATGTGGTCCCTTTACACAAAAGCGGAGGTAAGGATGAGATTGAAATCTATAGGCCAATTAGTCTAACCTCTGTGCTATATTGGAAATGCTGCTAAAACAGAGAATGGATTGCAGGATCTGAAGCAGCATGGGTTTACCAGAGGCAGATCTTGTCAGACAAATCTGATTGATTTCTTGGATTGGGTGACAGGGAGTTGGACTGAGAGAGAGCCCTAGATATGGTGTACTTAGAATTCAATAAAGCCTTTGACACCATTCCGCACAGGCAACTTATAAACAAATTCAGCACCCTAGGGATGGACCCTAAACTGGCTGGGTTAGAAATTGGCTGAGTAGGAGGCAACAAAAAGTACAGGTAAATGGAGCTCACTCTGAGGAGAAGGAGGTTACCAGTGGTGTGCCCCAGGGATCTGTCCTTGGTCTGATTCTTTTTAACATCTTTGTTAGTGATATAGTGGAAGGGCTGTCAGGTAAGGTTTGCCTCTTTGCAAATGATACCAAAATCTGCAATAGAGTAGACACCCAGGAAGGAGTAGATAACTTGAGGAGGGATCTAGCTGAGCTTGAAGAATGGTCAAGAATTTGGCAGGTGAGATCTAATGCTAAAAAATGCAGGGTCATGCATTTGGCCTGCAAAACTCCAGGGGAGCGGTACAGGGTAGGAGGCAAAATACCTCTGTCCACAAAAGAAGAATGGGACCTGGGCATGATGGTTTCTGATGATCTTGAAGTGGCTAAACAGGTAGAAAAGGCAACAGTGAAAGCCAGAAGGATGCTTGGATGCATAGGGAGAGGATGGCTAGCCAAAAAAACGAGGTGATAGTGCCTCTGTATAAGGTCCCTGGTGCAACCTCATTTGGGGTTTTGTGTGCAATTTTGTAGACCACACCTTCAAAAGGATATAAACAGGATGGAGTGTGTGTAGAGAGTGGCTACTAAAATTGTTAGTGGTCTTCATTATAAAGCATATGAGGACAGACTTAAAGATCTTAATATGTAAATGTTAGAGGAAAGGTGGGATAGAGATATGATAGAGGCATTTAAATACCTCCTTGGCAAAAATGCACAATAGGAGAGTCTCTTTCGATGGAAAGCAAGTTCTGCTACAAGGGAACATAGGATAAGGATGAAAGGGGATAGACTTAGGAGTAATATGCAGAAATATATTTTACGGAAAGAGTGGTGGATGCGTGGAATAGCCTCCCAGTGGAAGTAATAGAGACAGGGGCGGCTCAAGGCAGTCTGCTGCCTGAGGCGAGGGATGAGTTGGCCTCCCCCACCCCTCACCCCTGTCCTTCTGTCCCCCCCTGTTGTGATTAAAAGTCACTCAATAAATATCATAGAACAAACGACTAACACAACAGACTCCAGCACATTTACACACCTATTGGGTTAGTCGTTTGTTTTGTTATTAGGAGTGTTGGCGTGGGTGGGTGGTTTTTGAGTTGAGCTTTGGGAGGCATTCGGGTATGGTTTTGGGGTTTGCAGGTTCATAGTAAGTAGCTGGTGATTGAATGTGACTTTGTCTTTGTAGTCGTGAAGTCGTTTTGACGTCATGAAGTTGACATTTTTTTAAAACGGGGGTTTAAATTACCGGCAATTGCCCACATCTCGCATGTGTGGCGTTTTTTTGAGGATCGAGTTGTGTGAGAAGATCCGAGTGGGAGACACATGTAGCAGTCATTGCTGTTTGGGTAAGGTGACAGGTTTGAATATTTTATTAATGGGCAATATGGGAGTTTTTGACTTTACTCACGGTTGCTTTTATGTTTGTATATTTTGTAGAAGTCTGAGTCTGGGTAATCCCCTGAGGAAATGTAACAAGTGAAACGCGATGGTGGCGCCTGAGTAAGGCGTTGGGATTTACTGGGATTCATCATCACACTGACAGGAGCTGAGTCGGGTTAAGCACATAGCAGACACGAAGATGAGGTTTTTTTGCTAATTGTGCCTACTGTGGTATACTCCAGTAGTGGTTGTTTTAGCAAGAGAAAAGGTCATTGATGCAAATTAAGCACAATAGTTGGATGTGTTTTATTCCAGCATGTAGTGCTATTAAGTCTGAGACCTTCTCTTGTTTTATGTTACATATATACAACATATGTTGTGTGACTATAAGAGTAAAGTTTGCTAAGAAGATATCCCGTTGGATGGTGTTTACCTTTATGATATTTATTGAGTGACTTTTAACGTTATTTGACAATATATCACTCAGAGAAAGTGACCTGTTTCAGTTGTTCCCCCCTGTTGTCCAGCATTTGTCCTCCTGCCCTCCCCATTGTCCAGCATTTGTCCTCCTGTTCCTCCCTCTGTTGTCCAGCATTTGTCCTCCTGCCTCTGTTGTCCAGCATTTGCCCTTCTGTCCCTCTTGTTGTCCAGCATTTATCCTTCCGTCCCTCCCCCCTGTTGTCTAGCATTTGTCTCATTCCTCCCCTGTTTTTCAGCATTTATCCTCCTCTCCCTCACCCCTGTTGTACAGTATTTATCCTTCTGTCCCTCCCCCCTCTTTAGGATTTGTCTAGCATTTGCCTCGTTCCTCCCTCTGTTTTTCAGCATTTATTCTCCTGTCCCTCACCCCTGTTGTTCAGTATTTATCCTTCTGTCCCTCCCCCCTGTTTAGGATTTGTCTATCATTTGCCTTGTTCCTCCCTCCATTTTTCAGCATTTATTCTCCTGTCCCCCTTTGTCCAGCATTTACTCTCCTGTCCCTCCCCCCATTGTCCAGCATTTATCCTCCTGTCCCTACCCCCCCCCCCCATTGTCCAGCATTGGCCCTGCTGTCCCCCTCCCTGTTCTCCAGGATTTGTCCAGCATTTTCCCTTGTTCCCCCCCCCCCTGTTGTCCAGCCTTTATCCTCCTGCCCCTCCCCCCTGTTGTCCAGAATTTGCCCTCCTGTCTCTCCTCTCCATTGCACACAAAGGAGCAAAGAGTAGATGGCAGCAAATCCAAATTTTATTGTAGTACTACCCCAACGCGTTTTGGCGTGAGCCTTCCTCAGGTGGTACAACCTCTTAGAAGACAAGACACAAATTCAACAACAATAATAATAATAATAAAATATATAGTAAAACATAAAATATAATAAAATAATATTACTAACAATAATAATAACAACCAACAATAGACAATAAATAAAGATAATTAAAACAACTAAAATGAAGTAAAACAGTCATTGCTCATCATAAGAATAAATAAAACCTTTAAAAGGCAATAAGGGCTAACTAACATCGATGTGAGGGGTTATCAAATCACATGAAGATAAAAAAGACGCAGTATAAATATATGACAATGATAAAATGAGTAGTACACACCTAAAAAACAAATTTCAAAAAGCCACTTACAATGATTAATGAATTATTTGCATATTTATTTATTTAACATTTTTTTATGTAGCGCTTTATCTGAAAGGTAAAAGCACGCACTGATAACTCGAGTTTGTATGGCTGCCAGGACCTATTGCTTTGCTCTGGCTGTAGCTGCCCCACCCCTCCCTGAAGCTGCTGCCCTAGGCAAGAGCCTAGTTTCCTAATGGTTGGGCCAGTCCTGATCCCATTTTTAATAAAAGTAGAGACCAAAGAACAAATTACAGGCCAGCATTTCTCTACTGTTTTCCTTGAGGTACACCTAGCCAGTCGGGTTTTCAAGATTACTACAATGAATACGCATGAGGCAGATTTGCATATAAAGGCAAATTTGTCTCATACATCTGCATTGTGATAATCCTGAGAATTTGGCTAGGTGTGCCTTCAGAAGGTTGAGAAACATTGTTGTAGGCAACTAAGCTCATACACTGGAAAAAGATAATCCCCTTGCTTCTGCTATGTTAAAATACAGGAACGGGCTCTGGAAAGAATGGAAGGAAAATGTTTTCTGTGTCTTTGCAGATATTCTTCAATACAGTCCTTCTAGGAGCAAGGCTGGATTTAAGATGTTGGCGCCCATAGGCAGAGCAGTACAGAAGGGAAGACGGTCCTCCCCTAGAGATCATAGAGCATTGTCCTAAAGCAAGCAGAATCAGGCTGTTGTTTAGCCTAGGTAGTCAGTACCTTCAAAATGTTACCCCCTAGGTAGTTGCCTATATCTAATTTCGGGCCTGTGCAATAGCTAGACAGAGCTAGGGAATGTCAAACTGTAAAGTTAACCTACTTTCTGTCCTTTTAGCAAATGAGAGGAGTCTAGACTCAACAATTCCGGAAGAACCCTCAACATTTCCTCCTTTGTTAACTAGCAGATTTTAGCCTTTTAAAATAACTCTTTCCTTTGTCAAAACTGAAGTGCCCCCTTTTCGTCTGGCACAAGACCAGTGTGCAACTTTGCTGGACCATTTATTAAACTTGCTTGTTTTCTGGATTGTTTTCTCAGGCAACTGTGCGAGCTAAATTTTTTTTTATTAAAGGAGATTGATAGCATTAAATTCCCATATAGCAAGTGGCAAAGAATGAAAAAATGGCTAAATTTAATTTATTATAGAAGACTAAGATATTACCCAGGGCTTTTTCTGAGAGGGTACACAGTGGTACAGAGTACCGACCCCTTTTTCATTGCCTACTAAAATTGACCCATTGCTCTCATGCATGTAAGAGTCCCGGACGTAAGTACATTTTTTTGCTAGGAAAAATGCACTGGGAATGACATTTAAATTTTAGGGGTCATTTACTTATGGTTAGAGTGCATACTCTGTCAGAGTCTAGAGCAGTGGTTCTCAACCCATTCCTCTAGGACCTCCATGCCAGTCAGGTTTTCAGGATATCCATAATGAATATGCATGAGATAGATCTGCATGCACTGCTTCCATTGTATGCAGATCTATCTCATGCATATTCATTGTGGATATCCTGAAAACCTGACTGTCCTGGGGGGTCCCAGAGGACTGGGTTGGGAACCATTGCTTTAGAGGAACAATTGGGCCCCTATGGCAGATAGTGTGCTGTTAACAGGTAACTACCTTCATGTGATCTTTGATGATTTTATTGCATCTTGCTTCAAGCTTTACATAGGAAATTGAATAAACGAATACACTTTATTTAGTTGTTTGTTAAGATTTATTTACCTGCCTTTTTGCACAACTCCAGGTAAGGTGGTGTACTGCCTATGTAAGTAGTCATGTTTAATTTTAGTAACAGAATGACCATAATAAAAGGTTTGAATACTGATATAGTACACAATACGAACAGCAAGGCAAACTTAGAAATAGGCAAATTAATAACAGTAATGTGATATGCCAGCACGATGCAATGATGACTCCTGGTGACCCAGCAACTCCTGGGTTTTCTTGGCAGTAGACTGCGTGGCCTTTCTTCCAAGGAAATGAAGAGTTAAGTGACTTGTCCAAGGCCACAAGGAGTACTAGCAGGAATTGGACCCTGGTCGCTTGGTTACCAAGCCTGTGTGCTAACCATTAGGCTGCTCCTCCATACCAGCACAGGACACATTAAAATGACACAGTAAAACAGCCATATAAAAGTATACGTGAAAACATATAGTAGGTGCAAATCATGACACACTTTATGCCCCCAATGCTCAAAACCATGCAGCCTTAGGTGCAGCGGTACTGCGTTAACTGTCAGGGGTGTGGAACGCATGTTCCCGTCAGTTAACGTGCAGCACTGTCCTCTAATGATGACACATTAGCGTGGGTACACTTACCTCCACCTATTGAAGTAGCAGTAATTGCACCAATGCTAATTGGCCACCCTGCAGTTATTGCAGGCGTGCTGACTGCAAGGAGGGCCGGCCCATCCACTAGGCGGGCTAGGCAGCTGCTTAGGGTAGCAGATCTCTGCTGGTGGCAGGCCATGTGCTTTGGCACACATGGCCTGCCGCTTCTGAACCCATGAAGAGCACATGCCAAACAAGGGCAGACTAGATAGGCCATGTGGTCTTTTTCTGCCAACATGTTTCTATGTTTCTGCT
This sequence comes from Ichthyophis bannanicus, assembly GCA_033557465.1. Lineage (NCBI taxonomy): Eukaryota > Metazoa > Chordata > Amphibia > Gymnophiona > Ichthyophiidae > Ichthyophis > Ichthyophis bannanicus. Next base: position 532,575,462 of record CM066032.1, read on the forward strand.
AACTCTCCATTGTCTGCTGTCCATTTGTCCTTTCTTCTAGTTTTTTCCATTCTCTCTCTACATCTGCTTTAACATGCTAATCTTTCCCCTTTTGTTTTTTCCTTCATTTCTTTCTTTATTCCTTTTTCATCGACTCAAATTTCACCCTTCCATCTCAATCCCCACTTACTCTCCCAATACCCGGCCAATCGTAGATTCTTCTTCCTTTCCATACAGAATATTTTTTCCCCTCTCCCCCAGCCCCATCCCCTTCTAGTCCTCCCTCAACATCAGCTCCCTTCTAGTTCCAGTCCCACCCAGCATCCGCTCCCTTCTAGTCCCATTCTCCCATCCCTCCGCATCAGCCCATTTTCAGACCTATCCTAGCCCCCTAATCAGACCATTTCTAGTCCTAGCCCCCCCATCAGCCATTTCCAGTTCTATCCTAGCCCTCATTAGCCATTTCCAGTCCAAGCCCCCCAAATCAGTCCATTTCCAATCCTAACCCCAATCAGGCCATTTCCAGCCCTATCCAAGCACCCCAATCAGGTTATTTCCAGTTCTATCCTAGCCCCCCCATCACCCCATTTCCAGTTCTAGCCCCCCCCTGAAGAATCCCACACCTGCCTGACCGGCTTCAGAGGGGGTGGGGGAGGCACGAAGCCCTGGCTCACCTCTGCACAGCCACTGGAGTGAAGAGCGGCATTTTCCTTCACTTCGGTGGCTGTATTCTCTTGCCCTTTAACCTCTTGGTAATCAACACACCCGCAGGCAAGAGAAGACAGCCGCTGAAGGAAAATGATGCTCTTCACTCCAGCGACTGCGCTGTGCACTCCAGCGGCTTTGGGCCTCCCCAGCTCCCTCTGAAGCCAGTCAGGAAGGCATGGGGCTATGTGCAGGCCAGCCCTGCAAATGGTTGGGAGTTGGGACGGACTTAATCAGACAGCATGTGCGGCATGAAGTTGGCACGGAGCCCCCTGAAGCGTGGGGCCCTGTGTGAACAACATTCTCACACATGCGTCGGGCCAGCCCTGGGTCCTGGCATTTATACATGCACATAGATATGTTTCCTCCAGTGTTTTCCCTCATGTAGTCCTGTAACATGGCTCCTCCCACTTTCCATGGATGCATACCCCCATATACTCTTGCACCTCCTTTTTTGAATTTAGAAACCGCTCCACATTTAGCAGAGATCTTTCTAAAATACCACAGAAATTATAAATGCTATGAACTCCATTACTGTTTTCTCCTCTGAGTGTTTCTCTGCATTATATTATCACCATGTCTGGAATTCCATTTAAACTTTACAACTCCGTTATGTAATTCTCGGCAATCTGTAATGTTTAGTTTTCTAAATTCAGCACCATAGAGCAACCTTGTTTGGCATTAATTAGACATACTGTACAATATTCTTTAAATTCAGAAAATAGAATTGTTTAAACCCTTGCTATGTCTTCTGCCTCTGATAAAACCTTATGCTGGGCAAATCTTTCTTCTCTCTTTGTTTCTTTTTTTAATAGTGTGATTTCTTTATTCCTTTTTCTCTTTCCAGTCTATAATTCCATCTCTCCTGACCAGCATACCTGTTTCTCTTTTTCATGTCTCTCTCTTTCGTAGTCCTCTCTTGCTTTTTCCCAAAACCCATGTACTCTCTCTCTTACTCTCTCTTTCCTGCTTTCCCCCCTCACTCTCTGCCATTCTCTTCTGCCTGCCTGTATCCTTTTTGCTCTATTGCTTCATTCCCGACTACCACTGCTCTTCGTGATATTCTACCTCTCTTGATCCTTCTGTAAATTTCTCCATCCCTTCTACCACTTTCTTTTTCTCTTTGATTTCATCTTTGTCCTTCCTTTTATCTGACCCTATTCTTCCTCTCCATTTGCTCCCTCTTCCTTCCTTTGCATATTCTTGAGGTCAGCAGTGAGACAGGATGCTCTCAGACATTGCGCCATCTACTCTCTCTGCGTGGGCCATCAATATGTTATGCATCCTGATGGTCCTATCTCTGTTTGCAACTAGCCTCGCACAGCTATTGCCTGTTTCTGCCAGTTTTCTGACCCCTCTACAAACACGGTATCACCCCATCCTATTACTCTGTAGCATATTACAGCTTTGAAAACAAAAACCATCACATCGCCACTGTAAAGCCACCTATAACTTACTCGTACATTCAGACAACGTCATTTACTATATAGGCCATTCTGCATTGATCTGATGAAGGTGGCACAACTATCTAAGGCTGTCGCAATTGAATTAAGCTAGTCCAGTAAAAATGAATCACCTGGAACTTATTCAATGACCTTTAAAGCTAATAGAGTGGGGAAGATCAAGGGCAGATAAGATGAGATTTTGTCAGGTAAGAGGGAACACTTTGTCTTAGTAGTGGTGGAGGGGATGCGAATATCTCCCTGCCTATTGCTGATTTTCTGTCTCTCTATCTTGCAACCACAGTGGAAAGCATAAGAGTTGTTTTTATATCCCTCAAGTCATTGGCAAAACATAATCGCCTTGATTATAAGTGACAACTACATAGCAGAAAGTAATTCAAGCGTACGTGAATGGAGATGTGCAGGTGTTTGATACATGAGCCGCACTGATGCAGAATAGCGCGGTATATAAGAGAATGTAAATAAAATAAATAAATAAATAAATGAAACTTTGCTATAAATGCAGGAGGGGATATGAAAGCATTTTAGTTGGCAAGCAGACCTGATAACTGGCTGAAACGCAATGAGCTAGGGTGGTCTGTGGGCGGATCGGGAGTGGTGCCAGTCACTGTCCGGTTGGTGTCGATATTCAGCCACTAACTGCATAACTTAACCCCTTATCTAAATGCTATCTGTTTAGTGGCTGAATAAGAGAACTGACTGGATAGGGATGCTGGTGTCTGGTGAACCCTGACATTCAGTGCTGGGGTCTGAATAAGTTCCAGTGCTGAATATCCAGGTTACCTTAAAGCAGTGCCAGCCTTGCGCTTCACACAGCCTAGCCACCCCCACTGAATAGGCCTCCCATAGTCTTCAGGACTGAACTTTTTCACCATCATATTTAGATTCCATTTGAGTGCTCCTTTTTCACTCCTACTTATCCACAATGCCGGAAACCAACCGGATTTTACTGCATTGCCCGGATTTTATTTATTTATTTATTTGACTGCTTTTCTACAATTCAAGACGGTTTACAAGGAACATAATAACAGTGTAACACAGCTATTGTACATAGAACAGTAACTTCTTGAAGATGAACATGCATAATTCATCAGAAAACTATTGACATAGTTACAGATTGATTAGTGTGAGGGGGAGTTAGGTGGGGGGGGACAAAGAAATTTAGGGATAGGAGAAAGGGGGGTGATAGGAAGGGGGGTAGGGTAGGAAGTGGCCGTAAAGAGGTGGGGAACATTAGGAATGGGGATGGCTTAAGGGGGCAGGGCAAAGTGTTCTTGGAAGAGGTGGGTTTTGAGTCTGTTCCGGAATTCAGAATGGTCAGGGCAACAACGTAATTTGAATGGGAGGGCATTCCATAAAGAGGGGGCATAAAGACAGAAGATCCTGTTACAGGTGGATTGCTTGCTCTTTTTCTTTATTGATCGTATGTTTAGGATGTTTACGGTATTAGGTCGACGTGATCTAGTGTTTTTAGTTTTGGATAGGAATGAGGATAAGCAGGAGGCTGATTCGTTGTGGATAATTTTGTGTATGAGTGTGATGTTTTTAAATTTTATTCTGGCTAGCATGGGGAGCCAGTGGAGGTCATAGAGGGTTGGGGTGATATGGGTACGTCTAGAGGTATTTGTGATATCGGGCCTCTGTTGATATCGAGGAAATTTCTTCCCCTTCAGTCTCCTTCCCTGAATCCTTTTTTTCTTCGCCTCTATTCATCCCCTCCACTTTATTTCCTTCTCTTTTATCTACCTCCTTCCCTTTCTGCCGCGCGCTGGGATGCAGCCCTACAAACACTTTCGGACGCAACCTTACAGTTTCCTAATCTTATTGCTTTAGGTGATTTCAATGTTCATGTGGATCAGCCTAGCAGGCTAAAAGATCGTGCCTTCCTAAACCTTTTGAATGTTATCTCTCTCCGACAATATGTTATAGGCCCTACTCACGCAGCAGGCCATACCTTGGATTTGGTTCTTTCATCCTCCACGTTATTACCAGTGATCTCCTCTCCTACTATGTTGGGCATTCCCTGGTCAGATCACTTTTGCATTTTCTTCACAGTCTCTTACTCTTCTCTACAGACCGCCCACCCACTAGCATCCTCCTCTTCCCCCTCTTTTCGCCATTGTCTTACCTCTGATACCCTTAGGGCTTTTCCCCCTGCCCCTTCTCTCTTTCCCTCGGACTTTCCTTTGCGTTTGCCTGATTGTCAGGCTTCTCTTTGGAATTCTCTTCTCACCAGTGCCTTGGATGGTTTGGCACTGCTCCGTCCCTCTCCTAGATCCCATAGTTCAGGGCATTCTCCCTGGTACCATCCTTCCTTGCATCTCCAGCAGACTCAGCTCCAACAAGTACAGCGCCGGTGGTCCCGTCACCCCTCTCCAGAATTACTCCTTCGTTTCAAGCAATTATCTGCTGACTATCGTTTGGCCGTCCAGGCTGCCAAGCGTACCTTTTACACCGCTGAGATTTCTGAAGCTGTACATTCCTCCAGACAACTCTTTTCAATCCTCCGTAAGCTTTCTTCTATTGGTTCGAGTTGCGCCTCAGTAGCCAAGATCCCGGATCCCCAACTCTTGGCTACTTTCTTTTCTGATAAAGTACTGAATTTGCGTTCGTCCTTTTCAAATCCCCCCCACCCCCTCCGCTATCCCCTTTGTCCCCTGCCCCCCTCTGTGGGTTGCCAAGTTACTCCACCGACTCTTTGCCGGTGCCCACTTCTTCTCCGCCTAATCAAGCTCTTGCTCACACTTGATCCTCTTTCCATCCGGTTGTCTCTGCAGAGGTACTACAGGTGTTGTCTAAATCAAGGAAGACTACCTGCGTATTAGACCCAATTCTGTCCCGATGGTTATCTGAGCCTTCCGTACACCTTATACCATTCATCACTACCATTATTAATTCTAGCTTAGCTTCTGGTCTTTTTCCATCTCTGTGGAAATCTGCTGTTGTCCGCCCCCTTCTGAAGCAGTCTTCCCTTGACCCCTCTATTTTGTCTCACTGGTGCCCTGTCTCAAACCTCCCCTTCTTAGCTAAACTTCTGGAATGGTTTGCCTTTGAACAATTAAACTCTCATGTTGAGGCCACTAATACTCTCCACCCCCGTCAAGCAGGTTTCCGGCAAGGGCATAGTACTGAAACTGTTCTTGTGGCACTCTTAAACGAACTTCATGTTGCCCATGACCGTGGTGATATCACTCTTATTGTTTCCCTTGACCTTTCTGCAGCGTTTGACTTGATTGATCACCGGACTCTCCTTTCTCGTCTATCTGATATAGGGCTGCGGGGCACAGTCTTACAATGGTTTCGTTCCGTTCTCACAGCTCGCTCCTTCACTGTCCGGTCCAGTGGTCAGTCCTCTTTCTCTCTTCCTCTCACCTGTGGTGTCCCTCAGGGTTTTGTCCTCTCCCCTCTGTTATTTAATATTTTTCTTGCTCCCTTGCCCCTTTTGATTCAGCAATATCCTGTATCCTCGTATATCTATGCAGACAATATCATCCTCCTCTGTCATGTCTCTCCGCTCACTTTGGATATTTCCCAATTCAACAACTGTCTCTCCCATATTGCTTCCTGGCTCTCTTAGAATTTCCTCCATTTAAATCCTTCAAAGTCCACAGCTATGTGGGTATCCTTGAGTGGCTCTTGTCTTAACGTTGCCCCCATGATTGGTTCGGTCCCTATTCCACTTGTCTCTTCTTTTCGTTATTTGGGAGTAATTCTTGACTCCTCGCTTTCTTTCCATAGCCATATTTCTTCCCTTACCCGTCGTTCATTTGCAGTCTTACGTCAGATTAGGGCCGTTCGTTCCCTCCTTCCATTTGGTTCTTTGGTCACCCTTGTTCTAGCACTAGTTATCAGTAGACTCGATTACTGCAACATTCTTTTGGTTAACCTCCCGAACTACCAACTTCAGCGCTTGCAGTCTATCCAAAACACTGCAGCTCGTCTTATCACTTTTGCCCATCGTTTTGATCATGTTGCTCCCATTCTCCTTCATTTGCATTGGTTGCCTCTCTAGTCCCGTTTCCATTACAAGTTCCTCATTTTAACACATCACACTATTCATACTGACAATCCTCTGTACCTTGCTGGCCTTATTTCTCTCCATACCCCTTATCGTCAACTTCAGTCCCTCCATGCTAATCGTTTGTCCCTTCCCTCCCCATCACAAGCCCGCCTGGAACAAACTCGACTTTCGGCTTTCTTTTTCCTTGGTCCTCTACTATGGAATGCATTACCACCTTCTCTCCGGCTAGAACCCTCTTATCCCCAGTTCAAAACACTACTCAAAACTCATCTGTTCCAACAAGCCTTTGACCTCCCTCCTGGTGCTCCTCCCTGAAGTTGTTTGTTGACTTGTTTTGTTTTCCCTGTTTGGTCCCTTGGAAGTCCTTGGTCTGGTCGTCCGATCATCAATTGCTTGCCCTGTCCTTTCTTTGCTTTCCTGTTATTTTATGACGTTCTTTTTTCTTTTCTATAGTTTGCAGTGTTGACCTTTGATTTTTATTGTACACTGCTTTAATGTTTCGGCCAAAGCGGTCTATCAAATGTTGAAATAAAGATAAAGATAAAGCAAGTTATTGTGTTCTGTGCCATTTGGAGGGGATGGATACTGTATTTAGGGAGACCTTGGTAGATGAGGTTACAATAGTTAAGGGTAGAAGTGGTGAGGGCTTGGTAGACAGCATAGAAGGAGTCTGGGCTTAGTAAAGGTTGGAGATTTCTCAGGGTTCGTACTTTGGCATAGATTGCATTTATTGTTTTCCTTATCTGGTCATGGAAGCTGAGGTTCTGGTCAAGTATTAATCCAAGATATTTGGCTAGATTTTTTATGGAGAGGGCGAAGTTGCCGAGGGCAAGAGATGTTGGTGGGATATAGGATGGATTGGAAAAATTTGGAGAGCTTCTGTTTTAAATTGGTTAATTATGAGATTGTGACAACTGAGCCAATGTCTTAAATTTGTGAAGTATTTGCTTACATTTGAAAAATTAGGGTTTGTTATGTTAAATGGGGTGAAGAACATGATATTGTCTGCATATATCTGATATTGGATTCCATAGTCGTGAAAGATTCTACATAGGGGTTGAAGGAAGATATTAAAGGAGTGCAGATAGACTAGATCCTTGAGGAACTCCTTGCTTTTGGATGAATGGCTGGAAGGTGTTGTTACCTATGCATACCTGTTGTGTTCTGTGTTCCAGGTAGGAGTGGAACCAGTTCAGGATTGTATTTCTTAGACAAATTTCATGAAGTCTGTCTAAGAGTTGATCATGGGGGAGTGAGTCAAAGGCAGAGGATATATCGAGGAAGATTAGTAGGCAAACTTAAGTAGGATTTTGGATGCATAAGGTCACTGAGTCTAAAAGAGATGTTAGAGTTTCAACACTGTGATTCCTTTTGAATCCATGTTGTAAGGGGTCTAGGAGGGCATGGTCATCAATGAAATTCTGCAGTTGAGATTAAATGATTTTTTAATGTTATTTTGGCAGGAGGGGATACTCAATATTGGTCTGTATGATGTAGGCAGTGAGGGGTCCAATTTCAATCCTTTTGGAATGGGACATTTTGAGGTCCTTTTTAAGGGTGTTGACACAATCCCAGCCTGGAGGGAGGCTTTTACTATGGATAGGATATATGGGCTGATGGATTCTCTGGTACTCTTTATCCAGGAGACTGGGCATGGATCTACAGCAGAGGTAGAGGCATTGAGGTTTTAATGACCATGCTTATGTTATCAAGTGAAAGGGAATCAAATTCGTTCCAGGTTGCTGTAGGGATTTCGTTGTTATTATGAGTCAACGTTTGGAGATTAGGTCATGGAAGGGGTGGGTGGAATTTAGAGCAAAGATGGTCTGCTATGACTTGTGGGGATATTTTTGAATCTGGTTCCTGTTGTGAAGATTCACTTATTAGGGATTTGGCAATGGAGAAGAGTTCCCTGGGTTTATTTAGAGAATGCATGATTATGTTTCCGTTGTGTTCTCTTTTCTGTTTTAATGTTTCGGAGCAGTAAAATCAGATTTTTTCTTTGTAGCTGTTATGTGTGTCAGGGTCACGGGAACGTTGCCAACGGCATTCCAGCCATTTGAGCTCTTTTTTTCTGTCACATACTGTAGGTTGGCAGAGAACCAGGGGGCTCTTTTACGTTGCTTTTGTGAATGTGATTTGGGAGGAAGTAGGGCAGCAGAGGTCATGATGTTATTCCATTTGTTAATTTGAGAGTCAAGGTTAGTCTGTTTGTTAAGGAGCTCTACTGTGGGAATGACTTGTTCGAGGAATGTGTCAATGTTGAATTGTTTGAATTTGCATGCAGTGGTTTGTGGTCTTTTTTGGAGATGGGAAGGAAATGAAAATAGTATGAGTGAGTGGACAGACCACAGTGCAGTGTGGATGGAGTGTGAAATTTGTCCGTTAGATAATATATGCTGTGGCATAAAGATTAGGTCCAGGATATTACCTTTGTTATGGATGGATGATTTGAGGATCTGTGAGAAGTGTAGGGCTTCCATGGCTTCTAGAAATGAAGAAGCTTCTTTCTGTGAAGTTGAGTAGAGAATAAGATCACCTAAGATAAGGGTGTGTGTGGCAGTTTGGGGAGTACAAGCTGACTCAAGTATAGTAGAAAGGTCAAGTGTGTCGGTCTGGGGGCCCTGTATAGGAGGTATAGTGAGAGGGTGTTGTTGGAAACTCTAATGGAATCCTTTCCTGGGGTGGAGATTGATTCAATTGTGGTTAAATATAGGTCAGTCCTTGAAATTACAGCTACTTCGCCACCTCTGCTGGTTGTTCTGTTACATATGTTGATTGAGTGGGTAGTGGGACAGAGCTAATTTATTAGCACAGAATCGGTTTTGTGAAACCATGTTTCTGTGAGGCAGAGTATGTCTAGGTCATGGTCAGATATTAGGTCTGCTATGAGAGGGATCTTATTCCTGGCTGAGTGCACATTGATCAGAGCGCATTTAAGTGTGGGGGTGAAATGGGGATTAGTGAAAAAAAATTTAAGTCTTCAGTTTCGGTAATGATGACTTGGGTGGGGTGGGGTAGGATATTTGAGGAGAGTGGAGGTCTTAATGAGTGAATTATTGGAATCGGATTTAAGGTGTTATGCTTCACTTCCAGAGCATATGAGAGGAGGGATGAGATAATGTATAGTAGGAGATGGGTCCACATGTTGGTGTGCAGTGCTTGAGGGACTCCCTCTTAGAGTGATTTAGGTGGTGTGAGAAGACTTAGGGATTGTTTGAGGCTGCTAGTTAGGTGGTAGTAGCAAGAACGATTAAGTTTGGTGAGGAAGTCTTGGGGGGGATTAGTAGCAGTATCAAGTAAAATACAGTAGTAGGTTAGACTTGCTAAGGGGTTGTCAATCACTATTGTTATAGTACGGAATATGGAATTACAAACAGTAAACCAGGAAGCAGGGATGAAATGGCAGGAAATTATGCATTGGTTCAGAGACAGTGTCTAAGATAAGACTGGATGGGAGCATTGCTTTTAGGGTAAAAAGATTAGAATGGATAATGATACCTGAAAGATGGAGGATCAGCTGGAGCTCAATTAGTAGGTAACACTTTGGTAGAAGTAAGCTTATTATTGGGTCTAGACACTTCTGGATCCTGCCGCTTACGATCATCTAAGGACACCAAGGATCCATGCCAAAGGGCCCTTTGGCATGGGCGTGCCTTAGCGCATTGCAGAGTTTAATGTGGAAAGTCGGCTCTGATTGGTCCCTCTGCTGTGGGAGGGCAGGGAATCCCTTGTCCTGCTCCCTGGGGCCAATCACCGATCAGAGCTGCAGCATGGTGGAGGAGATGATGGAAAGGCTGAAGCAGAGCAGGCTGCAGAGTTTAAAGTGGTCGGCTCTGATTGGTGTCTCTGCTGTGGGGGGAGGGGGAAATCCCTCATCCTGCTCCCCTGGGGCCAATCGCGGATCGGCGCTACAGAATGGTGGAGGAGATGATGGAAAAGGATGAAGACTACACCACATAGCATCTTACCAGCTGGCAGAACTAGTTGACTGGGCTACAAAGCCGACTCTGTCTCTCTCCATGAGGTAGCTGAGCTTTCAGCTTGTGAGGCATCTCTTTCTCTGGCCACACAAAGAGTAGATCCTCAATCCAGCTGAAACATCAGAGTTGGGCTTTTGCTATAAGTGTTAAGAAGCTGTGGATTGCTTTGCACGTGATGCTGAAAGCTTGCGCTGCACATAATGTTGAAGGAGAGAAGCTGTGAACTGTGTCAAAACAAAGCTTACATGCATAAGGGACGATAAGTGCTTGTTTTTCTCCTTTTTTTTGCCTATATGGAATGTTTCTTTAAATACACTATGAATTTTAATTGAATATTTATATTTAAAAATATGAAATTCCCCATGTAATAAATGCATTGGGCTGGTTTGTGCTGGAATAACTTAACAGCATTTAAGGTTCTTTGATATTGCCCTGAGGTTATTTAAACATTTTATTTTGTTGTTTTTTTTGTCGTGATGTGGTACTAGAAAGTTCTGATATTTTATGAAGGCAACATAGGTGCCTATTAAAGAATCAGCACTCAGAGGTTATATCTGCTCTGAAATTGGTATAAATGTGTGCATGTAATCTATGCATTTACTTAATGTATTTTATAAAATGTACTTGTATATTACAACTCTGCCCCTGTTCCTCCCAAACTACACTCCCAGGAATGCCTACACACGGCATGCATATAAGTGTAATGGGTCTGCGTGTTGTTGGGTCACTCCAGGCCAGGGAACCCCGAACCCTCATCTGCGGTGTACTGCTGGTCCGGCTGGCTGGACTCCAGGGGAATAAATCTCACAGACCACACTGAAGGACAGTATGCAAGTTTATTCCAAAGGGTGGAGGGATTGTCAGTACTTTTATACATTATCAGAGACATAGTCATACGTCATCCACCCATCTTCTGGGGGCCCACTATAGTTTATCAGTAACTAATACAAAAACAAGTCATCCTTGAGTAGAACAAACAGTTTACACAGCACATTCCTTTTTCCAACCCACCAGAATGTACAAAGGGCACACACATAGGATTCTGATTTGATTTCTATAAGATTCTAATTTCTCTTGTGCAGGCCTCTTGTATATGCACTTAAATTAAGCATTATTATTACAAAGGACATATATATATAGGATTCTGATTTCCCTAACAATCCCCCCTTTGGGCCTGCATAGGCCCACTATAAGAACAGCCTAACAATTTACTACAAAATAACTAAACAGACATTATTAATGGAACATCTGTATGTGGCAGCTCAGGTACATCAGCCACCATAAAAGCAGGAGTATTAAGAGTACATAAAAGTGGTAGAGCTTTGTAGGGCCTTTCAACAATAGCCAAGAACAAATGAATATACAACAAAAAAGGAACAAGAATTATAAAACCGCTCAATAGGGCAATAAGCAGCCCTTTGAGACCACCCCAAAGAAAAATACATCAGAGAGTAATCATGAGAAACTTCCCTGTAGTTGAAGAACAGTATAGAGCAGTATTAGACAGGCTAAAAGCAGAAACAATAAAACAATCTGTAGCATTAAAACTAGAGACAGTTTACAATGAGCAAGAGACCTAGTCATATCCCAAAGAGAGGCGAGTAACACCAATGTTATACAAGAAAGTAGAAAAAGAAACATGGGGCTGGGTGCAGTTTAAATTATCAGGTACAGTAAACTTCTGCATTTCACACAGATTAGAAGGTACAGTAATGAGACATGTTGAGAGAAAAGCTTCAATTTGTAGCGAGCTGCACACACAAAAAATAAGGCAGTCTGGGCAAGTAGTATTGCCGTATTAACAGTTCCCGAAATGGACTGAAGGAGGCACCACATGAGTGGTAAGAGAAGTCAACACAGTCTTGTGCGTGATGGTCAGGAGGCTGGAACCAAAGATGTCAGTGGAGACGATACACGCTTGATTCTTGACGCATGGATCCACAAAGGGGAGGGGTCACACAGGATGGCTGACCATGTGATAACGATCACTGTAGTTTGGAGGTCCATAGAGCGGGTCTAAGGTACCGTGCTTTTGAGGTGCTCTGACCTGTCACCAACCTTGAAGGAATATGTTGGTTCGGTACCTCTAGGCCGAAAGCTGCCTTTCTTCAGAAGTCTTCTCCTCTCCTCTCCAGTTGCTAGGGCCTTGGCTGCCCCGGCGTCAGCTACTTCTCATCCTGGTCCTGAAGCCTGATCTGTATATGGAGAATGTTTCCAGCAAGGGCGATGGCTTCAGGATCTTTTAGCCGCCACCTTCACTGTATTCGATGTTATCAGAAGAACTTGGAACGGTCCCATACTGGAAAAGGGCTTGTACCATGTGCTGGTGGTATGTCTTTACCAAAATCCAGTCTCCGGATTGAAAGAAAAGAGCTGAGTCATCCAGCAGAAAGGACTGGACGTGCTGAGCATACCTGTGGAGGGAAGAGAGTTGCCTCTGCTGCTAGGAAATACAAGAGATCAAATGTAAGGCTCAGGAGTATAAAAGGTAAGCAGTCTTCCATATAACAGTTCAGAGGGAGAAAAAGTTCAGTCTACTCCCTTAGGGCAATTTGTTTGGTTGTTTGTTTATTGAACAGAGTCAAAGGCAAGATAGTTTAGTGTCTTTACAAAGTTTTTTAAGGTTTCGGAGGTTCCCCCCTTCGTGGATTGCTGCTTGCATACAACAGCCAATCCTAAGCAACTCAATTTAGCTAATACATTTTTGACAAGATGCCCACACTTCCTCAAATTTTTTCACAATTTTAGAATTATACCAATTTGTAAAAATTTGTGTAAGTAACTTTCCTCCTTTAGCTTCATGTGTCGGGCCAGGACACATAGAGGCAAAAAGGGATAAAAACATCTGAAAAGCACCACATGGCCAGTGTGGGTCTCCCCAAAGCTCATTAGGATGAAAAGTGCACTCAGCCTATCTCCAAGTATCTATTTCCAATTATTGGGTATATCTCTGAGCTAGATGACTTTCAAAATTGGAGTTAATGCGGATGGCATAATCAAATATTGTAAAGTATTCATTGTCAGTTTTCTTTCTAGGTGGATACATCGGATACATCATTTCACATTTCAATTTACCCTCACCATTTTATAATGTTAATCTGAGTTCTCTTTTCCAACATGAATATTCCATCACACTCTTTTCACTTACATCATTCCATCAAACTACATGCTAGGTCCTTCTATCTTTTTATACCATACTAGTGTATCCTTATTTGGCAAGGCTGCTAAGAACATCAAACAATTATTAGTAACTTAGTATTTTTGTAAACAAAGGTATATATAAAATATAATATAGATCCTTTTCAATAAGCATAACAATATGAGTAAACAATGCTCATTCTAATTAGCAACTGCCTAAACAAAATATAGATAAAGTCCTTACAATATAGACTAGTGCTTCACGGCATTTTATAACATCAATCCCAATAGGAAGGAGTATGGCTTCTAACAGATCAGCCACATAATCTCTCAGGTGTGACTAAAGTCTATCTCATACCCGGTTCTCAGTGAGAGTGCTGTGGAAACTTAAAAATATTTGAGGACTGATCCTATAATCGCAGTGCCCACAAGGATCTGTGGAGGTTACTCACTAATCATGGTGTTTAAGAGATCCTTTTGAGATGAGAGGCCTAAGAAGGTTCAAGGCATTTGTGGTTGGGCCTCAGGGCTTTCCTCGGGTTCTTCTTTGGCCTATTCCCCCCTACCTAGTCATGTCTCTTCAGAGGCATAAATATGCAAGGTTCATATTCTTCAGGCCTTGTGGGTGGGGTCCTCGAGGAGTCTTAAAGCAGTCAGAATTCCGGTGGCCCAGATCATCACACTCGGAGCAGCACGCCCATTGCCTTTTCCAAGGCTGTAGCCTCACCTTCTCTCTCTCTCTCTCTCTTTTTTTTTTTCCCAAACCTCTCCTAGATCATTGCTAACAATTAAAATTTTGTTTATCCAATCAACTCAAGTTAATGTTATTGTTTTATTTGTCTACTAACTTTACAAATATCCACTAAATAAGATCTATATGCTTGGGAACAGAGCAATTTCAGATCAGCCTCTTTCCAAAATTCTATAATTTCTATGTGTACTGAACCTCTACATAATGTACTGCTAGAACAAGTATTTTGGTAACATAAAATGCAAGTGTGTAAACTAAAGAAAAATCAATATCTCACAGTACTGCAACCTATATCTGTTTTCTCTGCAACATATATCTATTTTCTCAGGAACTGTATTGAAACTGAAATAAAACTTTCAGAACAAAGTACACTTTTTTGCTGGACACTAACACATAAAATTCAAATACAGAAAAACAGATGAATTTATCCTAAAATCCAATATTGTAATAAATCAAATCAGAAAGATCAATATCCAGCAGCCATGGTGCTACTCTTCTGTTCGTCAGCCATCCACACCGAGCTAAACAATGCAAAGTAGTTAACTCATAAAAAGGTTGATGGATATCTGGAATGCAAATACCCTTTTTTTATATGTTTAAAGTAATACAGTAACATGGAATAGACAAGTCTTACTAAAACCATTTTAAGGTATCATTGTAGTATCAGAAAAGTGAATACAGTTGATCAAGGCAGTTAATGTCAAAAACAGCATATACTGTCTGCAGATTAAAATGTAAAAGATGGCATATCATACAGAAGTATTACTTGTATTTGCAAGTTCAGAAAAAGATTTGTTTGCAAAACAGAAAACATTTGTGCAGAAAACACTAAATATTTTAAAAGAATGAGCCAAAATACATTAAACAACATCTATTTAAGTGACTTCAATGAAGCAGTTTTGTTAATGTATAACCAATCAGGTATGCTCTTCCTTTTATCTGCCTCTCTCTAGCATGGCACTAATAAACCCTTACTGAGTAGTTCTGACAACTGTCAATGTTTTTATTTTGTCGGTACTAATTACTGCTCTCAGACAGAACAACTTTACAATTAATAACCAAAATGTACTTTTCACATTTAAATTAAAACCTTATACATAATACCTGAGACTGGTATCAAACTGATCTGAAACAATGAAATTATATTAAAGCAATTTGCTTAGAGTAACAGTTTAACCTTGATGTTATCTCAAACACAGCAAAGTAAACAGCAAGTCTGTCAATGTGTCTAGATTCCTGCAGGCAAATACAGATCCTAAATACTGAGTTTAAAAAGAAAAAAGTTGCTTGAGAATTGTCACTAATTGTGATTGCTATTAAATTCCTATAGTTTGTAACATATAAACAATAATTATGACCTCTGAGGTGCTTGCCACAGAATATAAAAATTCATTGTTTCAAGTTACAGTCTTTTAATTAGTAGCTCAGGATGCCCCATTGTCCTGACAGCGTTCCCAACCCCCACTTTAAAGGTTAAAGAAAAACAATCCAAAACCATTTGTGCCTTCTGTAGCCCACGGGAGGGGCTGCTCCCTTTCCCTCTCTCTTCTTTATTCGCTGTTCGTTTTTTAAGTTTCTGGTTTTGATTCTAGTGCTGTAGGGGGAAGGGATAGCCCCAACCTAAATTTTTTTTCTCTTCAGGACAGCCTGAAACCTTTCTTACCCAAGAAATGCAGCAGATTGTTAATGGTTTCTATCACAACTGGTTTCTCCTTCCCCAAACTTTGAAGATCATCTACATAGTGCCTAGGGAGCAGACTCAAACATATACCTCAAATCTACAACACTAACCCATTTATGTTCATGCAAAATTTAGCTCAATATTTTTAACCAAAAGCATAAATATACAAATCAGGGGGTTTCTTTTTTGAAATAAAATTTTCAAAGGAAAGTATCCATTGCTAGGTCTGGACAATCGTATTCAAATTTCTTAAATCCTGCACCAACCAGCAATAAAGGAAAAACAATATTTACTGTAAACAAAACATATATATTTTTTTTCAGCTTGTTGGGAAGGACACAAAGGAGTTACTTATTTGGGAAACTTCTGTTTCAGTTCGTATTTAAACAAGAGACAAATCAAAGCTTACAAGTGCTTTCTTAAGAAATTTTGCCCTGCATAATGAACTAGACCCTCGTGATATTTGGAGCGCACCCCACTCCCCGAATTTTCTCCACTATTTACATTATACATCTCACTTACACACAATCAGTCTCAGTTCCCAATAGAATATACAAACCACCAAGGTAGATACCCCCTTTTCCTTACCTCGGTCTGTGCACAGAATGTACTGCAGTGCCTGCTTTTAATTCACTGTCTGTCCGATTCACAATACCTCTAGTCACCTAGGATCATTACCAACTAGCAAAGAGACCTCTCTGCAGAGAAGGAAGTGAGACTGTTGAACTCAACAGGACGCGTCTTCGCACCCCCACTCAGCAGGAGTCACTCCACTGTGGGAAAATCCCAGTGAGCCCCAGCTGTTATTTACACCTTTACCTATGGCCAATTCACCTTTAGCCAAGCTGGCCAATGAGACTCTGAGAGGGATATTGTGAAGCAGATTAAGAGCTCTTTTTTAGTATTTCATTATTCAGTACATTGCTATAGCAATGGGTGTCTAAATACAGACACACCCTTTTACATATCTCAGTGACAGTTATACCGTTGTTGAGTACAAAAGTAATTATTTCTATTTAACTTGTCTACATACAATATGGCAATAAAAAGACAATCTGCAAATAAATAATAATTTACGTTTTAGTATGCCGGTTAACTTTAAGTTTCTATTCTGTCTGCCTGTCTGTAGCCTTTGAACACAAAGAACAGAAAGGGAGAGGAAGAGGGAGGGGAAGAGCGGAGCAATGGAAGAATAAACAAACACCACTTGTCACTTACAGTCCAGAGACTCTGAATCATCAGTTTTACCTTTGCTAGAGAGGGGGAGGGGGGGAGGGGAGAGGGGTGTCGTATAGGCACAGAGATAAACTAAGCAAAGTAAACTTGCTAACAAACTGATTCAGCAGAATCCTGTAACTTACACTGACAATTTATGTAGAATGGCTGTTTTTTAGCTGCAGTTTTAAAACTTATCACAACATATAGCAGAACATACATACACGCGGATTCTGGAGTGGTCCCCTCACCTTGGGACCCCCCCATCCTCTAATTGATTCACAACAAACACACGGCTGGCCAGACACACAAGCACACAGCCTGCACAGCAGCCGCAGATGAGAAAGAAAATAAATCTAGCTTGCCCACCTATTCCCGCCCAGGGAACAGGAAAGTCTTAATTACCATTTAATTACCATTTAACCATGCTACCAAAGCAATAGGGACACTCCCAACCAAAGGGAGAATACCAGTTTTAATTCAAACCGTGCTAGCAAAGCACAGGGATCCTCCCAACCAAAGGGAGAATACCAGTTTTAATTTAAATCGTGCTACCAAAGCACAGGGATCCCTGGGCCATGGGAGAATCCCACTTCTGACACCAAATGTAATGGGTCCGCGTGTTGTTGGGTCACTCCAGGCCAGGGAACCCCGAACCCTCATCTGCGGTGTACGGCTGGTCCGGCTGGCTGGACTCCAGGGGAATAAATCTCACAGACCACACTGAAGGACAGTATGCAAGTTTATTCCAAAGGGTGGAGGGATTGTCAGTACTTTTATACATTATCAGAGACATAGTCATACGTCATCCACCCATCTTCTGGGGGCCCACTATAGTTTATCAGTAACTAATACAAAAACAAGTCATCCTTGAGTAGAACAAACAGTTTACACAGCACATTCCTTTTTCCAACCCACCAGAATGTACAAAGGGCACACACATAGGATTCTGATTTGATTTCTATAAGATTCTAATTTCTCTTGTGCAGGCCTCTTGTATATGCACTTAAACTAAGCATTATTATTACAAAGGACATATATATAGGATTCTGATTTCCCTAACAATAAGTACACCTGCCACTGTGTATATATTACTGTATAATTTTATAAAAGGCTTGTTTTGCATGTAAGACAGACTTTACATGTGGAAAAAACATTTTCTTGGTCTTTGATTGTATCTCTTGGTGCATGATGAATTTTTGTCACTCCATACATCTTACAGAATATAAGCAGTGTCAGTCTTGTGTGTTCTTCCTTTACCACAATATCCATTTTTCTAGGATTGAGTTTTTATTGGTTGGAATAGGGATGTTCCAGGTGGCCATCATTTCTTCATTTTCTGCAGTTATGTAAGAGTTGCAATTCCAGTGTTCCTCTGGTACAGTTACGTTATAATGTTTACACATTCCAGTGGATGAGCCATGCTGCTTTGTTGTAGGGAGATGAACATAAGACATAAAAACATAAGAAAAGCCATGCTGGGTCAGACCGGAGTACATGAAGCCCAGCACCCTATCTCTGCCAATGGCCAGTCTGAATCATTATAGCTGGACTAAACACAACAACTTCACCATCAGACCCATGCCCAGTGGCATGGCTCAAAGCTATAAAAAGCCAACTCTCATCACATTCAAAAAATCGTCAAAGAATCACTCCAACAAGGATACATGCCGCAACCTCTAAAGTACGCAATGATATGACCAATATTCAAAAATAGCAATCTGAGCCCATCCGAACCAAAATCATACCGTCCCGTCTCCAGCCTGCCATTCCTTGCTAAAATCATAGAAAAGGCAGTGCAAAGACAACTTCAAGACCATATTGACATAAATGCCCCACTAGACATCCATCAGCATGGATTCAAGCCCCAACACAGCGTGGAAACTCTACTCACCTCCCTCTTTGACAATCTTCTAAGAGGCATTGACAACATGAAAAACGGCTTCTTGCTAGTGTTTATGGATATTTCGGTGGCGTTCGACACTGTGTTCCACACTAAGCTACTGCATCGCTTACAACAGATAGGACTATGTAAGAACACCCTGAATTGGTTCACATCATACTTGGAAGGGTGAACACAACAAGTCAACATGTCAAATGCAACCAAAAGAAATCACTGCAATTCCCAGTCATGCAAGGAATACCACAAGGCTCAGCTCTATCGTCAATGCTCTTTAACATCTACATCCATCCCATATGCAACATCAACAAGCACCATAAACTACACTATTACATTTATGCTGACGACATCATGATATACGCTCCAATCAACCTACTAGCACTAAATACCACAACAATAACCAAATGCCTCGAAGACATGAATGACTGGCTCACAGCCAACAACTTAACGGTTAAGTTTTAATAAAACCGAGTCAAAGAAGAAGTTAAGTACCTAGGCATCACATTGGACAGAGCGCTGAACCTGAAATCCCACATCACCAAAACTGCAAACAAGACCTATCAACGTTTGAGGATCATCAGACAAATCAAACCAATACTCCGTCAGGACCACTTCCGCACAGTGTGCCAAGCACTCATCACACCACTGCTTGACTATGGAAACTCACTATACCAAGGCCTCCCTCAGCAGACACTACACCCACTACAGATGGTGAAAAACACCACAGCACGCATCATTAGACATCCAAGGACAGAGCACATCACCCCTATCTTACAACAACTACACTGGCTCCCAGTGCTGGCAAGAGTTATATAAAAAACACTCATGATCATCTTCAAAATAATTCACCATCTCTCAGCAGACGTACTCCAAGACGTTATAACAAGAGATATCAACAATAGACCAAGAAGAACCAATAACGACAACATGATCGGCACATCTGCAGGCTATCACAAAACTAAGCAAACAACCTCAAAAAGAGCTCCATCACTACCGGTGTCCACACTATGGAACTCCCTCCCAACGAGCCTTAGGGCACTGGATGACATCACAGACTTCCACAAAGACCTCAAAACATTCTTATTTATAGAATCATATGGACATTTAGACAACATCTCATGCCCAAACAGAAACACAACCACCTCTGCCAACTAGGCACGCACTTATCCTACCTACACACACAAGATTATTATATACGTTATTAAACACCCTCTTGTTAAATGTTACCCTTCAATTGTACTGTCTAAATGTTTACAAATACCCTAATGTTAAATGTAACCCTCCATTTGTGGTGTGACATGACCACCTTGATTGAAGAATAAGGTGGAATACAAATCTGTCTAAATAAATAAATGAATAGAAACATAACGACAGAAAAAGACCACATGGCCTATCTAGTCTGTCCTTCCATATCAACCACTACAACAGTCCCCTTTTCTCCCTAGAAACATATGAGTACCTGGCATATCACAAAAAGTAAATCTATTTCTCATAGCTCATTTCCCGGAATCAACAATGTCTCTTCAAAATCTACCAACTAAAAATAATTTATGGACTTTTCCTCCAGGATTTTGTGCAAGCTTCTTTTGAATCCCGTTCTGTTAGCTGCCTTGACCACATCTTCCGGCAACAGATTCTACAGCTTCTTTAAGTGCTCCCTAAAAAGAACTTTTGGATGATTTGTTTTTAATCTGCTGTTCATTAGTTTGATAGAGTATCTTCTTGTTTTTGTGTTTGACAGGTTAAAAAAAGCATTCCATATTATAAACTTCTCTCATATCCTCTCTTAGTCATGTTTTCTGCAAGCTGAAAAGCCCTGACCAGTTTAGCCTCTTTTCCTAAGGGAGGTGTTCCATCCCCTTTATCTTTATTGTTGCCCTTCTCTGAGCCTGTTTTAGTTGCGCTTTATCCTTTTTGAGATAGGGTGACCAGAATTGCACACAAACTGAAGACGCAGATGCACCACGGTGTGTATAGAGAGAGACATAATGATATTTTCAGTTTTGTTCTTCATGCCTTTTTGAATAACCCCTAACATTCTGTTTGCTTTTGTTTTAGTAGCTGTGACATATGTGGCTGGAAACGTCCACTTATTATCTACAGTGACTCCAAGATCTTTTTCATGGGTGGTGACTCCTAACGTGCTGCCTGGCATTGTGTACCTGTATTTGGGATTCTTTGCCCTGTGTGCATTGCTTTGCACTTGTTCACATTAAATTTCATCTGACATTTAGACACTCCGTCTTCTAACCTCAAAAAATCCTTCGGCAATTTTAACAACTTTGAATAATTTTGTGACATCTTCAAATCTGATCGCCTGACTCATTGCTCTTAACTCCAGATCACTTAAATAACAAAGGTTCCAGTACAGATTCTTGGAGAACTTTTCTACTGACCCTTCACCATGTGCAATTCACAAAGGGCATTGCCTCCTATCCAGAGCCGCTACAACCATTAGACAAAGCAGATGACCACATAAAGTGCCAATATTCCAGGGGGTGGCCCATTGCTGTCTCCTCTCTTCAAGACCCGCAATGTTTTCAAACAGCCCTGCAGCGCTTACCTTAAACCTTTGTTGCCATGGAGATGTTTGCTTCTGTCCCCTCTGATTCCCGATGCCGACTTCCTGTGTGTGTGGGTTGGCAGCGGCAGCAATGGAGGCTGGAGAGGGGGTTGCAAGGGATAAATTTCACCTAGGGCATCTCATCTCCTTGCAGCGGCTTTGCTCCTATGCCGCGACCCTTTAATCTCCTAAGGAGTCTCTCATGAGGAACTTTATCAAACACTTTTTGAAAATTCAAATAAGCTATATTGACTGGCTCACCATTATCTATTTGTTTGTTTATATCCTCAAAAAAATCTAGTAAGTTTGAAGGCAAGACTTGCCTTTGCCGAACCCATGCTGACTCACATAAAGCTGTGTCTAGCTTTAAGATTAGTAATTGTGGGGGATGTTTTCAAAGGCATTTACACAGCTTTGCAAGATATTCAGCAGCACTAACATGGCATTGAATACCTGGGGTTTAAGTTCAGTGCCAGTGGCTAGCCACTTTAGCAGCGCTAGCCATTGATGCTCAGGCCCCCCCCCCCCCCCCGTGTTTTTTTTAGTTTAGCTTCAACCAGTTTGCCCAGTATCAACATCAGGATTGCTAGAATATATTTTCCTGCAGTGGTTCCCAGGCCAGTCAGGTTTACAGGATATCCACAAAGAATATGCAAGAGAGAGATCTGCATGCACTACTTCCATTGTATACAGATCTATCTAATGCATATTCATTGTGGTTATCCTGAAAACCTGACTGGCTGGGGGGGAGAGGGTGTTACCCAAGGACTGGGTTGGGAACCACTGTCCTGGGTCATCCCTGCAGACCTTTTTTAAAAATTAGCATAATAACTGGCCCTCCATTCCTCAAGTATCATGGCTTTTATGAATGATAGGTACAGATTACTAGTAAGAAGTTAGCAATTTCAAGTTTGAGCTCTTTCAGGTTTCAGGAAAAATGCCTTCTGATCCTGGTGATTTGTTGCTCTTCTAGGGGTTGTCAGTTTGATCTATTATGTTTTCTAGACTTACAATGAAGTGTTTTAGTTTCTCTGAATTATCGCCATCAAGGAAGGTTTCTGGTATGGGTACGACCCCAATATTTGATTTAGTAAAGATCAAGGCAAACAAATCATTTAAGGCCATATTTATTAAAGCATAATGCATGCTAACAGACATTAGCATGCACTAACAGCCCAATTCTGCAAGGTGGATTGTGTGGCTGTATGTCCCGGTGGGGCGTCCAGCTCCACTAGTTGCCCTGCACCGTATGCTGCCTCCTGGCCCCCCTGCACGCACAGAACCGCTGTGCATGCTGTGGGGGATAGGGGCGGCAAGGAGGTGGAACCAGCCCTCAGACGTACAGGGCTGATTCAGGCCATTGCCCTGTAGGTCTGGAGAGCATTGGGGGGGGGGGGGGGGAGGGTGAAGGTCACCTTCAATCTCGGAAGTGGAATAAGTGCTGGCCGACCCCCCCAGAACATAAGATATGCTATACTGGGTCAGACCAAGCTCCATCAAGCCCAGTATCCTGTTTCCAACAGTGGCTAAGCTAGGTCATACATATCTAGCAGTTTCCCCAAAAGACACAGGTTCCACAATGCTTTTATTGCGGCAAGCAGTGAATTTCCCGGGTCCCCTTTAATAATGATTTATGAAACTTGTCCAAACCTTTTTTAAACCCAGCTACACTAACAGCTTTTACTACATCCTCTGGTAACAAATTCCAGAGTTTGATTACGTGTTGAGTGAAAAATTATTTTCTCTTATTTGTCTTAAATAGATTACGCTGTATCTTCATTGCACATCCCCTAGTCTTTCTATATATTGATGGCATAAACAATCAATCTACGTTTACCCATTCCACTTCATCCATTAATTTATAGACCTCTATCATATCCACCCTCAGCTGTCTCTTTTCCAGGTTGAAGAGCCCTAACCTCCTTAGCCTTTCTTCATAGGGGTATCCTTCCATCCCCTTTAACATTTTGATGGCTCTTCTCTGTATCTTTTCTAATAACGCTATATTTATTTATTTACAGTCTCTTATATACCGCGCTATTCAGCATCAGTGCGGTTTACATGAACACAAACTTACAACTGGGCGGCAAGCCGCTCTTTGTTTTACAGAGAATGGGTGCTAAAACTTGGGTAACAGGGGGTAACTATTTACACACAGGCGTCATGTTTAAGTCATATCGGAAGTAGACTAAGTTGAGGTTGGATTGCCGGTATGTTGGTGTGGCTGTACTAGGTTGGGGAGGGGGCTGTTAGTGTGCTGGCTACCGGGTAGTACTTGAGGAAGAGATGGTGCTTCACTGACTTCCTAAACTGGGTTAGGTCAGGGATTGCCCGGATGTTGGGTGGTAGGGCGTTCCAGCATCTGGGTGCACAGAACTTGAAGGCCCTGTTTGCTGTTGCTTGGGTGCATTGAGTTATCGCCTTTGGGACTTTCAGTGTATTGACTGCTGCAGATCTTCTGGATCTGTTGGGGGATATGGTGTGGATAAGCTCTGTGAGGGAAGTAGATGAGAGCCCACTGATGGCCTTGAATGTCAGCAGTAGGGTCTTGAAAGCAAGTCTGCCATGAATCGGGAGCCAGTGCAGCTGTTTCAGGATGGGCGTCACATGTTCGCTTCTGGGCGCACCATGAAGGACTCTCGCCGCGGTGTTCATCGCAAGCTGAAGTGGGATCAAGGTGGATTGTGGGAGCCCTTGTAGTATTGCATTTGTGTAATCAAAGTGTGGTATAATCAGGGTTTGGTAAACTGTCCTGAAGTCGTCCGGCTCTAGCAGGGCACGTATGTGCTTGAGTGTTCGGATCCTGTGGTACACTGTTTTCACTTTGTTACTTATGTGCGCCTTCATGTCGAGGTGTTGGTCTAGAGTGATGCCCAGGTATCGGATTGTGGTTTTCGTCTGAAGTTCTGCTTCATTAACCTTTAGATGGGGAGGCGGGTTAAAATTTTGGTTCCTTGTAATGAAAAGGACCTCTGTTTTCTTGTGCTGTATTTGAAGGTTCTGGGTTTGGAGCCAGTTGGATACTGCATTAAAGCAATCTGTCAGTGGGGAGAGGTCCAGTTGTTCTGTTGTGAAAGGCATGTAGAGTAGTACGTCGTCTGCATATATTAGACATTCGACGTTGAATGATCTGATGAGATTACAGATTGGCTGCATGTATATATTGAACATCAGGGCGGAGAGGGAAGATCCTTGCAGAACGCCCTGCCTCTGGTGGAAAGGTTCTGAGGATGAAACTCCAGATCATAAATGCTGCCATCTGTTGGATAAGTATGACTTACACCATTCTAGTGCCGTGTCATGAATACCCTTCTCCACGAGACGCCCCAGGAGAATCTTGTGGCTTACCGAGTCAAAGGCAGCGGCTATGTCCAAGAAGATGAGGACATACCCTTGATGTATGTTGTCGATGCCAGTAATTATGTTGTTGTAGAGGGTAGTGAGGAGTGTTTCCACTCCATGGGACTCCCTGAATCCATGTTGGCAGGGATCCAGCAGCGAGGCAGATTCAATGTGGTCTTGTATTTGTCTGTGGACTTCTTTCTCAATGATCTTGGCCAGCAGTGGTATGCTAGCTATAGGTCTGTAAGAGTCTACCTTACAGACTTATATATCCTTTTTAAGATACGACGACTAGAATTACACACAATATTCAAGTGTGGTCGCACCATGGAAAGATGCAGAGGCATTATAATATCCTTAATTTTATTCTCCATTCCTTTCTTATCATTCCTAGCATTCTATTTGCTTTCTTGGTCGCCGCTGCACACTGGGCGGAGGGTTTCAACATGTTATCCACGATGATGCCTTAACCTTTTTCCTGGGTGGTGGTTCCTAATGTGGAACTTTGACTCGTGTAATCATAGTTTGGGTTGTTCTTTCCTAGGTGCATAACTTTGCATTTGTCCACATTAAATTTCATCTGCCATTTGAACATCCAGTCTTCAATTTATCAAGGTCCTCTTACAATTTTTCACAATCCTCTTGGGTTTTAACAACTTTGAATAATTTTGTGTCATCTGCAGATTTGATTACCTCACTCATTATTCCCATTTCAAGGTCATTTATGAATATGTTAAAAAGCAGCGGATCCAGCACAGATCCCTGGGGTACTCCACTATTCACCTTCCTCCATTGGAAAAATTGGCCATTTAGCCCTGTCCTCTGCTTTCTATCTTTTAACCAGTACCTGATCCATAATAGTACACTGCCTCCTATCCCATGACTTTTTAATTTCATCAAGAGCCTCTCATGAGGGACCTTGTCAAAGGCTTTCTGAAAATCCAGATACACTATATCAACTGACTCACCTTTGTCTACCTTTTTATTCATCCCTTCAAAAAAATATAATAGATTTGTAAGACAAGGCCTTCCTTGGCTAAAGCCATGTTGGCTGTCTCCCATTAAGCCATGACTATCTACATATTCAGCAATTTTGTTCTTTATAATGATTTCTACCATTTTTCCTGATACTTACTTCAGACTCACAGGTCTGTAGTTTTCCAGATCATCCCTGGACCCTTTTTAAAAATTGGCGTTACATTGGTGATCCTCCAATCTTCAGGTATTACAGATGATTTTAATGATAGTTCACAGATTACTTATAGTAGGTCTGCAATCTTATATTTCAGCTCTTTCAGCACCCTTGGATGTATACCATCCAGTCTTGGTGATTTGCTACTCTTCAGTTTATCAAATAGTAATACCTCTTCCCGGTGTATCAATATTTCTTTCAATTCTTCTGCGGCATCACCTTTAAATACCATTTCAGTCATGGGTAACATCCCTACATCTTCCTCAGTAAAGACTAAAGCAAAGAATTCATTCAGCCTCTCCACTATGGCTTTGTCCCCTCTTAGTGCCCCCTTTACCCCTCTATCATTTAACGGTCCAACTGACTCTCAAACAGGTTTTTTGCTATGAAAGTACTTGAAAAAGCCTTTATTATATGTTTTTGCTTCTACAGCAAGCTTCTTCTCAAATTCTCTCTTTGCTTGCCTTATCAATGCCTTGCATCTAACTTGCCAGTGCTTATGTTTCTATAAGGGGACTGTTGTAGTTACTGATATGGAAGGACAGACTGGATAGGCCATGTGTTCTTTTTCTGTTGTCATTTTTCTATTTTTCCATGTTGTTTCCATATTTCGTCTTTTGACACCTTTCTGACCTCACCTTTAAACCATGCCGGCATTTTTTTTGGACTTCCTTCCACTTTTCTTAAAGCATGGAATACAGCTGGTCTGGGCTTCCAAGATAGTATTTTTAAACAACACTCAAGCTTGATGTAAGACTTTAACCTTTGCAGCTGCTCCTTTTAGTTTTTTCTTAACTATTTTCCTCATTTTATCATAGTCTCCCTTTCAAAAGTTAAAAGGTCGTACTGATGATTTCCTTGCCATCCTTCCTCCACTTATTAAATCAAACACAATCATGCTATGATCACTATTGCTAAGTGGCCCCAACACCCTTATCTCTTGCATCAGATCTTGTGTTCCACTAAGGACTAGGTTCAAAATGGCTTCCTCTCTTGTTGGTTCATGAACTAGCTATTCCAAGAAGCAGTCATTTATTTAATCTAGATTCTTTATCTCCCTAGCATATGCTGTCGTGACACTGACCCAATTGATACCGGGGTAATTGAAATCACCCACTATTATTACTGTGCTGTAACTTTTGTTAACTTTCCTGATTTCTTTGAGCATGTCATCACCCATTTGTTCATTCTGGCCAGGCGGTCGATAGTACACCCTCACTGCCATTGTCTTCCCCTTCCCCTTCCCCTCTTTATATGAAATTTCAATCCATAAAGATTCTACAGTATATTTTGTTTCCTGCAAAACTTTAAATCTACGTGACTCAATGCCCTCTCTAACAGAGCACAACCCCTCCGCCAATTTGATCTACTCTATCGTTACAATATAGTTTGTATCCAGGTATCACAGTGTCTCACTGGTTATCCTCCTTCCACCATGTCTCTGAGATACCAATCATATCTAAGCTCTCATTTAGTGCTATATATTCTAACTCTCCTATATTATTTTTTAGTCTTCTAGCATTTGCATGCAAGCATTTTAGAGGTTCTATTTTATTCATATTAATCTGGTTATTGGCAGGCAGGGATAATTTGGTATCTTTAAGATCTGTCTGCTCTGTTCTCAAGGTCATTTGGGTTACTTTTGTCTTTATTGGAACCTCTCTGTCGAAATGCCCTAATTTCAATCTTTTGCTAGTATCCTTCATGGATACATTGTTCCAAACCATGAACTCTTGGGTGACTGTCGGCTTTCCCCTTTTATCTAGTATAAAAGCTGCTCTATCTCCTTTTTAAAGGTTAATGCCAGCAGCCTGGTTCCATCCCGGTTAAGGTGGAGCCCATCCCTTTGGAAAAGCCCCCCCTTTCCCCAGAATGTTGCCCAGTTCCTAACAATTTCAAAACCCTCTTCCTTGTACCATCATCTCATCCATGTATTGAGACTCCAGAGCTCTGCCTGCCTTTTGCGTCCTGTGCATGGAATGGGAAGCATTTTGGAGAATACTACCCTGGAAGTTCTGGATTTCAACTTCCTACCTGAAAGCCTAAATTTGGCCTCCAGAACTTCCCTATCACACTTTCCTATGTAACTGGTATAAGTATGTACCAAGACAGCACACTCCTCTTCAGCACTATCTAAGACCTTGTCTCGGTGGCGCGTGAGGTCTGCTATCTTCCCACCAGGCAGGCATGTTACCAGGCGATCCTCTTGACCTAGCTATCTACATCTCTAATGATCGAATTACCAACTATAATGGCTGTCCTATCCCTTATGGGCAAATGACCCTGGAGAAACCTTCCAGTGCGAGAGGGTTTTATATCACCTAGAGGACAAGTCCTAGCTACAGAATAACTGTTGTGACACTGACCCAATTGATACCAGGGTAAATGAAATCACCCACTATTATTACTGTGCTGTAACCTTTGTTAACTTTCCTGATTTCTTTGAGCATTTCATCACCCATTTGTTCATTCTGGCCAGGCGGTCGAGAGGGTGATGTTCTCCTTTCACATGACGTCTCTCCTCCATAGCAATACTATATCCCTGTTGGTCTCGTCTATGTACCTCTCTGTCTTCCTTATGTCCTCCAAGTCTCCTACTCTAGCCTCCAGAGATCGGACTCATTCTCTGAGAGCAAAGAGCTCCATGCACAGGTAAGATCCTTCACCAACTGGGAGAAAATCATACATATGACACTCATTGCAAAAGACTGGAAAGCCCCCATCTCACTGCTGGACTGCATCTTAGTTTTAAGGTATTTTTTAGGTATTTAAGTTGTCTACTTACTTAGGCTTGCTAGCAATACTTATACTAATAAAACTATACCTAATATGGGTCATTCCAAGCCAGTACCATATCCCCTGCCCAAAGCTCCCCGCATGTACATAGGAGATATGCGGGGAGCTCTGGACAAGGGTGGGATGGGGCGGGCCGAGGAATGACCCATACAGGGCATACAGGGCCGATACTGAGGTTTTGCCCTGTACCACGAAGGTGGAAGAAGTTGCCCTGGATGTCAGGCGACAGAGGTGCAGGACCAGGTCAGTGGGACGAGGTGGTGCAGGAGCTTCCCCGCAGCCAGACTCTGCCTTTGGAAGGCCGCATCAGGGGTT
The DNA here is from genome assembly GCA_033557465.1 of Ichthyophis bannanicus. NCBI lineage: Eukaryota > Metazoa > Chordata > Amphibia > Gymnophiona > Ichthyophiidae > Ichthyophis > Ichthyophis bannanicus. The sequence goes on from CM066032.1 coordinate 532,604,506, forward strand.
GGGCTGCAGGGAAAGATCTTTGTCGTGGCGGTCAGGGATCTTGGCTCCTTAATGGAGCCATGGTGCCATAGCAACAGGACGCCACGGCACTGCTGCTCCATGCAGGAGCTGGGGCAGGCCTGTGCGGGGAGAAGATTGGACATCTGGTGGCACAGAATCAGGGATGGCCTGCCCATCTAGGTACGGGCTAGCCGTCTAGACCTGATTCTGATTCTGCGGGAATGTCTAGCTCCCACGGGCTAAATATCGGGGTGTAGACCGGCCTATCCAGATTCTGGATGTCTGGGCAGGCAGGACGTTCCCCATTTGGAATCAGGCCCAATACGTTTAATGGACTTTGTTTACCTCAAGATTAATTAATCTCAGGTCCTTAATGTATGTCTGATGAGGATAAACATCTGCACCTGAGAGTGAATATGGGCGCCTCTTTCCCTTTAAGTGGTTTAAGCACCTATAAAAGCTACAATTATCCCAGGGATGGGTGGGAGTCAGGGAGGGAGGGTGGAAAGAAGACTTATGAAAAGTTTGCTGCTACACAGTGCCCTGTCCTGTGCTTCTAAAGTAAAGTTTTACCAATTTCCTGGGTGATTCACACAGCCCATGGTTTGATAGAAAGGGCCTTTTAAATTGCCCCTTTGATCTGTCACTTGCCTTTAACACTTATTTAAGGCAACTTCACGGATCTTTTGCCTCCTAATTGGAAGGGCTCTTTGTAAAGGTTACCAGAAACAAGTTTATTTTTCTTTCTACTCGGAGACTATTCTGCAATGCAATGTGTGCCTAGCTATTTACTCTATTTTACTTTCTAGGTTAACCTATATTCTGATTTGATTTAAATTAAACACTCATTTCAAAGTCTATTTACTCTTATTTTATGTTTTGTACTAAGCTATACTCTGCTTTGACTTAAAGACAAAGCTCACTGGTGGTACTAAGACCTGACTGACTCAGCAAAAACATTGAATTCTAAAATATACAGATTTATCAACTTTAACCTCAATAAGTCGCTTTTACCCCAAAATTTAGAGTTTATTCCAGAAGATTATACTCACAAATGTAGATCTACTTCCAGTTGTAGCAGTCTCTTTGGGTAGTCCTTCAAGACTCAAAAATTCACCTCTTTGACGCTGCTTTTGGATCTTGTTCCCCTTACTCTCTTGTTCACCTCCTATGTGTTTCCTTACTATTCCCATAGATATGTCCTAGTCCCCAGTGGTTGTGTTGCCTGTCTTTCCTAGACTGTAAGCTCTAATATTTATTTAACCAGGCTTATATGCCGCTTTTCTACCATGTTTTTGTACCTGAGGCAACAGAGGGTTAAGTGGCTTGCCCAAGGCCACAAGGAGCACCTGTGGGACTAGAAACCACAGTTCTTCCAGTCCAAGGTTGCTGTCCTCTAGCGGGATTCAAACCCCTGGCCCTGAGGTAACTTGCCCCAACCACTAGGCCACTCCTCCCTCTTAATGAATACGTGGGAATTGATGCTTCTTCGTTTCTTTGGGTTCTTTATCCTGTGGTAGTAAAGAGATGGTTTCTTTTCTCTCCTTCATGAGAAGTATGTGTAGGTAGAGACAGGTGGTCCTTTTCAGCTCCTTTTGTCTTGAGGCAGGCAGATGGGTCAGCTTTTCTCTCTTATTTTGACAGCACCTAGAGGAGGGGAGAAATGTTCCTTTGCACCTGGCTTTACTTCAGTGCTGTGGATGAACAAGTCGCAGAGGCAGAAGGTCCTGTTTGTCCCTGGCAGAGAGGAGCAGACAGACAGCAGACTGCTTCCTGGGTAGTGTAAGCTGACTTGTTTCTTTTTCACTTTACGGTATGAGGTACCCCTTTAGCTGAAAACCACTCTTACTGGGAACACAGGTCTATCTTTTTGGAGCAAAGGACTTTTACAGAAGTTCCTTCTTTAACCGTCTAGGACTTGTCTAGTTTTGTTTGTGTTCAAAGCATTTAACTGCCAAGTTACCATAACTTCCAGTAAGCCTTGCAAATCCACAGCTGTGCTTGTTGTAGAAAGATTTGGTCCTAATCTCTAAAACTAATTTATCATAGCATGCTGGGTTGGAATTCCTAGACTGGTTGGCTCTGTGCTGGCATTTGGCTGCATTATATGATGTGACTTACTTGTCTGCAAGAGCTGCTCATCAAACTATTATGCCACTGAATTACAGTTTTAGGCTTTGATATTTTACTTTGCTCCAGAAAATGTCACATTTTTTATCATGTTCATCATAAAGAGGTCAATTCACTGACTTAGAAGTTGGAAAGGGAGCTGAAGATAATAGATATTCAGAAGGATCAGACATATATCTTCTTTGATCTATTAGGAAAGTGGCTGTGTGAGAGCGTGAATAGAGAGAGATAGAGGGATAATAAGCATATAATATGAAAAGGCCTCTCCCTGTGGGCTGGAATGAAATGATCTCATTGAAAGAGGTATGAAACACATTAATCCTTTTCAGACACACAATATTGCCATGATGTCAGTAACACCTAGCAATGGAAGGAGAGAACTCATCGTGCATGCTCAAAGACTGATGTCAGCAAGAAGCCAAAAACTTTTACTCTCATTTCAAATCACAACGGTGCCTCATTTACATATTGTAGCCTTTCAAATCCTTATGTGTTCCACCTTCATAGGATATAATTGGGAAAGATTTGGCATAAACAGAGCATGCCTTATTAGAGTCCAGTGGCCCAAATAGCATAAAAAGGAATAAAGTATGAAGAAAAGAAAATAATTTGAGCATACTTTATCCCATCAAACATAGTATGGAGGCCCAAGCAGAAGTAACGTGTATATTCAGAGATGCACTTTGGGTGCAGGCTTACAAGAGGCAAACACAATCTGCATGAGGTCTTTAGGGCTGGTTTACCATGCACCATAATGTGTGTGCAGAACCCAGAACTGGCCAAATGCTGCTTTCCTCTGTCACTTGTCACATCTGCGGTCTGTCTTCTCCTTCTGAATATCTCTAGTTAAGCCATAATCAATAATAGCCCTGAATATTTTTTAACAGTTGAGTCACCTAAGGGAGATAGTCAAGCATCAATGGAGGGAGGGTGGGGGGGGGGGGAGATGCATCTCAGGGCTGGGGCAGTGGAACACCTCTTTGGTTGGTGGGGCCAAGCTCTACTCCCAAGTTCCACCCCCTGCTCACAAGGCTGTTTTTAATGTCCTTCATTCTTCATAACACACAAGGTTTATCACTACAAAATTAAATTACAAAAAAAAAGCACACTGTATGTAGAGTAACTTTAACAGCTACCATTGAATTTGAAGTTTAGCTATCCCACTCAGAGTTGCCCAAGTTATCCAAGAGGGAGACCTTTTGGCCAGTCCAGACAATCCCCCACATGCTCTCTCCTCCTGTGTTTTTCACACTTCTCCCATCCTATACTGTCTTCTGGAGATGTCCTCTCTCCATTTCTCCAGGCCTCCTCCCCTCGCTCCCTTCTTCACTCCCTCCTGCCTTGAGTAGTATTGAGCAATGCTAAGAAACTATTTTAGAATTTTGACTGGTCAGAAATACAAAAAAGCCTTGTGTCTTCTGCTGTTTCAATAAATTAGCAGGAATCTAGTTCTCAAAATGTTTCTTTCATGCTTAGAAATCATTTTGGAAAATCGTTTCCTGCCGTTGAGCAGTAAGAGACCAGTGTCTTTGGGATGAGTGCCCAGCTGTCTGATCCCCAAGACCTAGAATATTAACCCTCTTAGGCACTGCTCTTAGACTTCCTCCTGTCTTTACTGGAATGCATACGGAAGTGGATGTGTTTGTTCTTCCTGCAGACTCTGCGGAGGGGGCAGACAGGACACTCAGAGCAGCACAGGGAAGACGCAGGCTGGGTCAGAGCAGCACTGGCATCGGATCTATTTCCTGACAGTGATGTCGTTGAGGTGCGGGTAGGCAGGAAGCAATTAAATGAGCCAAGCTGCAATGCCATGTCTTATGACAGCTGCAATGAGCTCGACGAGAAGAGGAGGTGCTGGATATCGCCAGCAGTTTTGCGAAGACGATGGGACGGTCATGGGCAGCAGTGAACACAAGCTTGCAGCACAGCTACAGCCAACACACAATGCACGTAGTAATCAGCAGGCAGCAGAAAGTTATTGGTCTCATAATTTCATTCATAAATGAGCAAAAAACACCAAACTCTATCTAAACTCAAGTGAAACAAAACTCCTGTGAGTCACTGAGTAAGCACAGGGCCAGCCTAAAGGTATCTGACAGCCTAGGTGAACCATCAGCAGTGCACCCCCCCTCAAGATCAGCTCAAGGACCTAGCTCCCATGGCCTACATCTCCCCATTCCCTTCTCTTCCATAGTCCAGCATCTTCCCTCCCTCCCCCCCCCCCATAGTCCAGCATCTCCCCTTCCCTTCCCTCCCATAGTCCACCATCTCCCCTTCCCTTCTCCCCCCATAGTCTAGCATCTCCCTTTCACTTCCCTCTCCTCCCCTCCGATAGTCCAACATCTTCCCTTCACTTCCCTTCCCTCCCATAGTACAGCATCTCCCTTTCCCTCCCCTCCCCTCCCCGCCCCTCCCATAGTCCAACATCTCCCCTTCACTTCCCTTCCATAGTCCAGAATCTCCTTCACTTCCCTTCCCTCCCCTCCCATAGTCCAACATCTCCCCTTCACTTCCCTTCCATAGTCCAGAATCTCCTTCACTTCCCTTCCCTCCCCTCCCCTCCCCTCCCATAGTCCAACATCTCCCCTTCCCTTCCCTCCCATAGTCTAGCATCTCCCTTTCACTTCCCTCTCCTCCCCTCCGATAGTCCAACATCTTCCCTTCACTTCCCTTCCCTCCCATAGTACAGCATCTCCCTTTCCCTCCCCTCCCCTCCCCTCCCATAGTCCAACATCTCCCCTTCCCTTCCCTCCCATAGTCTAGCATCTCCCTTTCACTTCCCTCCCCTCCCATAGTCCAGCATCTCCCCTTCAATTCCCTTCCCTCCCATAAGTCCAGCATCTCATCTTCCCTTCCTTTCCCTTTCCTTCCCTAGTCCAGCTTCTCTCCTTCCCTTACTCCCAATTTCCAGGATATCCCTTTCCCTTTCCTTACTCCCTATTTCCAGCATCTCCCCTTCCCTTCCTTCCCCTTCTTTGCACCCTCATCCCCTATCTCCCCCTTTTTTCCTTTCTCTAGCCCGTCCTGCCTCCTCTCCTGATTGCTTTTAGGGTCACTGCCATCTCCCATCATGCCTTCATTTGTGCCACAGTAAGAGAGGGAGTGGGGGAGTAGGTGGTTAGGGCAGCAGCCTGGATCTAGAAAGGCCAGTATTCAAATCGCACTAAAACTCCTTGTGGCCTTGGGCAAGCCACTTCAACCTCCATTGCCCCAGGTACAAACTTAGATTGTAAGCCCTTTGGGGACAGTGAAATACCTACTGGACCTGAATATAACTTGCCTTGGTCATCTGCTGGAAAGGCATGAGCTAAATACAACTAAATAAATAAGACAGCTAGAGCACTGGGGGCCTTGAGCACATGCACACACTCAAAGCCTCCATGGCCTGCCTCTTCAGAACTTCCTGCCCTTACTTCCTGCTCTGAAGGGGGCAGGATGTGGCAGGCGTGAGCATGTGCTCAAGGCCCTGCACTGTGCTGGCTCCATTTGTGCCACTGTCGTTCTGCCACACCAGTCCAGGCAACACCCCTAGGATTGTGCTGCCCTGAGTGGATACCTAGTCCACCTAATGGAAGGGCTGACCCTGTTTAAGCAATCAAATACTAGACATCAAAATACCTTTTGGGAGCTACAGATTTCCTCTTAAATCACAGGCCAGGAATCCTGAAATATAGCTGGACTCATCACTTACTCTGATCTCACATGCAGACAAACTTCAGGAGCTGCCTCTATCACCTGTAGCAGCTAATGCCTTCTCTCCCTGTACGGTTAGAAGGCAAATCTTGTCACAATGGTCTACGTCATGATATTACTTTATTTCATATGGCTGCCATTTGAAAGAAACTGTTGACACCCAGTAGGCCCTCACTAGCTGCCACAGACCCTTAGGTGTCCCTATACGTCCTAGCCCACCACAGTCCCCAGTTCCAATGTGATTTTAGCCCATGGGTCTTCCACAGGCAACCGCATTTACCTGTGGCATTTGCTGGTACTTTGAGAATGGCATTGGCTGATTTCAGGCTGGCACCATTTTTTGTCTAGTACAGCCTCCAATACAAAAAAATAGTATCAGCTTCGGATCAGCCTGTGCCATTTTGAAAATTAGCAGACAGAAGAACTGTGGGCTGTGCCATGCTGGAGACAGAGGATATATTGTGGTGAAAACTCCCCATGTGGGGGCGGGAGAGGGGGAAGGGAGGGAGGTGCTGTCCTAAGTTGTGAAGGGCCTTCGTTTTTAATTTTGCTGGTGGTCAGAGGGGAGGGGGAGAGAAACTTTCCTCAGTGAGCACTGAACAGAAATATTTTTAAGCAATTCTGCTTTTTACTTATCAGCCTCTAAATATTCCTCTTCTTCACTTCTGAGTCTCACAATGACACTTTTGTATTTTCTTCTTTCAGTAACATGTCTAAAAAAAGGTCATATTTTGCCAGATTCTCTTAACTTTTCTAGATAATGTTTCTTGACGTCCTCTTTCTGAAAACTCTTATAGTTTATGGTCTCTACCATCTTTTTCCTTGCCTTTTATTTATTTATTTATTTATTTACATTCTCTTATATACCGCGCTATTCTGCATCAGTGCGGTTTACATTGAACAAACTGATATTACATTGAACAGGGCATTATAACTTGGAGATAACTATTTTACAGGGAACATGGGCTATGGAGGGTTAAGTGGCTTGCCCAAGACCACAAGGAACACCTGTGGGACTAGAAACCCCAGTCCTTCCGGCCCAAGGTTGCTGTCCTCTAGTGGGATTTGAACCCCCGACCTTCCGGCCTGAAGTACTTTTGACTGCATCTTTTAAAAATCATAGATCTTTTTTTCCCTTTTACTTTTATTCACTTTCTAACAAAAATTGTTTGTTGTCCTTACAATATTTCTTTTCAATTTTGCCCACTGTTAATCTATATTTTCCTCTCTAATTTATGACTCCTTGAGGTACTCCCTCATCTTAACAAATTTAAAAGTAACTTTTCCTGATATCTAGGGCCCTTGCCTTTGAATGAATCATCTCTTTGTGCCCTAATACTGAACACACCAAGGAAGCCTTAAGGAACCAGCAACTGACTATTGATGATGCCAGAAATATTGCCACCGATTGCCAAGGTTGGAAGCATATTGTGAACAACACACGGAATCCAGCAGCACCTACAGCAGTGTATTGGTTGAGGGGACAACCTGCTCCCCAAATGCCAGCTAAGGATTAAAGAAAAAAGGAAGACGAATACTGAACCACGCCATCCGGAAATCACTGGATTCCAGATGATTAAGCACTACAACATCAGAAATACTCCCCCCCTCCCCCATTTGCAAACACCGAGTCCAGTTTTGCCCCTTCTATGTGGTTTCCATTGACAGTTGTTAGAAGATTTTCCCCCTAACAGTAGCACCTCCCCTTTCATAGCAATTTTGTGAATGTCTTCTTTTAAATCTCTGTTTATTCTATCTGTGAAGGCAGCCTGTATATTTCACCAATATAAATAAATGTTCTATTTTCTCTTTTCATATTAGCCCACAGCACCTTCTTCTTACCTCTTAAGCACTATAATTCTGTTGCTCTAATATTATTTTCCTATATAGCATCATTCTTCCTTTCTTCATTCTTATCTTGTTTTATCTGTGTGTAGTATGGTATAATTATATTGCATTCATGGTTCTGCATGTACTATGTCTCCATGACCAGTGACTGCCACTAAATACATGTCAGCCTCTTTCATGACTATCTTTAGATCCAAGGCTTTGTTTCTCATACTATGAACATTAATATATTTAACTTTCTAAACGATGCTCTTCTATATTCAATAAATGGCTAAAATTTTGAATTTCGTTTTCTACAACATTAACAAAATTTGCCCATTCCTCTCTGAACACACTACTAAAACTCTCGTCCACTAGTTGGTCTCCTCCCATCTTGACTATTGCAATTTTCTTCTTGCTGGTCTCCCTCAGTCTCCTCTCTCTCCTCTTCAATCTGTCCATAACTCTGCTGCCAACCCCATCACATTCATATTACCTCTTTTCTAAAGTTACTTTACTGCTCCCCTTCCCTTTCCACATCCAATTCAAACTTCTCCTTCTAACATATAAATGGATTCACTAGTCTACCCCTCATTACCTTTCCTCTCTCCTCTCTCCCCTCTCCCTGCACCCCTCCTTGTGAACTCCATTCCTCCTCAGGATTTCCTCTCTCTATGCCCTATTCTTCCACTGCCAACTCCAGACTTTTCACCTTGCTGTCCCTTATGCTTGGAACAAACTCCCTTTATTTCTATGTCAAATCTCTTCTCTTCCCCTCTTTAAGTCCATGCTAAAAGCTTATGGGGTAGATTCTGAGAAGCATTTAGCTAAACACTTGGGTGGCAATTTCACCCACAGATTTCCCCGCATGAACAGCAGAGATGTGCGGGAAGCTCTGTATGGGGGCGGGAGGGGTCAGGTCGAGGGTGGGCTAGGGGCATGATGCCTACCCCGGACATACAGGGCCAATTTTGAGGTAGGCTCTGTATGCTTGGGTCAGCCATTTAAACGGGGGACTTATTCCACCTCAGAGGTGGAATAAGACCCTCTGGATGTTGAGGACTGCTGGAGCCAGGGCGCGTAAAACAGGAGAGGGGGTGCAGGGTGAGCCCCACAGCTTTACTCTGGCCATGGAAGGCCCAATCAGGGGTCGGGCTGTGTGGAACACAGAGTCTGCTGTTGCCACCTGGAATGCGGCTCCTGCATGGAGCCGTGGTGTCATGGTACTGCGGCTCCAAGCAGGAGCTAGGCTGAGCTAGCCAGGGATGTGGCTAGATGTCCGGGGTGCCTGAATCGGGGTATGTCCCAGATGTTCAGCCACTATGCCACGATTCTGCTCATGTGGGGCCGTCTAGCCCCCGTGGGAGCAGAATCAGGTGCATCCCCGGGACTTTATCTCTTTGTAGCCACTTTTGGATCCTAGTCCCTTATTCTTGTGTCTCCTTTCCCTATTGAACCCCTTGTTTCTCTTGTTCTGTACTGTCTGTCTTGATTAGACTGTAAGCTCTATGAGCAGAGACTGTCTTCTATATGTGTTTGTACAGCTTTGTAGCGCTTTATAAATGATTAATAGTAGTAGTAGTACTAGCACTAGTGTTTAATGTTTTATTAGCTAATGGCTTTGTTCTTGCTTAAAGCCCTTCTCGTTGAGTTAGACTGTTCTGGAAGATGATTCATCCTTTCTTTGATAGGTAGATGCCATCCCTGCTCTGCAACTCTATATCATACCCTTGTCCAGGAAGTTGAAATGCTTTCATTGTCACCAGCTACACAGTTGAGAATGTGAGTTTCTCTGCCTATGCTTTTATATTTAACTGGAAGGCATGAGGAAATATCTGTTTTATCTTCTCTCTTGAGGTATGAAGTCACTTTTGATATATTTAGGGGGATACCTAGCAGTATAATTCATGCCCACATGGATTAATAGCATTGTATATCAGTAGTTTTGATAAATCTCAGTAATCTCTCCATAATGTCTCAGATCTTACATCTGGCAGATAACACACCTTCCAGGGCATCCTATCCTATCTAGCTATGAATGCAGCTGCAAGAGTCCTTTCTGGATCGTCAAGATCTGACCACATAACGCCTATCATGAAAGATCTGCATTGGCTACCTTTACATGCCAGACTCCAATACAAGTCATTAGTCCTTACCTTCAAAGCCCTAAATAATTACCCTCCTACGCAAATCAGCAAGCTAATCCACGGTACCCTGGAAAATAGAAACAGGAGGCCTACTGCAATGAACACCTTAGTAGTCCCCAAGATAATGACTAAGTGTACAAAGGCTACCTCCAACAGGGCCTTCTCTATATTTGCTCCTTTAAGCTGGAATGCCCTTCCCCATGAAATCCGTGGCATCAAAAGCCTAGTCCTATTCAGAAAAGCCTTGAAACACCACCTGTTCACAAAATGCTACCCAGAAACCATCCGAGGCAAACACACAACCGGCAAGCTTCCCACATGCCCCAGCCACCCTAGCACCTTAATACAAAGAGAAAATGGTTAGCCTACACACAAGCCCATTCGCCATTCACCATACGTGTACCACCCACCAACAAAAGCACATGCAATTTCCAAATGAGTTAGAGTATTGTACATAGTATCGAGTTAACTTGTATATAGTTTTCCCGGTTTATCCCATGTTTAATTTCCTGTTCATTGTAAACTCAATGTTGCTTGTATGCATTGTGGTATTTTTTTGTTTGATGTACACCGCGCTGATTATAATAGCGTGGTATAGAAGAAATATTAAATAAATAAATAAAATAAATAAATCTGGTCAGCGAAGGATGCCTCTGGGATGGATGTTGCTGAATGCTAGGAGGGATCAACATTCAAGCAATTTGTCCAGGTAACTTCAGGAGCAACCCAGACAAATCTTAGGTTTGAAATTCCCACTGCTCCTCTGCTCACCACTTAAAATTTTGTCTGGACAGCTCATTGCAGCTGTCCGATTTAAGTCAAACCACACAAATAGCTGTCCTAATGTTGCAAATGCAATGTGTGCCTTTAAGTCAATCCTGGTGACCCAGCAGCTCCTGGATTTTCTTGGCAGTGTGACCAGAAGTAGATTGCTAGGTCTTGGAGGGTTAAGTGACCTGTCCAAGGTCACAAGGAGTGCTAGTAGGAAATGAACCCTGATCTCTTGGATACCAAGCCAGTGCTCTAAACATTAGGCTACTCCTCCACACCTAATAACCAAATAGATTATATTCAGTGGCCCGACTTAACTGGTTAAGTCAGTCAAATATCTGATTACCGTTACCTGGATAACTTGTCTGGTTAACATTGACTGGATACCGAACTACATACCAGCCACCAAGAGAGTAATTTATAAAGATTATGCACTAAGTATACACATAGAAATGGCACATACATATTTATATAAAATTAGAGGGTTATACATTCAGGCCTATGGTATTGTAAAGGTGGGCAATATACCCATACATAAGACATGATATAGAGAAGTGCACCCCTAGAAAAGGGGCATGTTCTAGGTGTAATGAATATGTACTAGGTGGGACACATAATTAGGAATATATGACATATTTTATAACGTAAGGATGTGCTCATGTCACAAAAAGTAGGTACACATATTCATATCTGCAATTAATGAGGCTTAAACATCAAACAAATTGTCTTATGGGAGCTGGAGATTGAGAGTTAGTGATCACTTAATGATCCTATTTCCACTTCTTTGTCCTCTGCATCCTCTCACCTTCTTTTTCTCTAAGTAATTATTTTTTACTCTGTTGTCCGTGCTCTGCCATCTCTCTCCCCACTCTCTCTGTTTGTAGCTCTGTCTACACAGCAGATCCTGTAGCCTTACTTTTTCTTTTTCTCTTAAATCCTCAGACAAGGGTCCCCCCCATCAGGCATACCCTGTGTCTTTAACATGCAGCACTTTTGGTTAAGTCCTGTAAGTTGTCTATTTTCTGTTTGATGTTACAGGCAACTGAGCTTTTTTTCTGGCTTTTTGAGTGCTCTTCCTTCAGCCTTTCAATTTTTCAGGCTTCCTTGCTTCAGGGCTGGCTTTACCCCATTGCCAGCAGAAACGGATAGTTCTGCCTGCCCTCAGCTATTGTTTTACTAAAGTGCAGAGTACATCAGCAAACATGGAATGGGATAAAGCAGAAGCCAGAGCAGCAGCTTTGCCACATGGCTTGCAGTGTGCAGGCAGTATTTTCACAATAACATTGAGTCCCAAGTCAAAGGTCGGGTTTTCTTCAGGCCACCTAAGTGGTACTTAGCTAACAGTAAAAAAGAAGAAAAGACTAGGTCCTAGGTTTTTCACTCAATCTTGTGCAATGCTCGTATACCACGTTTTCTTCTTCTGTTGTAATTAGGATCTTGTGTGGTAAGGGCAGCAGGGAAGGTTTTAACATTGTTTGAAATGTATTCTCAGAAAACAATGAAGTAGTAGAAGTCTGTGGCTATAACTTATTCAAAGCACCAATTTTAAAATGTACACATACAAATGAGTGTATGTATATTTCCTATGCTTTTGACAAGTATCACACATACTTTGGGGTGTGGAGATATGCCTATTTTATAAGCTATGGGGTGGATTCTAAACCCCAAATAGCAGGGTTGTATGTCTGGCTTAGATGTACAAGCCCCGAACAGGCCCTGAACGTTATTCCCATTGCAGCACTCCCCACACATACAGAGCGTTTATGTGGGGAGTGCTGGATGGGGCAGTGCTAGGGTGGAGTGGGGGAGGGGCCAGGCACCTGGATGTAAAGAGACCATTATGGTCAGGCCTCTGTACATCCCCTGGAACTGTGCTAGATGCCTGCCTTATTCTATCCCGAAGGTGGAATAAGTGCTGGCCACAGGGGAGATCAGGCCCTGCAGCTCCCCCAACAATATTGCATTGCCATGGGTGATGTCCCACTGCCTGATCCAGGCTCTAGCTGCCCCTGCTGAGGGTCGGGCGTTTTCTGTGTTGCTGGGCATTGGGCACTCCAGCTGGATATGTTGGTGCCGTGGCGATGGGACGCCACGGCTCAGGCACACCAGCTGGAACATTGAGCGGTGGGGACGGGCACCCTGCTGTATGTCTCCCCACTCTGAATACTGTGCATGCCAGCCCATCCATTTGCCCTGATTCCACAACTGTGGGAACATATAGCTCCCGTGGATGCAGAATCGGATGCAAATTGGCCCCATTCCTTTTATGGATGTCTGGATGGCCCAGACATGCACAGGTTAGAATTGCCTACCATGTGACTCCTTCCACAAGTTTATAATATACAGCCGTACATTTAGGCGGTTCTTTGTCCTGGCACACACTTCCACCTAAGACCCGTAGAAAGTTATCTCTCACATGTATACGTTTGTGTTCTCTTCATTTAGATGAATTTGCTTAATAACCAAATGAAGCAGTACGTTGAGAGAAATATTTTGCTCTTGGCCTTTCATAGGTAAGTCTACGTTTAGTTAGGAAGTATGAATGTTCCATTTTATTGCCTTAATTTGGATGTTTAGGATTAGTGCATGTTTTTAATGAGACATTTTGTTTTTGCAGCATGACTAGTTAATGTACTGTGTTGATTCATTCAGTTAAAGCAAGTGATTAAACTCTTTGCACAAATACTTTGATTACACGAGTACCTTCCTGGCACCATGAATAATTACTTGTGTGCAGTCCTTCGTCTGTGCCTTATTTCTGATTTGTAAGCACTCTGCTCCCCTGAAAATAACTTTGAGTTACCTTTCTCTTTCATGCTTCAGGTTATGTCGGGATTTATAATCTGGCTGTGTAATGCCCCTGACCACACATCCTCTTCAACAACTTCAGGCTGTGTCTTCACTGTCTTACCACACATAATTACTTGTGGAAGTGAAGCATTTGTGCATTTTCAGTTTTTATTAACACTTTTCTTGGAAATGTTTTGTCTTTGTTCAGGTGCTGCTATGTGTTTGACATGAGGTATTAAAAAATGTGCTTTCATATCCTGCTTGAAGATAATCATCCATCCATTCTCTGTGAGGAAGATTTTCCATTACTCACAGCTTCCCTACAGCAGTTTTGCTGATACTGCTAACGCTTCTGACTCTTTTGACAGGGCCTGCTCATCATCCAGCGCCTTCCACTACTTGTATTTTTTCTTCTGGGTTTTGTCTTTTCTCTACACAGTATATTACTGAACATTTAAGAAGCACACTTAAGTGGTTATTTTATAAAGCCATTTTTGCACGTAAAATAGCTCAGATAAAATTGCACCAGGGGAGTGTTTTGTTCCTGTTTCTCGTCTTAATCATTGTTGCTAGTTGGAGCCCCAGACCCACACTGTAATGCTGGGTGCATCATGTGACCTGCGAGGGTTACAAGTACTGAGCCCCACCTCAGAGATTCTGAGAGCGTTTTGATCCTGTTTCCTGTCTTAATCGCTGTTGCTGGTTGGATCCTCAGACCCATGTTGCAGTGCTGGGTATGTCACGTGACCTGCGAGGGCTACAAGAACTGAGCCCCACCGCGGGCGCATGCTCGTGGGGATGTACTCCAAAAGGGCATGTCCAAAGGGGCAGGTTCTGCCCCTTTGGAGCACGTTGGAGAGTTGTGATGGACTGCTGAGTATTCTTAATGGGGAAGTATAAGAAGAGACCTTCATCTGTGCCTCTTGATAACATCAAAGCAGCGAAGGTCATGGGGCTCATGGATACTGTTTTGAGGTCTCTGGGCACTGTGCCGGGAGCTAAAAGAATGGATGGTATGGAGGCTCTGTCATCATTTTTAAGCTCTATGTCTCCCCATTTGACTCTGGATATATAAAGGTTTTCATCTCCTCCCAATCTTGGAGTTGGATTAATGGAGAAGGACTCCACTTCTATTGAAGAGGGTGGGGCCCCCTCTGGTTCAGCCCTCCTCCCGGATGCCTTCCTCCAATTAGAAGTATCAGGACAAGTTGGTATGACTTTACCATTTGAATTTTCTACTACTACGGATCCTATTCAGGCTCCAAATGTTGTATCTTTGCACGATATTTTGAAAGTAGTGTCTAGAACTGAACTTTAATTGCAGTCATCATTACTTACAGTACGTTATCTAAATTTACAAGGGATACTGTGGCCACATTGAAGGGTCATGATTCTAGATTACTTGATATGGATAAACGTGTTGCAAAGGAGAAGTTGCACCTCATGACCCTTCAAGGGGCTGCTGCCTCCTCAGTTCAAGATTCATTAATGATCCATCGACAGAATGAGAATTTGAAGAATGTATTACATGCAAAGAATCTTTGTTTTTTAAATTTTCCCCGTACCCACTATCTCTCTCCCTCAATATTGTTTATAAAATATTTAAAGGATGTTTTGAATATCCCTCATCCCGAATCTATTCAGTTGTCTAAGATTTGGTTATCTTCACATAGGGATCAAGGAGGTGAAAGAGTCAGGACTAATGAGAGATGGGGAGGGAGCAATGGGGGGTACCGAGTTTAGATTTGTCAGCCTTCTTGGAAACCTCTACGGAGGATATTCCTAACTGCACGACAATATTAGTTACTTTTCTTTTGGAGGCTGATAATGACTGAGTTTTTTGGTTGTATTTTACAAAAAGACAGGAGAAATATTTTGGTCAGTCTATTCAGGTCTTCACAGATGTTTTTCAGATGACTCAGAGGAGACGGAAGGTTTTCCTAGAGCTTTGGCCTCGCGTCTTGGCTCTCGGGGCCTACTTTCTCCTCAAATATCCCTGTAAATGTATTTTATCTTTGCAGGGGAAGACCGATGTGTTTTTTTTATTCCTTACAACTGGAGGGGTTTTGCAGGGGAAAGGCTGAATTTGCTTGGTATTCTGTAATAGCTATATTAAAAATGTTTTGTTCTCTAAGGTTATGTAAAAGGGGATCTTAGGATTTTTGGGGGGCTTCACAACTTTTCTTTATACTCTTCATGTTGTGGGCTGGATGTTAGGATCTTGTGTGAGTATATTTTGCGTGTTCCATTTTTTAAAATATTAATGACTGTAATAGTATCATGGTTAAAAATTAAATAAACAAAAAAGAATTGCGCCAGGTGTAAAAGTACCTGTGATGTCATACACACACCTACTTTTACTGCAGGTATTGTATGCATAGATTATGAAATTCCTTAATATACTTGCATACTTCCATATCTAGGTGCAGGCACTTACACCTGATCTCGGGTAGGCATAATATCCATGCATGGAATGTTCCCTGTAAAATAGTTATCTCCAAGTTATAATGCCCTGTTCAATGTAATTTCAGTTTGCTCAATGTAAACCGCACTAATGCAGAATAGCACGGTATATAAGAGAATGTAAATAAATAAATAAATAAATAAAATGGACCCCAGTATGTGCTGTATTTATGCTAGTGTTTTATAAAGCCAAGGTGCCTGTTGTCTTCATCAAATAGGCTTAAAATAGGCAAGTTTTGTTGACTTAATCTAAGTGCATATTAAAAAAATTATGCTCTACATATGCTGCTTTTAAGTATTGTCTTTCATTTCATTTTGTAAATGAAACCAAAGAGAATTGAAGGAAATTCCATTTTTCATTTCCAACACAGCCAATTGCATGTGCCCAATACTTTTATCAGAAACCCTTCTCCCTGCCCACCAGTGCCAAGTTTGGATCAGCAGGAGCCATCCTAAAGTTTAGCACCAGAAGAGAAAGAACAGCTGGGGATCACTGCTGCCCATCTGAACCCTGGCTGTGAGGTAAGGTTCTGAGGGGCAAGGGGTGTGAACTTAGGAAGAGGTGAGAATGAAATCGTAAAGATAGTCTGACAGATACAGTTAGCAGGGAGAGGACTCAGACTCTACATGATTTTTTGCTTTTTTTCACTTTGTTTAGCTTTTACTGTAAAAGAAAAACAAAAATCTTGAAGTAAAAAAAAAAGCATTTTCAGAAGGCACCCCTACTGCTTAAGTGGGACCTGTTTGCTAAAACATGGTAAAGTTTTTCACTTTAGAGATGCTGTTTATTTGGCAGCTCGACCTATAATGACCTATATAGTACCACGAGACTAACTCAAGGGATCAGTGCTGCCATTTTGGACCAGGGAGCAGATGAGGCAGAATATCCAAGGATTGCTCTTGCTGCCCACTAGCCACCAGGGATCCCTGGTAGGAGCTGGGGGGAGGGGGGTGGATTTGGGGAGATGTCCAGGTGGGGGTGGGGGGGACATGGTGCTCTTTCTCAGGGGTTGTTGGCCTATGGTAAGGGCATCCCCAATAACGTTGCTGTATTTGAGAAAATAGTACAGGGGCAATTGCAAGATCACATAGACTCATATGCTCCACTGGATCTACACCAACATGGTTTCAAACCATTTCATAATGTAGAAACTCTTCTTATTTCTTTATTTAATAACCTCTTAATGGGTCTAGATTAGAAAAATAGTGTTTTTCTTTTAATATTTATTGACATTTCAGCAGCTTTTGACACAATCTCTCATCCTTTAATGCTTCAACGTTTAGAAGATATTGGACTATGCGACAACACACTTAAATGGTTTACATCCTACCTGAATAATCGTACGCAAATAGTAAACTGTGGAGACAAAAAATCATCTCAAATCCCAATTACACAATGCGTACCACAAGGGTCAGCATTATCATCAATCCTTTTTAACATCTATATTCAACCTATATGTAAAATTATTCAACAATATGGAATAAATTACCATCTACACTGCAGTTAACCAGAATACATTTGACACAGAAATAATTAATAAATGTTTGACTGATATGAACAATTGGCTCACAGCTAACAACTTTAAAATAAACCCAGATAAAACAGAAGCGTTGTTCATTTTTAATAATCAGAACTTAATAACTCCTAAAGAAATCAATATACTAAACAAACCCATAAAGGTCAGCGAGGAAGTAAAATACCTCGGTATAATCATAGATAAACATATTAACTTAAAATCCCATATAAATGAAATTATAGCTAGAGTATACCATCGTTTAAAGATCATTAGGAACCTCAAGCCAATTTTACAACTAAATCACTTTCGAACGGTATGTCAAGCAGTTATAACACCACTCCTTGACTTTGGAAATATCCTTTATCAAGGTCTTCCAAAACATACTACCCATCCCCTCCAATTGGCACAAAATACAACCGCAAGAACTATAATGAATTCTCCAAACTTTGATCATATAACTCCCTTGCTTCAAGAATTGCACTGGCTTCCAATCATTATGAGATCTAAATACAAGAACCTCATGAATATTTTCAAAATTTTACATGAGTCATCAGCAAACTTTCTAACAATTATTATTTCTAAGGACATAGGCTCAAGGCCCAGACGCTCACAGTCTACTAACAGACTTAATGCCCACTTGAAGTTTAATAGATCCAAACAAATGACATCTAATAGGGCTTTCTCCTTTATGGCACCACAACTATGGAATTCTATTCCTAGTGATTTAAGAAATAAGTATGATATCAAAGATTTTCGAAAGTCCCTTAAAACGTACCTATTTATTGAAGCATATGGCAATTAATCCAATTCCAATAGAACAAAATGTTTTAACTCTTTGAATTTCAATTTTCCTATAATGTTTAAATTATTTTAACTTTGTAAGATTGCAGTTATTTGTTTAATGTAATTGTAATGAATTATGAAATGTAATTCTTCTGTAGTTTATGTATAACTTAATGTAATGTACTGTAGTTTACTGTAATGTACTATCTTGTTGTCTCCCCCCCCTCGATGTAGTCCCTCTGTTGTCTTGTTGACCGCTTTGATTGAAGGATAAGGTGGTATATAAAACTGATTAAATAAATAAATAAATAAATTTACTGCCTGTTCTTCAGTAATCTTCACTATTTCAAGTTTAGTTTCAAGTTTCTTCTATATTTGATAAACAGCCTGTCAAAGTTTATATTCAGGCAGTTTATAAGAACAGCACTATAGAAAGCCAAAAGAAAAGTAAAAATCCTGCAAAAGGAAGTCGGCATCAGTGGGGGCAGAAGCAGACAGCCCTGCAGCACCAGGGTTTTGAGGGAAGCATCACAGGGTTGTTTTAGGCCATTGCTGCCGCCATAGACCCAAGAGAGGGGGCGCACAAGGGATGAGGTTTGCCTAGGGCGCCTCATCTTGCTCCGGCCCCAGCTGTTAAAAAAGTAAGCTAAGAAATTATCCATTTAGGGAGATATTTAGCCATCAAATGAATCATTTATACGATTAGTTTAGACCTGCTGAATAGCAGGTCTAAACTAAACAAACAGGACCAGCACTGTGACTACACTTGCCATATATCCAGTGCTTCTGCCTATGAGGGTAATTTCCTAACAGGGGAAAGTAGGAAAGGTGTCTATGTGTCTTTATAACACAGTAACACAAATCCGGCAGAAATTGTGTCTAAATTGAAGGTGCTGACATTAATGTTTGTTTGGGAGCAGGTGTAAACAATAGCGCGTAGAGGAGGTGCACATGTGTATATTTTTTAAAATATGTCTGTAAATCATGACTGCCAGTGCTCCACACAAAATTCTCCCCTGAGCACACCTACTCTGCAAGAACTTCTATGTGCACAGTGCAAACTAATATATCAAGAGGCCTTTTATGTGCATAAATTAGCATGTTACATTCCAGAAACATTTATAAACTTACCTTCTGTATGAATAATGATGTTGAAAAAAAAATATTTATATATATATATATATATATATATATATATATATATATATATATATTTTTTAGTGCCGTCAAGTCAATGTTGACTCCTGGCGATCCAGCTGCCTCTGGGTTTTCTTGGTAATGTATCGTCGGAGGTAGATTGCCAGGCCTTTTCTTCTGAGGCAATGGAGGGTAAAGTGACTTGCTGACTATATAGATTAAAGTTAAATGCTGTGGCCAGGATTTAACTTAATCTGGTCTTCAGCTCAAAATCGACTCCATGTTACTGTTCCCATATAAATTCACTATGGGATATGTTTACTAAACCGGGCTAATAGCAACTAGGTCTGATGTTATTCAATGGGACCTAATTGCAGATCACCCTGGTTAACCGTTAGCCCACTTTAGTAAAGAACATAAGAAATGCCATACTGGGTTAGACCAAGGTCCATCAAGCCCAACAGTGACCAATCCAGGTCATAAGTACTTGGCAGGTACCCAAAGTCCATAGCTTCCACAATTCTTGTCCTGGGGTAAGCAGTGGATTTCCTAGGTCCTCTTATGGACCCTTTCTCCAGGAACTTGTCCAAACCTTTGCTAAACCCAGTTACACTAACAGCATTTACTACACCCTCCAATAATGAAATCCAGAGTTTGATTACGCGTTGAATGAAAAAATATTTTCTCTTATTACCATAAATGGGTTATATTGTAGCTTCATTGCATGTCCTGTAGTTTTTCTACTTTTTAATGGCATAAACAACTGATCTATGTTAACCTGTTCCACTCCATTAATTAATTTATAGACCTCTATCATATCTCCCCTCAGCCACCTCTTTTCCAAGTTGAAAAGCCCTAATCTTTTAAGCCTTTCTTCATAGGGGTATCCTTCTATCCCCTTTACCATTTTGGTGGCTCTTCTATGTACCTTGTTTAATTCTGCTATATCCTTTTTAAGATACGGTGACCAGAATTGCACACAATATTCAAGGTGCAGTTGTACCATGGAACGATACAGAGGCATTGTAATATCTTTGGTTTTCTTCTCCATTCCTTTCCTTATGATTCCTATCATTCTATTTGCTCTCTTGGCCGCCGCTGCACACTGGACAGAGGGTTTTACATATTAGCCATGATGACGCCTAAATCTCTTTCTTGGGTGGCGGTTTCTAAGGTGGCACCTTGCATAGTGTAACCAAAGCTTGGGTTTTTCTTTCCTAGGTGCATAACTGCACTTGTCCACATTATATTTCATCTGCCCAGTTTTCCAATTTATCAAGGTCCTCTTGCAATTTTTCACAATCTTCTTGGGTTTTAACAACTTTGAATAATTTTGTGTCATCTGCAAATGTGATCACTTCACTCATTATTCCCATTTCCATGTCATTTATGAATATGTTAAAAAGCAGTAGGCCCAGCACAGATCCCTGTGGTACTCCATTGTTTACTTTTCTCAATTGAGAAAATTGGCCATTTAACCCTACTCTCTGCCTTCTATCTTTTGACCAGTTCCTGATCCACAATACTGCACTGCCTCCAATCCCATGACTTTTTAATTTTGCCAAGAAACTCTCATGAGGGACCTTTCTGAAAATCCAGATAACTATATCAACCGGCTCACCTTTGTCTACCTGTTTATTCACACCTTCAAAAAAAACATAACAGATTAGTAAAAACAAAACTTTCCTGGGCTAAATCCATGTTGGCTTTCTCCATTAAACCATGACTATATATATGAACAGTAATTTTATTCTTTATAATGGCTTCTACCATTTTTCCCAGTACTGACGGGCTCACTGGTCTGTAGTTTCCCGGATTACCCCTGGATCCCTTTTTAAAAATTGGCGTTACATTGGCGATCCTCCAATCTTCAGGTATTACAGATGATTTTAATGATAGTTCACAGATTACTAATAGCAGGTCTGCAATCTCATATTTCAGTTCTTTCAATACTCTTGGATGTATTCCATCCGGTCCAGGTGATTTGGTACTCATCAGTTTATCATATAGGTGTTATACATCTTCCTGGGTTATCAATATTTCTTTCAAGTCTTCTGAAGCAGGACATGTTTTGTGGTACAGACATCAAAGGAGTGACTACCCTTGGGTAAGAGGCAAAATCCTACAAGGAATCAGGCATCTATGGCTGGCAGCTAGGATAGTTCCGTGCCCATAACAGAGTGCACCCAACCAACAGGACAGACTGGATGGAGAATGCCTTTGGGTCCTGATCCCCCTAGTCTCCTATTCACCTCCTATGTGCTTCCTGAACATTCTCCTAGATATATCCTAGTCCCCAGTTGTGTAGTCTGTCTTGACTGGTGTGCTGACTCTCTTGACTAAACTGTAAGCTCTTATGAGTGAGGACTGTTTCTTACATGTCTCTGTGTAGTGCTGCGTATGTCTTGTAGCGCTATACAAGTGATAAGTAGTAGTAGTAGAAATAGTAGCAGTTGGTCTTGGTCTGCCATCTTCTACTATGTTACCTGTATTCTACACACTCAGCAAAATGTATTACTGCCTAACATCTGTGAATCTGGTGAACTGGAAAGGATATAAAATACCTTCCTCTGTCACTGTGACCTAAACTAAGAAAGCAAAGGTTTAATTATATCTAATTTATGCCAAGTCAGTGTCAGCAGCTAGCAAAATCGCGTTCTCAATTTCAGTGACTTTCAGCTCAGTGCAAGTGCATCACGGTTTTTAGCACCTACAAAAGGCCAAGAGTAACACAAAGGTGATGAATGATCCGTCCTCTCAAACTGTTTTGCTGTTGTGCAGATCTTCGTATTAAAATGTGGAGCACTGAAGAGAACAGTGCCCATGAAAATGAAAAGCTCATGCAGTAAAGTATGACTTAATTTGCTATGAATAGCTTGACAGGTGCTCTTGTAATGAACTGCCGGTTACAATCTCATTAAACACTAATTTACACTGATATAAAATAACCTTTGCTAAATACAGAGTGCTGTTTATTTCTAGTAGACATGATGTCAGTTGTGGAAACAAGTTCACAGACCCAGTCTTAAGTGGCTTTGTACTTTCTTGACAGAAACAGAAAATCATATTGGAGCTTGAATAGAGTACTTATTTCTACTTTTTTGTTTTCATCTTATGATGCTCCCAGCATCATTTGTGAACCAGTGATGCAGATCTGAGTTACATGAGCACAGATGCTATTTTCTTTGGACATGTAAGGATCCTGATCTCCTTATTTTCCTGCTTATCACTCTGGTAGTGTGGCGTATGGTGTGAAGGGGATTTCTTTACAACATAGGCCAGACAACAGGTAAGGGAAAACAAAAGCAATTTTATTCAGTCCCAATGTGTTAAACCTTCACAAGCTGGTTTTCCCGGCCCTTCCTCCAGCCCCAGTTAAAGTTCCTACCTCTGAACCCTTTTGCATAGCTTGTCTTGGAAGGACTTCTGGCTCCATGGGCCTCTCTCCCTCTTGCAGCCTGCTGGGTTCTTAACCTCTCCCTCTGAATCATGCCCTCTCAGCCCTGAACTCTGGGCTGCAGACTCTCTTAAAGGAGACTGTTGATAATCCCTGTGGAGAAGGGCGGGTAACCTTCTATATACACCATTACACATCCTCCCCTTCAGCTCAACCACGCCCCGCTGAGCACCTGCCTTAACTGGGACTCCCACCTACGAAAGGAACTCTGCATTCAGATGAGTCCAACCAGCCCAATGGTGGACCTGGAACTGGTGGAGTTGGAGATTCAAAAGCCACTGCATAATATGGCCATTGGACTCCTTATGTTGAACCAGTCACTTGAGGGGTTGGTGGTCTGTTAGCATAAACAGATGGCCGAGCAGGTAGTATTTGAAGGTTTCAAGTGCCCATTTGACAGCCAGAGCCGTCTCCTTGATCACTGCATAATGCTTCTCCCAAGGAAGCCATTTCCTGCTGATGAATGCTATGGGATGTTCTTCACCCCTGACTTCCTGGGCCAGAATGGCTCCTAGGCCCACCTCTGAGGTATCAGTTTGCACAACAAACGGTAGAGAGAAATCAGGCTAATCAGGATGGATTCAGAACACATGGTCTTCTTGAGACACTGGAAGGCCAGGTCCAAGTCCAGTGACCACTGGATCATCCAGGAGCTCTCTTCCAGAAGAGACTGGTTAACATCTTCGCTATCTATGCAAAATTAGGGATAAACTAGTGGTAAGAGCCAACCCAATCCAAGGAAGTTATGAACCTCTTTCTCCAAAAACAGAGTGGGGACCTGGGTAATGGCATACACCTTCTGTAGTTGAGATTGTATCTGCTAATTCCTGTTTAAATATCCAAGGTATTGAACGCCCTGACCTCCCAGAAAATATTTCTTGGGTTGGATGTCAACCCAGATTTCCGCAGGCTGGTAAACATGGCTTAGACTTGAGTTAGATGAGTGGTCCAGTCTCTGCTGTAGATGACAATGTTGTCAAGGTAAGCAACTGCATACTCCTTATGCAGTCTCAATAGGCAGTCAACTAGGCGTTAAAATGTGGCAGGACACCTGTGTAATCCAAAGGGCAGCACTGCAAATTGAAACAGACCTTGCGGTGTTGAAAAAACAGTCTTCTCTTTGGCAGCTGGAGTCAAGGGCCAGTAGCGGGTAATCTTCTATGTACCCCATTATAATCACCTATCTGTATCTTGCCATTTCCCTTGAATTGCCCTAGTCCCCCTGTTGTGTGTTCTGTCTTGATTAGATTATAAATTCTGATAAGCAGGGACTGTCTCTTTCTTATATAGGTACATCTGAATAGTGCTATAGCAACATAGAAATATGATGACAGAAAAAGACCACATGGCCTATCTAGTCTGTCCTTCCATATCAACAACTACAACAGTCCCCTTTTTACCTTTAGAGATCCTTTGTGTTTGTCCCATGCTTTTTTGAATTCAGTTACTGTCCTCATCTCTACCACCTCCACTGGGAGACTATTCCACGGATCCACTACTCTTTCCATAGAGAAATATTTCCGCATATCACTCCTGAATCTATCTCCCTTCACCCTCATCCCATGTCCCCTCATAGCAGAACTTGCTTTCAATTGAAAGAGGCTCTCTCCCTGAACATTTATGTCATGGAGGTATTTAAACATCTCAATCATATCACCTCTATCCCGCCTTTCCTCTAAGGAGTACATATTAAGATCCTTCAGTCTGTCCTCATATGCTTTATAATGAAGACCACTAATCATTTTAGTAGCCACCCTCTGCACCGACTCCATCCTGTTCACATCCTTTTGAAGGTGCGGTCTCCAGAATTGCACACTATACTCCAAATGAGGTCGCACCAAAGACTTATGCAGAGGCATTATCACCTCCTTTTTTCTGCTAGCCATTCCTCTCTATATGCACCCAAGCATCCTTGTAGCTTTTGCCGTCGCCTTTTCTACCTGTTTAACTACTTTAAGATCATCAGACAAAACCACACCTAGGTCCCACTCTTCTTTAGTGGACAAAAATACTTCACCCCCATATACTTTATTGCTCCCTTGGATTGCTGCAGCCCAAATGCATGACCTTACATTTTTTTAACATTAAATCTCAGCTGCCAAATTCTAGACCATTCTTCAAGCTTAGCTAGATCCCTCCTCATGTTATCCACACCTTCCTGGATGTCTACTCTATTGCAGATTTTGGTATCATCCGCAAAGAGGCAAATCTTACCCGACAGCCCTTCCGCTATATCACTAACAAAGATGTTAAAAAGAATCGGACCAAGGACAGATCCCTGGGGCACACCACTGGTAACATCCCTCTCCTCAGATGTATCATATATAAGTAAGCTGTATAGCTATTTATCATCTATATAGTGCTGCATACACTTGGTAGCGCTATACAGATGATAAATAGTAGTAGTAGTCACAGCGCACTGGTAAAAGGTACCATGTAAAAAGGAACCTTGCAGCCTGTCCATTTGTGACTCTTCTTTATATCATATGTGGCAACGGCAAAGCTCTTACCTACTGGTGCATATTCTTGGACTCATATTATATAATATATATATATATATATACACACACACATTATAGGCACCTCCAGCTGTTTGAACTAGACGGTCCTGTATGCAGAATACTTTTACTGTCCCCATTTTATGCGCAAGATGTAGTCAAACTGCATGAGCCGGGTATTTTCTTTACATACATCTGGTCTCTGGAAGGCCCTTCCAGACAGTATGAGAGTCATTCCTGATCTTGCTAACTTCCATAGGGAATTTAAGACGTACGAGTATTTGTTCAGAGCATTATTATGGGATGAATGAGTAACTGTAAACTTTATAGAGTATTATAGTTCTAGGCTGTCTTTGTTTGTTATGTTATTATCTTGTATTGTTGGTTGCATTGTGAACGACTCTATACACTATACTTGTTTTGTATTTTATGAGATATTTATTTATTTATTTAAACTCTTTTTTATACCGCGCTTTTTGTTATCAGTGCGGTTTACAATTAACAATTCGTGCACAAGACCAGTCAAGTCTGGCTTGTGCTTACATTGAACAGGATTGGTAACTTGGAGATGAAACTGGGTGAACTATTTACATATTCGCCATCAAAGATGTGGCGAGGTAACTATTTACATGTTAGATGTTAGACCCAAACTGCATGGTTAAGATTGGATCTTATCGGTTATTACATTAATCTTTATTGTATGTATATCAACACGTGTTGTTACAGTATAGGTATTAGTCATATTCATAGTATTCTGTCGTCGATCTGATATATACACCTTAGATTGATACTGATGAGCGTACCCGATGGGTGGTTCTGAGGCTCGGTTTGTCGTTTGTTTGTAATGTGTTGGGTGCTTCTTGAGTGAATTGGGGCGTGGGAGGGGGTTGAGTATCGTTTGGCTGCGAGAAGTGTAGAAGGAATAGGTGATGCTTGAGGGCTTTCCTGAATTTTGTAAGGTCTCTGATCGATCTGATATTTGGTGGGAGGTTGTTCCAGCACTTTGGAGCATAGAAAGCAAAGGCTCTATTCCTAGTTGCTTGTGTAGATTCCATGGGGATAACCAACGTGTTGGCGGCTACTGTCCTTCTGGACCTGTTGTTGGGGGTGGGGGTGATGAGGACTGTGAGGGACGAGGGGGATATCTTGTTGATGGCTTTGAAGGTGAGGAGTAGTGCCTTGTATGCGAGCCTGCAGTTTATCGGTAGCCAATGAAGGTCCTTAAGGATGGGAGTGATGTGGGTTCTTCTGGATAATCCACAGAGAATGCAGGCAGCCGCGTTCATTGCAAGTTGAAAACGGTTGAGGGTGCTCTTGGGGAGGCCATGTAGAATGATGTTCACATAGTCAAAATGTGGTGTTACCAGCACCTGGAATATTGTTCAGAAATCGTCGGGGGCTAACATAGGTCTTAGGTACCTTAGTGTTTTGATTTTATTGTATATAGTCCTGCTAGTGTTCTTTATGTGCTCTTTGAAGTCGAGATGTTGGTCAAGCGTAACACCCAAGTAGCGTATCGTGGGCTTGCTTGGGAGCTCAGCATCTCTCACCTTCAAGGTAGTGGGGGGCGAGAAGTTTTTGTTCTTTGTGATGAACAGGACCTCAGTTTTCTTGAAGTTTATGCGGAGGTTCTGGTCTTGAAGCCAGTCGGTGATTGCATTGTAGCATTCCACTAGGGCGGTAAAGTCGGGAATGCATAACTTTGATTGGTGCAAACAGCAGGACATCATCTGCATAGATCTGGCTGGAGATATTGAATGAGCAGATGATTTTGCATATAGGCTGCATGTACACGTTAAAGAGTAGCGCGGACAGAGAGGAGCCTTGGGGTACTCCCTGAAGTTGCTGGAACGGTTCGGATGTGATGGATCCCATCCGTACATGTTGCCATTGGTCAGCTAGATAGGATTTACACCACTCCCATGCTAGGCCCTGGATTCCCTTCTCATGGAGGCATGTAAGGAGTTGATCATGATTGACAGAATCAAATGCAGCAGCAATGTCAAGGAAGATAAGTGCAAACCCATTTTCGATATTGTCTATTCCTCTGCTTAAGGTGTTGGTTAGCGTGACGAGTAGTGTCTCTACTCCATGGGAGTCTCAGAACCCGGGCTGGCAGGGATCTAGGGGGGCTGTGATGTCAATGTGTTGCTTGATCTGTCTTTGGATATAAGAACATAGGACCATAAGATATGTCATGCTGGGTCATACCAAAGGACCAGGGGCAGTGGAACACCTTTTTGGTTGGAGGGGCCAAACGGAACAATTTCCAGCCCTGCCCCCAATCTCTCTGTTGCTGACGCTGTGTTGTGCAAAATATTGGTGGGGTCATGATCTTTGTGGCCCACTCCTTTCCACTGCCTATGCAAAGATCCATCAAGCCTAGTATTCTGTTTCTAACAGTAACTAATCCAGGTTACAAGTACCTGTGAGGTTCCCAAAAGGTACACAAATTCCATGCTGTTTATCGCAGGGGAAACGGTGGGTTTCCCTTGTCCTCTTTAATACTGATTTATGGACTTTTCCTCCAGGAATTCGTCCATACCTCTTTTAAATCCAGCTACACCAACAGTTATTACTACATCTTTCAGTAACAAATTTCAGAATTTGATAAAGCGTTGAATGAAAATATATTTCTCCGATTAGTCTTAAATGTGCTATTGTAACTTCATTACACGTCCTGTAGTCTTTCTACATCTTGAAAGAATCAGCAATCGATTTATATTAACCCATACGTACTGTATATGTTCTTTTGTTATCCACTATGATAGAATGTACATTTATTAAATAAATAGATATAACTTCTTTTGTAGGTTGTAAATATACTGTGCTTGGGATTCCAGCCCCATCTTTAGCCAACCAAACTTGAAATTGTGATTGTATGTGCACAGCAAAATGCAATGTTTATTTATTTATTTGTATTTGTTACCGCCTTTCGTGAATCAATGCGGTTTACATAGAACTGAACATTTACATTAAACATAGTTAACAATAATGTTAATTCCTTGACTGGTCAGTCTGTGTTTGTGAAGAAAACATAATAAAAACATAATAAAAGAACATAATAAAAACATAATAAAAGAAAGAAAACATTCAGTCCCTCCGCTATGTAGAAAATGTGTCATATTAAAGGTATAAAAAGCACACAAAACTTCTCAGATTCAACACACAAATTAGAGAGTAGAAACAGGAAATCCCTAATTAGAAATTAGAGATTCTCATTCTAGCTGTTTATAAATTATAAGTGTAGGTGTTTCTTAAGGGTACTGAAAATTAGGGTGTCTCAATGGTTTCATGTTGCCAAAAACTGACCCAGTATTTCAGTTCCATGCTCAACCTATTTTTTTAGTGCTACCTGTTGCAATTACATAAAATCCAGATAGCAGCTGATGCTGAATTTACATATAATGCAATCGGCACCAGAGTTAGCCTGATAGCGGTGATATTCATTCTGCTTGCTGTCCTATGGTCATCCAGATAATGGACTGAATATCTCCGTAATCCAGATAATACAGATATGGGGCTGTCAGTAATGATGCGCTCTCTCCAACGCTTCCAGTTTATTCAGCCCACTGCTTTCAAATTGTTTTGATCCTGTTTCTCTTCTCCTCATTTCTCAGAATTGGCTTCTTGTCTGTGCATGAATCAGGTTTAAAAACCTCGCCCCATTACTCTGGGCATTCTGACATCCCTCTGTACCTCTCTTATCACTTCATACGTTATATCCCTCTTGTTCCCTTCGCAGGCCGCTTTGCTTTCCCTTTCCCCACCTTCCTGCCTCCACCTAGACACCTCTCAAGCCTCAGCCCTTTCCTCTCTAGGCCCCTCACTTTGCAACTCACTGCTACTTTACATTAGGGATGTGCAGCCCTAAAATGATCGCTTCATATTGTTTTGGGTTTTTTTGGTGTCTTTTTCACTTCATTTTTACTCAATACTGCTCAGTCTTGCAAAAGAGTGCAGACTCTTTTGTATAGTACTCATTCTTTCACAAGAGTGTGCACTATTGAGCAATAGAACATAAGAACATAAGATGCCATTCTAAGTCAGACCAAGGTCCAGAACTTTTTTAAACCCGGCTACACTAACAGCTTTTACTATATCCTCCAGTAGCAAACTCCAGAGTTTGATTACACGTTGACTGAAAAAGTATTTTCTCTTATTAGTCTTAAATAGGTTACCCTGTAGCTTCATTGCATGTCCCCTAGTGTTTCTATATTCTGATGACATAAACAAACGATGTACATTCCACTACATTCATTAATTTATAGACCTCTGTCATATCTCCCCTCAGCCGTCTCTTTTCCAGGTTGAAGAGCCCTAACCTTTTTAGCCTCTCTTCATAGTGGTATCATTCCCTTTACCATTTTGGTGACTCTTCTCTGTACCTTTTCTAATAACGCTATATCTTTTTTAAGATACGGCGACTAGAATTGCACGCAATATCCAAGGTGTGGTCGTACCATGGAACCAATGCAGAGGCACTATAATATCCTTTGTTTTATTTTCCATTCCTTTCATTATGATACCTAGCATTCTATTTGCTCTCTTGGCTGCCGCTGCATACTGGGTGGAGGGTTTTAACATGTTATCCACGATGACGCCTAAATCTTTTTCCTGAGTGGTGGGTCCTAATGTGGAACCTTGCATTGTGTAACCATAGTTTGGGTTATTCTTTCCTAGGTGCACAACTTTGCACTTGTCCACATTAAATTTCATCTGCCATTTGGATGCCCAGTCTTCCAATTTATCAAGATCCTCTTGCAATTTTCCACAATCCTCATGGGTTTTAACAACTTTAAATAGTTTTGTGTCATCTGCAAATTTGATAACCTCACTTGTTGTTCCCATTTCCATGTCATTTACGAATATGTTAAGAAGCAGCGGACCCAGCACAGATCCCTGGGGTACACCACTATTCACCTTTCTCCATTGGGAAAACTGGCCATTTAGCCCTACCCTCTGCGTTCTATCTTTTAACCAGTTCCTGATCCACAATAATACACTGCCTTCTATACCATGACTTTTTAGTTTTGCCAAAAGTCTCTGATGAAGGATCTTGTCAAAGGCTTTCTGAAAGTCCAGATACACTATATCAACCGACTCACTTTTGTCTATCTGTTTCTTCAAACCTTCAAAAACACATAACAGATTAGAAAGACAAGATCTTCCTTGTCTAAAGCCATGTTGGCTGTCTCCCATTAAGCTATGACTATCTACATGTTCAGTAATTTTGTTCTTTATGATGATTTCTACCATTTTTCCCACTACTGATGTCAGGCTCACTTGTCTGCAGTTTCCCGGATCACCCCTGGAACCTTTTTTAAAAATTGGTGTTACATTGGCCATGCTCCAATCTTCAGGTATTACAGATGATTTAATGATAGTTCACAGATTACTAATAGCAGGTCTGCAATCTCATATTTCAGTTCTTTCAACACCATTGGATGTATGCCAAACAATTTATCAAATATTTGTAATACATCTTCTCGGTGTATCAATATTTCTTTCAATTTTTCTGCAGTATCACCTTTAAATACCACTTCAGTCATGGATAACATCCCTACATCTTCCTCAGTAAAGACTGAAGCAAAAAATTCATTCAGTCCCTCCGCTATGGCCTTGTCCCCTCTTAGTGCCCCATTTACCCCTCTATCATCTAATGGTCCAACTGACTGTCTCACAGGTTTTTTGCTACAAATGGACTTGAAAAAATCTTTATTACGCGTTTTTGCTTCCACAGCAAGCTTCTTCTCAAATTCTCTCTTTGCCTGCCTTATCAATGCCTTGCCTCTAACTTGCCAGTGCTTGTGCTGTTTCCAGTTTTCGTCATTTGGCTCTTTTTTCCCATTTCCTGAAAGATGCTTTTTTGGCAACAACAGCCTCTCTGACCTCACCTTTAAACCATGCTGACAGTTTTTTGGACTTCCTTCCACTTTTCTTAAAGCGTGGAATACAGCTGGTCTGGGCTTCCAAGATAGTATTTTTAAACAACACTCAAGTTTGATGTAAGTTTAACCTTTGCAACTGCTCCTTTTAGTTTTTTCTTAACTATTTTCCTCATTTTATCATAGTCTCCCTTTTGGAAGTTAAAAGGAAGTACTGTGGATTCCCTTACCATTCACCCTCCATTAATTAAATCAAACACGATCATGCTATGATCACTATTGCCAAGTGGCCCCAACACCCTTATCTCTTGCACCAGATCTGGTGTTCCACTAAGGACTAGGTCCAAAATGGCTTCCCCTCTGGTAGGGTCATGAACCAGCTGTTCTAAGAAGCAGTCATTTATATTATCTAGAAATTGTATCTCCCTAGCATGTATTGCAGTGAAACTGACACAGTCAATACTGGGGTAATTGAAGTCACCCATTATTATTAATGTGCTGTAACCTTTGTTGGCTTCCCTTATTTCTTTGAGTATTTCATCATCCATTTGTTCATTCTGGCCAGGCGGTCGATAGTATACCCCCACTGACATTGCCTTCCCCTTTTTACATGGAATTTCAATCCATAGAGATTCTACAGCAAATTTTGTTTTCTGCAAAACTTTAATCCTTTGTGATTCAATGCCCTCTCTAACATAGAATGCAACCCCTCCACCAATTTGATCAGCTCTATCATTACAATGTAGTTTGTACCCAGGTATCACAGTGTCCCACTGGTTGTCCTCCTTCCAGCATGTCTCTGAGATATCAATCATATCTAACCTCTCATTTAGTGCTATATATTCTAACTCTCCCCAGGGGCGGCCCAAGGGGGGGGGGGGCACTGGGCCATGTGCGGAGATTAATTGTGGGGCCTCATTTGCACATGGAGCCTCATTTGTATAAATATTTGCATAACGTTAACGTGTGCTTTTAGTAAACATGCCTCTTAATGAGTTTCTGGATAAAGAAAGACTAACAGATTTCTACATTACTATATTGTAGTAACAACCGCCAGGCACATTAGGACGTAGTACAAACACTGACCATTTAGAACCCATAGCAAATCCGCCGTATCATAACAGCACTACCAGGACTCACAAAGCACCAAACCCTACCTATCAAAAGGCAACACTGCAAATATTAAACCAATACATCTCAGAGAATACCAATACATCTCCTACTGGGGAAAGAGAACAAGTGGGACTGTCACATAGAAACTATATGAACAGAAAACCTCAGCTTGTTTACACATGCAGAACATGGACCCTCACTACTTAAAGAACAGAGATCATAATTTAGAAATAGGAAGATAATAGTTAAATTGGGAACCCCAAAAGCCAAACATGAAATGTACAACAACACTGGAGAAATAAAACTATAAATTTCCTCTTGCACTAAACAAAAATGCAGATGTTAGCGATACACATTTCCCAGACTTGACATATTCCAGTTAATAAATTCAAAATAAAAAGTATTTTTCTACCTTTTGTTTGGGCCTTTTATTTTTCAGTTGCAATTCCTCCAGTCACTTTCTTCTGGTTTCCTTGTGTCTTCTGTGAGCTATCCATTTGTCCTTCTCTTTTAGATTTTTTCCATTCTCTCTCTATATGTGCTTTAACAAACTGATCTTTCCCCTTTTGCTCTTTACCCCATTTCTTTCCTTATTCATCATCCACTGAAATTTCACCCTTCCATTCTCAATCCCCACTTCCTCTCCCAAAACCCATCCCATCGTAAACTTTTCTTCCGTCCCACACAAAATATCTTTTCCCCTCTCCATTCTCATTATCCATCCCCATCCCCTTCTAGTCCTCCCCCAAAATCAGCTCCCTTATAGTTCTAGACCCACCCAGCATCTTCTCCCTTCTAGTCCCATTCTCCCATGCCCCCTCATAAGCCCATTTCCAGTCCTAGCCCCTATATGCTCTTTTCCAGTTCCATTCCAGCCCCCTATCAGCCCATTTCCAATCCAAGCTCCGCCATTAGCCAATTTCCAATCCTAGCCCCCCATCAGCCCATTTCCAGCCCTATTCCAGCTCCCATCAGCCCATTTCCAGTCCTATTCCCCATCAGCCATTTCCAGTCCAAGCCCCCATATGCTCTTTTCCAGTTCCATTCCAGCCCCCTATCAGCCCATTTCCAATCCAAGCTCCGCCATTAGCCAATTTCCAATCCT
This sequence comes from Ichthyophis bannanicus, assembly GCA_033557465.1. Taxonomy (NCBI): domain Eukaryota; kingdom Metazoa; phylum Chordata; class Amphibia; order Gymnophiona; family Ichthyophiidae; genus Ichthyophis; species Ichthyophis bannanicus. The sequence goes on from CM066032.1 coordinate 532,637,825, forward strand.
AGCCCCCCATCAGCCCATTTCCAGCCCTATTCCAGCTCCCATCAGCCCATTTCCAGTCCTATTCCCCATCAGCCATTTCCAGTCCAAGCCCCCATATGCTCTTTTCCAGTTCCATTCCAGCCCCCTATCAGCCCATTTCCAATCCAAGCTCCGCCATTAGCCAATTTCCAATCCTAGCCCCCCATCAGCCCATTTCCAGCCCTATTCCAGCTCCCATCAGCCCATTTCCAGTCCTATTCCCCCATCAGCCATTTCCAGTCCTATTGCAACCCATCACCCATTTGCAGTCCAAGCTGCCCCCATCAGCCCATTTCCAGTCCTATCCCAGCTCCTCATCAGCCCATTTCCAATGCTAGCCCTCCCATCACAGCCCATTTCCACTCCTAGACCCCCCACCATCACAGCCCAATTCCAGTCCAAGTTTCCCCCTCATCACAGCCCATTTGCAGTCCTAGCCCCGCCCTCCGAACAGCCCATCCAGTCCTAGCCCCCCCTCCCCCCCCGAACAGCCCCACGGCCATTTGAGGGAGCCGGGAAAGCCTACGCGAGGCCCCGACTCCCTCTGCACAGCCGCCAGCATGAAGTCATTTCCCTCACGCTGGTGGCTGTTTCTGTGAAGCCACGAATGCCGGGAAAGGTTAAAGTTTGGCTGCCATTTCTGATTGCGGTTCCTGGAGCATTGAAGCAGCGCGTGTACTATTGATAGCATCCTAAACACAATGCTGTGTTCGTTGTAGACACCGCGAATGAAAAGCCTCTTTACAAAACAATGCAATGTGTGCCTTCGAGTCAGTCCTGACTCCTGGTGAGCCAGAAACTCCTGGGTTTTCTTGGCAGTGTCACCGGAAGTAGATTGTCAGGCCTTTCTTCTGAGGCAATGGAGGGTTAAATGACTTGCCCAAGGCCACAAGGAGTGCTAGTGGGAATCAAACCCTGGTTGCTTGGTTACCAAGCCAGTGCTCTAACCATTAGGCTACTCCTCCACTCTAGCCTCTTTACAAGAAGATTGTTTTTGGAGGCTGCTTTTTCAGATGAGTGCTTAAAGTTTTTGCGCTTTTATTACAGACATTGTGAATAAAAAGTCTCTTTGTAAGGAAGATTGTTTTTCGGAGGCTGTTTTTTCCATTAAGTGCTTAAAAGTTAGGGCTTTCATAGTCATGTTTCAGTTGAACTATTGCAGAGTATTGAGTGAATCACTGTGATTTCTGACACAATTTTTAAAATGGATGTAACCCAAGGGTTAAAATTGGCGCTTGCGCTAAAGTGGGTGACTGGTTTGAATTGTTGTTAATTATACTTGATAGTTTGGAGTCCTGAGTGAATATTAATGTACTGGTTATTTAAATTGGACAAAGTTTTAGGTAATTTTATGGAGGAAAATATATAACGCCTAAAGGAATGTATAAATTTAAAATTGGAAATAATAGGATATTTAAGTTAGATAAGCTGAAGGGAATCATAGGTTTTGGATTATTTTGGAAAGATTTTAATGTGTAAACCTTCCAAATTAAGGTATTGCCATTCACTTTAATGGGAGATTACAGTTGAAAAGAAAACTGATTTTTCTTTGCAAAATTTAGAACATGCTTTAATGCCTAATCTACATATTCCTAAAGCATGCTTGTGATTGGTTAGCGGCTCTGGAATGTAAATAGATGTTGTCAGAAGAGTCACCGTAACCTTGACAACAGGAAAAACATAATCCGCATATTCCTAAAGCCAATCTAAAGCCAATCAGAAGTGTCATCGTGACCTTGACAATGGAGAAGTTATAGTTGGAAATGAAAGAAGAGCTTGAACAGTAAGAGAAAGCAAAAGTGTGTTGTGCTATGCCTGGAAAGATGTACTGTTTATGCTAGTAAAAAGGTACCAGTAGATGAAAAATTGTTTTTGAGAGTGGAAATTGCTGTTGGAACTATATGAAAATCAGGCAAAGTAAATGACAGCCCTGATTTTGTGTGGCACTGGACAATACTTATTGAGAAGTATTGCCAGGTAGTAAAGCTAGTGACACTGGTTGAAAATTCCATGAGAGCTCTCTGAAGGAGGGAGGCTGAGAGGAAGTGGCAGTGTCTGTGAGGAGTGCTTTGCTATTAAGTAGCTTATAGTATGTGGTGCCTGAAATTCTAAAGTGATAGGATACCTGCACAGTAAGTGACTGATGTCATTGCAGAAGAGAAATATGTGTGGAGTCATATAAGGAAATAGATGAATGAAGGTATTGTCTTGGAAAAGTGAATTCATAAATGAAGCTCTGTTAGTAGTTATTTATTTATTTAGACAGTTTTGTATACCACCTTATCCTTCAATCAATGTGGTCACAACACAATTGGGGGATACATTTAACACGAGGGGATATGAGACACATACACTAATACTTACAGGGAACATGGGCAATGGAGGGTTAAGTGGCTTGCCCAAGACCACAAGGAGCACCTGTGGGACTAGAAACCCCAGTCCTTCCGGCCCAAGGTTGCTGTCCTCTAGTGGGATTTGAACCCCCTACCTTCCGGCCTGAGGTTACTTGCCCCAACCGGCCTGAGGTTACTTGCCCCAACCACTAGGCCACTCCTCCCCTCTGTTTTTCCCTAGTTAGGGAAAAACAGTAAAGATTAGGCTTTATTATTTAGGGACTTTAATTATATTTTTATTTATTTAGACAGGAATCTATACTGAATAATTTCACAGTGATTGTTCGCTAGTTGGTAAGCTAGATAGGGTTTTCTATTTTTGATTTGTTTAAAGCTTAGGTAGTAGGTTGGAGATTGAGAAGACTACCGTCAGCTGAGCAGCAGTGGTGTTTCCATCAACAGGAGCTCCCATAAAAGGAATTCCAAAGTCATCAAACTTAACAAGAAAATTCTACAGCTACAGCTACAGATACCAAACAAGATGCTTTGAGGCAGTAGCAGAATGGTTCAGCACACAAAACATGAGAATCAACTACAGTAAAACAGATGTCCTTTTCATCTCAAGGAACCAGGACTTCACCCCTCCACTCTCTTTAAAAATCGGCAACACAGAACTGAAAACCAAACCCACAATACGCTACCTTGGCGTTACACTGGATCAACAACTGGATCTGAAAACCCACATAAAAAACACAGTAAAAACAGTATACATGAAAATAAGGACCTTAAAACATCTCCGACCGCTACTTGACTTCAGTGACTACCGATCGATCTATCAGGCATTAATATTACCACATTTCGACTATGCCAACGTAATTCTACACGGTCTCCCTCAAGCAACGCTAGCTCCTCTCCAGCTTGCAATGAACACTGCTGCGAGAGTACTAACAGGGGCTTCACGGAGAGAGCACATAACGCCAGTACTGATGAACCTCCATTGGTTACCGGTTCAAGCAAGAACCCTCCACAAAGTTCTAACCTTAACCTTCAAAGCCTCAAACACTCTGACCCCCACAGCCCTCAGCAAGATGATACATAAAGTACCACAGAACAGAAATAGAAGACCCATGATGCAAAACACCCTAGAGGTCCCAAAAGTAATAACAAAATGCACAAAAGCAACAACAAATAGGGCCTTTACGATTTACGCACCCAGAGCATGGAATGCTCTCCCCTCCTCTATTCGAAACATCACTTACCTAACCCACTTCAGGAAGGCATTAAAGCAGCACCTGTTCACTACATACTACCCGGAATCCAGCCTTAATAACCATACATATGGCCCCTCAGACAATCACTCATTACAATTAAACAATCAGACTCAGCATGAAAAAGGATAATCAACTGATCGCTCAGAAGTACCCACTGAAATAGAATTAAGACCCCCAGTGTAAATAAGATGTAGATATGTGCTACCTGAAATAAGGTACCAGAGTAATACAATGTATATAGTTATACAATGTACATAGTTTCCCCCAGTTACTTCCAAGTTGATCTCCCTGTTTATTGTAAATACAACTCAAAGTTCCCTGTGTTGTATAGTTGATGTTAAATGTAAACCGCTCTGATCTAAAATAGAGCGGTATAGAAGAACTGTTGAATAAAATAAATAAATAAATAAATAACTGCTGCAACTACGGAGCGTTAAGTGCTCGTAAAGACTGTGTTTTATGAGAAAAAGGACAATTGATACATACCTGAGAATAGAAATTGATAGAAGTGCTGTTCTGAAGTTTTCTGTAGAGACAAAAGTTATACAAACATTCAGGTTTTAAGAAACCAAACAAGTAAATTGTTATATAGAAATTAGTAAGAAACAAAGAAAATAAATACTACTACTTATCTGATATGTTGTTCAGAAATGTTAACCTTTGATAGATGAATCTCACACTTGATTTTTGTTTTTTTGCATTTAATAGTGAAATGTTCTATAGTAAAATGAACAATAATTAGTAAAAAGCAAGATTTTGAATTCAAAGTAAATTAAATCTGTTATTAAGTCTAACCATCTATAATAACAAATAAAATTGTTATACTTACCACTTGGAGCTTGAGTTCTAAAAATCCTTTTAGTTTAATTCCTTCATTTTTCTTTGAGCAGTGAACGAGGTTAGTTTATTTTTGTGCCTTGTTGTCTGGGTTTGCGCCACTTCTTGGCCACGACTAGGGGTGGAGGTGAACTCAGACACAGCAAGGTTACAGGGATAGAGATATAAGTCACAAAGGTTTTGAATGTTTTAATTATGTAGCGGCACATAAATGGTTGCTTCTTTCACATGATGACAACAAAGGTTTCTATATATGGAACCTATCACTGATTAAAACGAAAGAGAGGCCGCGAGAAGGAACTGTCCCTCAAGACCTATCTTCCAACATATAAATAATTTATAGTGCTCAAATACTTTTTTGCTCTATACATTTTTGGGATTTAACCTTTCCCAGCACTCGCGGCTTCACAGAAACAGCCACCAGCATGAGGGAAAAGACTCTTCACGCTGGCGGCTGTGCAGAGGGAGCCAGGGCCTCGCGCGGGCTTCCCCAGCTCCCTCTGAAGCCGTCCATTGTGCGACAATGGAGTTCGCGTGGGGCCCCCTGAAGCATGGGGCCTTGTGCGAACAACATTATTGCACAATGGACGGGCCGGCCCTGACTCTCCCATCTTATTTTTTAGACTTCTAGTATTTGCATATAAGCATTTTAGAGACTGTATTTTATTCATATTAATCTGGCTATTGGTAGACAGGGGTAATTTGGAATCTTTAAGCTCTGTCTGCTCCGTACTCAAGGGCATTTGGGTTACTTTTGTCTTTATTGAAACCTCTCTGATGATATGCCCTAACTTCATTTTTTTGGTAGTATCCTTCAAGGATACATTGTTCCGAACTATGCGCTCTTGGGCGACTATTGGCTCTCCCCTGTTATCTAGTTAAAAGCTGCTCTATCTCCTTTTTAAAGGAAAATGCCAGCAGCCTGGATCCATCCAGGTTAAGGTGAGGCCCATCTGTTCGGAACAGTCCCTCCTTTCCCCAGAATGTTCCCCAGTTCCTAACAAATCTAAAACCCTCTTTCTTGCACCATCTTCTCATCCACACATTGAAACTCCAGAGCTCTGCCTGCCTTTTGGGTCCTGCACATGGAACGGGAAGCATTTCGGAGAATGCTACCCTGGAAGTTCTGGATTTCAACTTCCTACCTAAAAGCCAAAATTTAGCCTGCAGAACCTCCCTACCACATGTTCCTATGTCATTGGTACTGACATGTACCAAGACAGCAGACTCCTCCCCAGCACTATCTAAGACCTTGTCTAAGTGGTGTGTGAGGTCTGCTACCTTCACACCAGGCAGGCATGTTACCAGGCAATCCTCACATCCACCAGTCACCCAGCTATCTACATGCCTAATGATCGAATCACCAACTATAATGGCTGTCCTAACCCTTCCCTCATGGGCACATGGCCCTGGAGAAACTTCCTCAGTGCGAGAGGATTTTACATCACCTGGAGGACAGGTCCTAGCTACAGGATCACTTCCTGCCACACCAGGATGCTCTCCTGTTACGTGACCTCTCTCCTCCATGGCAATAGGGATGCTGCCAAACTGGAGGTGGGACTTCAGTACTATATCCCTGTAGGTCTCATCTATGTAACTCACTGTCTTCTTTATGTCCTCCAAGTCTGCTACTCTAGTCTCCAGAGATCAGACTCATTCCCTGAGAGCAAAGAACTCCTTGCACCTAGTGCACACATAAGACTCCTAACCAACAGGGAGAAAATCATATGTGACACTCAATGCAAAAGATTGGAAAACTCCCATCTTGCTTCTGGACTGCTGTCTGCATCTTAGTTTTAAGGTTATGTTTAGGTATTTAAGTTCTTTACCTACTAAGGGTTGGTAGGGATACTTAGACTAATAAAACTACTCCTAATACGTTTAATGTACGTTGTTCACCTGAAGCTTAATTAAGTCCTCAATTTATGCCTGATAAGGACAAACAGCTGCACCTGAGAGTGAATATGGCACCTCCTTTCCTTTGAGAGGTTTATGCACTTATAAAGTTACAATTATCCCAAGGGTGGGTGGGTATTGGGGAGGGAGGGAGGGAGGGAAAAAGACTTATTTAAAGCTGGCTGCTACACAATACTGTCCTGTGCTTCTAAGGTAATCTGTGACCAATTTCCAGGGGGAGTCCCACAGCCCTTGCATGGATAGATGGAGTCTTGGAAATAAAATCCCTGATGTTGAAGCTTTCGTGGGAGTGGCTGACTTGGATTTAGCGGCAGTTACTGAAACATGGTTCACAGAAAACCATGACTGGGATATAACTATACCTGGCTGTACTTTATTCAGAAAGGACAGGGTAGGAAGAAGGGGAGGAGGAGTGGCACTATATGTAAAAAATACTATTAAAGCTTTGGAATTACAGAGCGTAAAAGGGAGAGGGGAGGCATTGTGGGTTAAACTAGAAAGAGGGAAAGAGAAATCTATTTGGATTGGCATGATATACAGACCTCCCTCACAAGAGGAAGAGATGGATAGAAAGTTAATTGAAGACATGCGCAGCATTGCTAGGAAAGGGGAAGTGCTACTGATAGGGGATTTCAATATGCCATATTTTGATTGGCACATTCCTGCTACAGTATCATCTAGAAGTAAAGGGATCCTGGATTCTCTACAGGGAGAACTATTCAGGCAATTGGTAACTGACCCCACACATGAAGGAGCCATACTGTACTTGGTGCTTACCAATGGTGAAAGTGTTTCTGATGCTATAGTGGGAGATCATTTTGCATCCTGTGATCACCAGATGGTGTGGTTCATTATTAGGACTAGGGCTGTTAGAATCCATTCAAAGGTGAGGGTCTTAGACTTTAGGAAGACTAACTTTGCCAAGATGGGCCAATACCGCAGGGAGCCGTTAGCGGGATGGGAACAGCTGGAGGATGTAGAAAAACAGAGGGCAAAACTGAAAGGGGATATTTTAAGGGCAACCAACCTTTTTGTTAAAATGGTAAATAAAGGTAAAAGGAAAAGGAGACCGCTATGGACTTGGTGCTTACCAATGGTGAAAGTGTTTCTGATGTTATAGTGGGAGATCATTTTGCATTCAGTGATCACCAGATGGTGTGGTTCAGTATTAGGACTAGGGGGCTTGTTTACAAAGCCACGGTAGCGATTCGCGATCGTTATCGGAGCCGCGGCCCCGATAACGATCGCGAACCGCTACTGCGGTTTGTAAACAAGCCCCTAGGGCTGTTAGAATCCATTCAAAGGTGAGGGCCTTAGACTTTAGGAAGACTAACTTTGCCAAGATGGGCCAATACCTCAGGGAGTCATTAGCGGGATGGGAACAGCTAGGGGATGTAGAAAAACAGTGGGCAAAACTGAAAGGGGATATTTTTAGGGCAACCAACCTTTTTGTTAAAATGGTAAATAAAGGTAAAAGGAAAAGGAGACCGCTATGGCTTTTGAAAGAAGTAGCTGAAAAGGTGAAGAAAAAGAGGGAGGCCTTCATGAAATACAAGAGATCACAGAGAGAGGAAGACAGGCATCTATATTTGGAAAAACTTAGAGAAGCTAGCAAAGTAGTCAGGAAAGTTTGTACAAAAAGAGGAGGAAATAACTAATGCAATAAAATGGGGGGGGGGGGAGGTAAGACATTTTTCAGATATGCTAGTGAGAAGAGGAAGGGCAAAAGTGGTATTGTCAGACTCAAGGGTGAAGGGGAGGAATATGTAGAAGCTGATGAGGATAAAGTAGAATTGCTTAACAAATATTTCTGTTCTGTGTTCACAGATGAGGAACCAGGAACAGGACCTCAGAAAACAACCACAAACAGGAACAGAAGCAAGGGACATCTTGAACAATTTTCAGAAGACTGTGTTTGTGAGAAACTAGCTCAACTTAAAGTAGACAAAGCGATGGGACCAGATGGGATACACCCTAGAATACTGAGGGAACTTGGGGATGTTCTAGCAGCTCCACTGACTGACCTTTTCAATGCCTCATTGGAGTCGGGAGTGGTGCCAAAGGACTGGAGAGAGGCTCATGTGGTGCCTTTACACAAAAGCGGAAGTAAGGATGTAGTTGAAAACTACAGGCCAGTTAGTTTAACTTCAGTGGTGAGTAAATTATTGGAAACACTGCTGAAAGAGAAAATAGTGAGGTTTCTGGAGTCCAGCGGATTACAGGATCCGAGGCAGCATGGATTCACCAGAGGCAGGTCTTGTCAGACAAATCTGAATGATTTCTTTGACTGGGTGACCAGGGAGTTGGACCAAGGGAGAGCCCTAGATGTGGTGTATTTAGATTTCAGTAAAGCCTTAGGCACCGTTCCTCACAGGCGACTTATAAACAAACTGAGCACCCTAGGGATGGACCCTAAAGTTACTGCTTGGGTTAGAAAGTGGTTGTGTGAGAGGTGACAAAGAGTACAGGTAAATGGAGCTCACTCTGAGGAGAAGGATGTTACCAGTGGTGTGCCCCAGGGATCTGTCCTTTGTCCAATTCTTTTTAACATCTTTGTTAGTGATATAGCGGAAGGGCTGTCGGGTAAGGCTTGCCTCTTTGCGGATGATACCAAAATCTGCAATAGAGAAGACACCCAGGAAGGTGTAGATAACATGAGGAGGGATCTAGCTAAGCTTAAAGAATGGTCTAGAATTTGGCAGATTTAATGTTAAAAAATGTAAGGTCATGCATTTGGGCTGCAGCAATCCAAGGGAGCAATATAGTATAGGGGGTGAAGTACCTTTGGCCACTAAAGAAGAACAGGACCTAGGAGTGGTTGTGTCTGATGATCTTAAAGTAGCTAAATGGGTAGAAAAGGCGACGGCAAAAGCTAGAAGGATGCTTGGGTGCATACGGAGAGGAATGGCTAGCAGGTGATAGTGCCTCTGTATAAGTCTTTGGTGTGTCCTCATTTGGAGTATAGTGTGCAATTCTGGAGACCACACCTTCAAAAGGATGTGAACAGGATGGAGTCGGTGCAGAGGGTGGCTACTAAAATGGTTAGTGGTCTTCATTATAAAGCATATGAGGACAGACTTAAGGATCTTAATATGTACACCTTAGAGGAAAGGCGGGATAGAGGTGATATGATTTTAGATGTTTAAATACCTCTGTGGCATAAATGTACAGGGGGAGAGCCTCTTTCAATTGAAAGGAAGTTCTGCTATGAGGGGAGATGGGATGAGGGTGAAGGGGGATAGATTCAGGAGTGATATGCTGAAATATTTCTTTACGGAAAGAGTGGTGGATCTGTGGAATAGTCTCCCAGTAGAGGTGGTAGAGATAAGGACAGTATCTGAATTCAAAAAAGAATGGGACAAACACAGAGGATCTCTAAAGGTAAAAAGGGGACTGTTGCAGTTGTTGATATGGAAGAACAGACTAGATAGGCCATGTGGTCTGTTTCTGTTGTCATATTACTATGTTTCTATGTTTCTAAATTTAACCAGAAAGCTCTCTGCTGTGTTTTAAATTTAAACTGAAATCTCTTTGCTACTACTAGACCCTGACTGATTTAACAAATACACTGGGTTCACAGATTAATCAGATTTAATCTAAAGCATTCCTTTTTCCCTAAGATTTAGAAAAATTCCCAGAAGTAAATACTTACAATTGGAGATCTCTCTCCAGAAGTAGCAGTCCCTTTTTGTAGTCCTTGACATGAGTATTTACACCAGCTCTGGGAATGCTGCAAATGTCCACCCTTATGTTTAAATGTGTTTATTGTCGCTTCAAGTTATCAACAGGACAAAAGAGGCATACAGAGTTAGCCACACAAGATCAACATAAACACCAACCATCATGGACACAATCTGCACCATTAGCCTAAGAACTTCGAGAACAGAGCAAAACTCACATGCCTTCATCTCCCATCCAGCAACCTTATACAATGCCCCGCCATCATTAAGTAAAGAATGAGTTTTTAGTGGTATAATCTAACATCCCCCCCCCCTATCCCCTTCCCAGCCCATCCCTCCTGTCCCCTCCCACCCACCCAGATTGGCCAGTTTACCCTGGAATCCGAATCACCATAAATAAATAAATAGTACTGTCCTCTGGTGAACACCTAACCCTCGCTCAATATCCCAGTACGAGTTCCGCTTGGTAATGAGTGTAAGTGAGGCCCACACCCATCCAAAAAACGCTGCCAACGCCTCTGATGACCACTCGCTCTACCCTTTTCCATCAGCAACACAGCATGCAGACTCCCCTTCCAAAGCCCATACGTTGGACCCCTGGCATCCATCCATCTCTGCAGTATAGACACCCGAGCAATCAACAACACCAATCGCATCCATTGCAGTGTCACACGCCCCACATTCTCTCCCCCAGAATCCTCCCAAATATCCAATACCATAGTCTTTGCCGTTAAATTTAAGCGCGTTTGCACACACCCAACCAAATAAGTTCGCACCTTCCCCCAGAAGGCCCGAACCCATGGACAGAGCCAAAACCTGTGTCCTAACGTAGCTCTATTCTCCCCACACCAAAGGCAACAGTGGGATTCAATAATGCCTGCCCTCCAAGCCCTCAGGGGGGCATAATATAAGCGCCTTACCAATTTATATTGCATGTCTCTGTGCCATACCAGCACACTCAGCTTCGGGATATTAGCCAGGCTCTGCAAAACACCCTCCCCTTCTATCACTTCCCCCAAATCCTGAGTCCAGGCTGAGGCAAGCTCCTCCAATGTGGATGGCGACTCCAACTCCCACAACATTTTGTGTAACCAGGCCACCCCTGTCCCAAAGTCCCCCCCCCCTCATCAATCCTTCTTCGATACCGGAGCTGACTGCTCCCCGCAGTGCCCCGGGAGGTATACTACGCATGTAACTTCGGACCTGGGCATAAGGAAAAACATCCTGTAGCCCCAGAGAATAACGCCGACTTAATAACTCGAAAGACTCCAATTTGCCTTCGTCATTTATCAGATGCTCCAAATTCACTATACCAAGCTGATGCCATCTAACAAAACTCCCCCCAGAAGTCCCAGGAAGGAAGTCCCCATTCCCTTGAAGAGGGAGATAGGGAGAATAATTAGCTAGGAGCCCTTTCCCTCTACAAAAATGCCTCCAGGCTTTACGGATGGGATCCAAAAGCGTACGCTGAGTGCCCGACCCAAGCCCTTTAACTGACTTTGCGTGCAGAATGTATCGTAAATGCCAGAGCCTCACCAACTCTCGAAGCATGTCAAGCGGGGTGTACACCCCCAACTCCCATATCCAATCCCGGACATGGCGCATAAGACAGGCTAAGTTGTACTTCCGAAGATCAGGGAGTCCCATTCCCTCTCTGTCTTAAGGCTGCTGCAACACATCCAAACACACTTTGGGCTTCCTGCCCTTCCAAAGCAACTGATTGATCAATCTATCCATCTTCCGGATATCAGAGCGCTTTAACAGCAGTGGGAGCGTCTGAAGCACGTACAGCAATTTTGGAAACAAAGCCATCTTGTACAAAGCGATACGACCACCCAGCGACAGCGGCAGATCTCTCCATTTATCGACACTAGTGACCAGCTCCGTCAGTATCTTCTTAACATTTAACTGATATAAATCTACCAACTGTGTGGGCAGATAAATTCCCAGATATTTAAACTTCCCCTCTGCCCATTTTAGAGGGAAATCTCCCGACCACCCACTATGCAAAGCCTCCCCTACCAGCAAAGCCTCGGATTTATCCAAATTTAATCGGAATCCTGAGGGTATCCCATAATCTTTAAGAATATCCAGCAACCTAGGCAATCCCTCCTGAGGATCCGCTATGTGCAGAAGCAAATCATCGGTGAATGCCGCCACCCGGAATTCCGTCTTCCCCACTACTATTCCACGAAACTGTACACTTGAACGAATTTGAATCAATAGAGGTTCCAAGGTCAAGACAAACAGCAATGGGGACAACGGGCAGCCCTGCCGGGTGCCTTTTCCAATTCGAAACTCGGACGACATATTGCCATTCACCATAACAGCTCCCCAAGGATCTGCATATAAGAGCCGCACCACATCTACAAAGAAACATGTGAAACCCATTTCCCCCAAAACCTGATACATAAACCCCCAGTTGACCCTATCGAACGCTTTTTCCGCGTCGAAGCTAATTAACATAGAGCCCCTGCGACCAACCTGCCCCGCACACATAGAAATCATAATTCTTTGCAAACTATAGGCCGCATGCCGCCCCCGTACAAAACCCACCTGATCCTTGTGAACTAAGGCCGGTAGGAACTCTGATAATCTGTCTGCCATAATCTTGGCCAAGATTTTAATATCTACATTAAGAAGAGAAATGGGCCTATAAGAACCGGGCAGAAGCGGATCCCTCCCCGGCTTTGGCAGTATAGTGACCAGGGCCTTATTCGGCTCATAAGGAAAACAGCCTCTCTGTACAAGGTCTCTGAAGTACTCTGCCAATGGAACCACTACCTTGTCACCTAAAATTTTGTAAAACTCACTCCATAAGCCATCCATTCCCGGGGCCCGCCCCTGCTTCAAAGCTTTGATTCCCAATTGAACTTCACGTGGAGAGACAGGCTGATTTAAAACCTGTAAATTCTCCGCTGTTAGGATGGGCAGCGAACATCCCTCCAAAAACGCCCGACCCTCCTCCTCTCTTTCTCCCTCCCTGCAATAAAGTCGTTGAAAATAATCAGTAAAGATCTCTGCAATTTCCTCCTCACCTCTCCTCAAAGTCCCATCGGAATGCCAGATGACCCCTATATGTCTGGAGCCCCCCTCAGGCCGAATCAAAGATGATAGCAATCTTCCCGCCCGGTTTTCATGCTGGTAAAGTTGATACCGATAGTACATCAGCGACTTTTTAGCCCGCTGGTGTAGCAACAATTCCAACTCCATTTGCACCTCCTGCATACGAACCCTATTCACCGCGCTCCCAGCCAGTGCCAGCCTCCTGCGCGCCTTCCCCAGTTCATGCTCCAGCGCGATAATTCTCTGATTCATCCGTTTACGCTTTGAACTAAGATAACTGATAATCTCTCCCCGGAGTACCGCCTTCCCTGCCTCCCAAAAGAGGATTGGATTAATCTCAGGCCCTTCATTGATGCTTTTATAAGCCTCCCATTTGTCTCGCAGATAACCCTCAAATTGAGCATCGCCATGGAGCTCCAGCGGATATAGCCATAGCCCATTGCGATTCGGAGCCCGCTTTCTGAGTTCCAGAATTACCATTGCATGGTCCGAGATAACTGAAGGGCCAACCTCCACTTTGGAGACCCGACTAAACAACGATTCGGAGATCAAAAAATAGTCTATACGTGACCATGTTCCGTGAACCCTAGACATGTGAGTATACTCCCAGTCTCCCGGGTGTACCACCCTCCAAACATCCATCAGGCCATTCGCATCACACAGCCCCCAAATTCTCTGTGCACTCCTCATGTCCCTATTCTCGGACAGCCCAGACCTATCCATACTTTCATCTAAGACCGCATTGAAGTCTCCCCCTATGATAACTTGATAGCCAGCAGTCTTTGCCAACAAATGTGTGATATGTTGATAAAACCGGGCCTCGTAAACATTAGGCGCATACACTGAGCATAAAGCTACTTTAATACCTTCCAGTGTGCCCCATACCATAACATACCTACCCTCCAAATCAGTTTCCACTCTTTCCTCCACCCACCCCACATGTTTAGTAATCAGTATAACCACCCCCCGTTTTTTCCCCACTGCCTGGGCTCCATAAACCATAGCAATTTGTCCTTTGCCTAATTTCCTATGTTCAAGCTCTGTTTGATGGGTTTCTTGTAACATGATAACACCAATCTGCTTGCGCTTAAGTTGTTGCAGCACCTTGTATCATTTTATCGGGGACCCCAGCCCACAAACGTTCCATGATACTATTTTAGTACCACTACCCATTACACCCCCCAATCCATGGTGCCCTTTTATTTTGCTCCATAGCTGTACTGAGGTAGAACCCCCCCCAGCCTAGGGGCCCCCCTCCACCATGCAAATCCTTCTCACGAGTTCACATTTGCACCAGCAGGCAATACCAGGCCACTCGGACCAAGTGATCATTCCAAGCTTCTCCCCGTGCTCTGCAACCCATTTGTGTGGCCAGACCCCCCCCTTCCTCCCCCCGTACTCCCCTACCCCATCCCCGTAATGATCCTCCCTCTCCTCCTGCAACTCCTACCCCCCGACCTCGTGCTCAAGGCCCTTCCATGACATCCAGCACATGCAGAGCCCCCTCTCCCCCCCTACCATCCGCCTACCTAACGCTGCAGCTTCTTCCTCTGGCAGCCTATGCAGTTCAATCGATCCCCCACTCCACCCCCCGCAAATCTAACCGTCCCGCCTAAGGGCATAGCAAACATCATGTACCACAAGAACAACAACCCCTCCCCCCCACCCAAAGTGACAATCGCTCCCAATTCCCGTCCCTTGGTGACCATTATATCCCCCCCTGACAACTGCAAACAAATACACTAAACAACGATTTAAAAAACACTTCACAAATTTAAATGAATCCTATCCACCCAACACACCACACAACCATAACAATCCTCCTTAACTACAGCTCAACAAGCCTCAACACTCACTACATTTAAGAAACAAAGCTTAATTTAACAAAGAATCAATGTAAATAGACAAAGCATTACTAGCCAATGTTAAAATGTATATAGTTCTGTAACAATAATCCATGTTAAACTGTATTTAGTTCTGTAACAATGTTCCATGTTATCGTTTATTATGTTAACTGTACATAGTTATGAAAAAAACGATGTTCTATGTAAAACCATGTTCACTAAATGTTACCTGTAAACCGCCTTTGATCTTTGGAAAAAGCGGTATAGAAATAAGCATAAATAAATAAATAAAAATAAATACACATTATCCCCCTTTGTTTATGCTCCCAAATACATTTAACATTAAAGAATTAACACATAAAAGTCAACCATCAAGAGCGTTCTAATCACTTGCAAACATTGTTCATAGTAACGGCTCTGCGCCGATCGGGCAGGTACTACCACCTCCCCCATCTCCAGGCCCAATCGGGCAGGTACTACCACCTCCCCCGTCTCCAGGCCTCCGATTACAGCCAAGTCCAAGTCTCTCACAGAGACCGGGTAAACCAGTCTCCGCACTTACTCCCAAATGTAGCAGGCCTAGCTCAGATAATGAGGCAGGAATTCACCCACGCTGGTTACAATAAGCCATGGCCTCCTCTGGCGTCGTGAAGAGACGGTGACCTCCGTCGCAGTCCACTCTCAAGCACGCAGGATAGGCCAACGTGAATCTCAGGCCCTTCTCCACCAGCCGGCTGCAAACTTCTTTATAGGCCCTCCTGCGCTGCGAAACGCCAGTGGAGTAGTCCTGGAAGATTAAGACTTTGCAAGCATTCTCCCCAGTTCTTCGCAACTGTCGCGCTGCTTGCAAAACCCCTTCTTTTTGAGCCGCATTCATAAACCTGGCAATGACTGCCAGCGGTCTGTTTTCACCAGCCCGATATGACCCCAGTCTATGGGCTCTCTCCAAGACAATCTCCCCCAACGCCTCTTCCAACGGCAAGTTCGCAGGTATCCACTTCTCTAAGTACCGTCGTAAGTCCTTCTCCTGCACAGACTCCCCAATGCCAATAAACTGCAAGTTGTTCCTTTGGCTCCGGTTCTCAAGATCTTCCATTTTGTCCGCCTGCTTTACCAAGGCCTCCTCCAGTTTCTGGATCCGGGCCTCGGCCCGGGTCTGCTCATCTTCCAGCGAGCTAATTCTCTGTTCTGCCTGCTCCACACGTCCATTAAATTCTGTGACAGCTTGTGTCACCGCTGCCATTTGTGTCACCAAGCCGCCAAGACGATCCTCCAGGGCTAGAACTACTGCCTTGGACACTTCCTCCACCATCGTACCCTGGGCAGCAGGGTCGCTTTCAGCCATCTTGGTTTCTATTCCTCGAGGCTTTTCTCGTTTAGTAGATTTCACCGCCATGAACTTTACGGCCGCATTGACCCACTCTTCGACGCTTTCCGCAGGCACTGTTGTCTCTCCCAAGTGAAGCCGTGCAAATTACCGGTTTATCAGCCAAATAACATAGATAGGGGGGAGGATGGGCTCCGGAGCAAAGAAAGACATGTCTTCCCTAGCCCACCATGTCACCGGAAGTCCCAAATGTCCACCCTTAATTAAAGGATTGTTTTCAGCCACTTATTCTAGTTTACAAAGAAGAACCTAATTTTCTTTATAAAATAGGTGCATTTTGGCCAACTTAATCTAGGTGTCCTAATATAGCACACTACTAAGCACTTTGGCTGATCTTATGCAAGAAGCAGGAATAATGATTAGGGTTTAATAATATGAATTCTGTGGATCACAGTCACTGTCTATCAACTCCTCCCACCATTCTACAGCTTTGTAAGTGTTAGTGGACAGCCCACCCTACCCTAACAGCTTTGAAAACTATTCACAGCTGAGGCTAATTCCAACCCAGAGTTTATCCTTTTACAGCTATTAATGTGTCTTTTATGTCTTTTTTTTTCCTGTGTCTAAGTGTTCCCTATGATTTTTTTTTCTAATCTGATCACAATCCTTGCAGCTTGTCGTGCTGTGAGGGCTTGCGTGCATCAGTGATGCTGAGAGCTAAACTATCGGTAGTTTAACTACTGGCAGGGTCTCCCAAGATGGACAGGTCTCAGCTGAGGTGCCAGACCAAGACAAACCACCCATCTGGGCAGCAGCAGAATGGGATAGTGTTGACGGCGGAGGATCACATTTTTGTGACAACGGCAACAACACCAAACTTAAACTGCGTGGAAGAAAGGCCCGGCAATCTACTTCTGTATCTTGCCATGAAAACCCAATGGATAGTTACAACAAAACAAATTCTGCTATGGTGCTGGAAGATGAGACCCCTAGGTCAGAAGGCACTCAACTAGCTACTGGGGAAGAGCTGAAAACTTTTCAGAGTAAAGCCAGCATTTATGATGTGGTTGGATCAAAGCCCTCGGGAAGTCTGACTGCTGATGTAGCTGTGCATAAAATGAGAGTCAGAAGCTGTAAAGATGTCTTACACATTGGAACATGGAACGTACGAAGCATGAACCAAGGGAAGTTGGAGGTGGTCAAGAATGAAATGGAACGTGTACAACTTGATCTGTTGGGTGTCAGCGAACTGAAATGGACTGGCATCGGGCACTTTGCATCAGATGATCACATGGTCTACTATGCTGGAAATGAAAGACAAAGAAGAAATGGTGTTGCATTTATAATAAAGAAGAAACTTGCAAGAACTGTAATGAAATACAATGCAGTCAGCGAACGCTTAATCTCTATTCGTCTATGAGGATTGCCTATCAACACAACTATAATTCAAGTATATGCCCCAACAACAGCTGCATAAGAGAATGAAATTGAAGAGTTCTATGAACAAGTACAAGCTGAAATTGACAGAACATGCAAACAGGATATCCTGATAGTCATGGGTGACTGGAACGCAAAAGTTGGCAACAAAGAAGAAGGCAAAGTAGTTGGAAAATATGGACTTGGCAACAGAAATGAAGCTGGAGAAAAACTGATAGAATTCTGCAAGACCAATGATCTATTCATCTCAAACACCTTCTTCCAGCAACACAGTACACATGGACTTCACCCAGTGGATTGTATAAAAATCAAATTGACTACATCTGTGGAAATCAACGATGGAAAAGCTCTATAACATCAACAAAGACAAAACCTGGAGCGGACTGTGGTACAGATCATCAACTACTAGTATGCAAACTCAAGCTAAAGATGAAAAAGAGCAAACCACTCATGAATGCAGCAAAATATGACCTTGAGAATATACCACTGGAATTTAAAGACTGCCTGCAAAATCGATTTGCTGCTTTAGATACAAATGACAGAGCTCCGGAAGAGTTATGGAATGACATCAAGAAGGCTGTGTTGGAAGAAAGCGAGAAGTCTCTACAAAAGGTGAAAAAGCAAAAATGGCCAAAATGGATGACGGAAGAAACTCTGAAAATTGCCCAGAAACGCAGAGAAGCTAAAGCCAGAGGAGAAAGAAAGACAATAACAGAACTCAACAGAGATTTCCAACGTGCAGCAAGACAGGACAAGGAAAAGTACTACAATGACACTTGCAAGGAAATAGAAGCAGAAATTATTAGAGGAAGAACAAGATCGGCTTTCCTAAAGCTACGAGAGTTAAAGAAAATGTTCCAGCCTCAAACTGGAATGTTACAAGATGCTCAAGGTTCTATGTTGAATGATGCTGAGAAGATCAAGAAAAGGTAGAAGGAATATACAGAGTTTTTATATGATAAAGATCAAGTGGACCAACAGCCGTTTCAACCTATACCTTATGATCGGGAACCATTGGTGATGAAAGAAGAAGTTGAAGCAGCATTGAAAGCCTTATCAAAGAACAAAGCACCAGGCATCGATAGCATTCCTATAGAAGTATTGCAGCAATCTGATGCAGCTGTTACCATACTTACAAGGCTCTGCCAAGAAATATGGAAGACAACATCATGGCCAACTGACTGGAAAAGATCTGTGTTTATACCAATACTAAAGAAAGGTGATCCAACTGACTGTGGAAATTATCGAACAATCGCTCTGATCCCACATGCCAGCAAGATTCTACTGAAGATTATTCAAAAGAGACTACAACCATACCTGGAACAAGAACTACATGAAGAGCAAGCAGGGTTCAGGAAAGGGCGAGGAACGAGAGACATCATTGCGGATGTGAGATGGATCCTTGAAAAGACTAAAGAATACCAAAAGGATATCTATTTGTGCTTTGTTGACTATAGCAAAGCTTTTGACTGTGTAAACCATGAGAAACTCTGGGCCACATTAAGAAGCATGGGTATACCAGAACACCTGATCGTTCTCTTGCGCAATCTGTACATTGATCAAGAAGCAACAGTTCGAACGGAACAAGGAGAAACAGAATGGTTTAAAATAAGCAAAGGCGTAAGACAAGGCTGCATACTTTCCCCACCTGTTTAATTTATATGCAGAACAAATCATCAGAGAAGCAGGATTGTATGAAGACAACAGAGGTGTGAAGATTGGTGGAAGACTCATCAACAACCTTCGCTATGCTGATGATACTACATTACTGGCTGAAAGTGAAGATGATCTGAAACATTTGCTTCTCACAATCAAAGAACATAGTCTCAAAATGGGCCTGCACCTTAATGTAAAGAAGACAAAGATCATGACAACTGGCATAATCAACAGGTTCATCGTTGAAGGAGAAGAAATTGAAATTGTGAACAACTTTAACCTACTTGGATCAACTATCAATAAAGAAGCAACAAGCAGTCAAGAAATCAAACGACGCATTACTCTTGGCAGAATGGCTATGAAAGACCTAGATAAGATTCTCAAGAGCAGAGATGTCTCTCTCCATACAAAGATTCGACTTGTTCAAGCCATGGTATTTTCAATAACATCATATGGATGTGAAAGCTGGACAGTGAAAAAGACAGACAGGAAGAAATTGATGCCTTTGAATTATGGTGCTGGCCGCGAATACTGTGTATACCATGGACTGCCCGAAGAACAAACCAGTCAGTACTAGAGGAGATCAAACCTAAGCTTTCTTTAGAAGCTCAGATGACAAGACTTCGACTTTCATACTTTGGACACATCATGCGAAGAGAAAGATCATTAGAGAAAGACATCATGCTTGGCAAGATAGAAGGTCAACGCAAAAGAGGAAGGCCAGCAATGAGATGGATCGATACAATAACAGGAGCTATGGGTACCAGTCTGTCAACAATGAGCCGCCTGACGGAAGACCGAACACAATTTAGGATAGCTATCCAGAGGGTCGCCATGAGTCGACTCCGACTCGACGGCACTTAACAACAACATCACAATCCAGGCCATTTTGGTGTGTTCATATATTTCTTACTACATTCACAATTTATACAATTTCCATTTAGGGCCTGATTCTGAAAGGTGACTTGTGGGGCTGCACATCCTGGTGGGACGTGGAGGCCCATAAGTCATTATGACCGTATTTCCCCTCCGACTCTCCCCCATGGCCAGAACAGCAGTATAGGGAGAGCCGGTGGGAGGCGGGAGGAGGCAGAGTGAGGGCGGAGCAGGGGTGAGCCAAGGTGGCAGGATGTACAGGGGCAATTTAGGTCAGGCGGTGGGGAAACAGAGCGTCAGTGCCACATGAGTCAAGGGGGCCTGAGGGGAGGATGTCTCCGTGGGTATGCTGTGGCACGCTGGGCCATCTCAGGGCCCGATCCTGCATGCATGGGAATGTCTGGTTCCGCAGTGCAGAATCGGGTCCAATTGGGCTCGTCCTGCTCGGGGCCATACAGATGTGCCCCTTAGGGAATCAGGCTCTTAGTGAATTGTGATGGGGTATATAGAATGGTACCTGTCCTCTCTAAAGGGATTATCCACAGTCCCCTTTAAGACAGTCTGTAGCACAGAGTTCAGGGCTGGGAGAGTGTGGCTCAGAGGGAGAGGTTAAGAACTCAGCAGGCTGCAGGAGGGAGAGAGGCCTGAGGAGCCTGGAGTCCTTCCAAGGCAAGTCATGCAGAGGAATTCTGAGGTAGGAACTTTAACTGGGGCTGGAGGAAGAGCTGGGAGAACCAGCTTGTGGAGGATTAACAAGCTGGGAAGAAGTAAAACTGCTTTTGTTTTCCCTGAATTGCTGTCTTTTCTGGGTTTTGCTTTGTGGAGGTTTAACAAGCTGGGACAGAATAAAAACTGCTTTTGTTTTCCTTGAACTGCTGTTTTGCCTGTGTTGTACTGAAAACTCCATCCCACCGCATGCAACACTACCACATGAATATGACATTAACTCATATATCATAGCTTATCCTATAGTACATTGATAAAGGTAGTGCTGGCGCTACACGGTAAGCGTGGCAGGAGGGCACTGATATCATGCGACACTGATCGGAACAATGCTTAGTTTTAAATGATGCAATTCCTAGTGCTGTGCAAGAAAACAGGCCTCTGCCATAAAATGGCATCTAACTCGTGCCAACCCAGCAGACCCTGATGAAGTTGGCACTTTGTAAATATCCAAATTCTGCATGATTCATAGCCTTGCTGAGGCACGAGCCAGTCCACACCACCTCTTTGTCTTTAGCAATTGCTACCATGGGAGCAGCATTAGACGCACGCTGCTAGCTTCCCAACTCCCACTTTCTGTCTTGCGAATCACCGCTAGAGAAGCAATGTTGAAAGTGCTCTCCCAGGGCTTCAATCGCAGTCTAACTTTTCCACATCCGAAACTTGCCTGCACTGCTCGAAGACCTCTGTGGCTCCCATGCCTCTCCTGGCATGCCAGAAAATCCTACCTTCTCATCTCCCCATGAGCAAAGAGTGCACAGAAGCTCACTTTTGCTGGTAAGCTCCTCTCTAGATAACAGTCTTCCTCTGAAGGCCCAAAGCTGCTCTTCCCCTTCCCTTGGGAACATCTCCTTAGTTTTCCTTTTATGTCTTCTATTCTTTGAAAGAGGCAGAAGGGAAGGGCATGATTCCAGTACCCCCTCCCTTCTACAAAACCTGTTTGGCTAGGGAAGGGAAATGGAGGAAAATTAAGGTGGGAGGGGGGGGGGGGGGAAGAGGGAAAAAATCTGGACTCCTCCAGGTATGCCACTAGGCTGGTAGAGAGCGAAGGAAGGAACCTGGACTCTTCCAGATATTTCCTTTGACTAGGAGGGAGTAGGAGAGAAAGTAAAGGGGAGAGGAGGGATCCAGACTCTTCCAGGTATTCTCGATGTCAGGGGGCACTAAATCAGGACAGCAAGCCAATCACATGTGCATAGGTACCTGTGTTAGCAGCACCTATCTCTTGCGTGCAAAAAGGCAATTCTGTGCATGTGCTGGAATGCTATGCGGTATATAAGAGTTATCATTCTGCTCAGAATAATATCAGTGTCTTTGAATGCTGATCTTATGCTGAGTGGAACTTCTGGGCAGAATGTTTGCTCTTATGCGCCATACAGCATTCCGGAACATGCGCATGAGTGCCTTTGTGCACAGGATATATTTATTTATTTATTTATTTAACAATTTTTTAATATACCGCCTTTCAGATTCTCAGGATATAGGTGCCAATGCATTCCAGCACACACCACCTGCTATTTTTCTTCAACCTCACTCATCTCAACAAAACCCCCAAAAAGCTGTTGGGGTTGTCCACTCAGAAAAAGGCATCCATTCCTCCTCAGTACTGAGCGTAGACCCCTCACGTCTCCTCCGAGCTGGTGTTAAAGTCCCAGCTTTGAGCTCAGCCTTTTGCTGTTCTGCACAGGTCTCTGTATCCAGGCGGCATAGCTAAGTGTTTCATTATCATCTATATGGAATGCTTTTAAGTGTGTTGTGCATGGCCCTTAGCACAGGCATCGGTGCAGTGATTAGGCTTGTGACAAATCTCTTCCTGCATTCTGCGCTCATGCTAGTGCAGAAAACGTGCACTTAAATGCTGAGCTGATGCCAGAACAAATGGCAGCATCCTTTTCTGCAACGGCCCCATGCTTAGAAAATGCAGTCCAGGTACTTTGGTAATTACATTGAATGTTACTGACCCTGACGAAGCTTCAGTATGTTCTAGATTATAGTTTATAGTGATCAAAGCATGGTATGATAAAATATTTTAATGAAAAAAAGTCAGATTGCTTTAACATATTTTATGGAAACTAGTGTTTGGGTTCCTGATCTACTTTATTAGCAGTGAATTTCCAGGCACAGCAAAGCATGCTGAAGTGCTGGCATGCGAATAATATATTCAGAGTCTTATTTTAATTTTACAGCAGTCTAATTGCATACATCTATACTGTTTTACTAATTATTCTTCATTGAAATCTGCTTAACATCTGTGGTTTAAATAGAAGTATATTAATGTTGTCGGTATCTTCCTACGATAACAGATTGTGTTGCGACTGTCCCTTTGTATCAACATTATGCTAATTTTGTAAACATATAGGCACGAAAAGCTATGTGGTTGTAACTCTGCTGACAATTCCTGTCAGCATGGAAACTGAAAAGCAATCATTTTCATGGTTAAAAATAATAAAAAAAATATTCGTGATCAAGTATTTCTCAAGAAAGGCCTATAAAGCTCACCATGGTTGCCATTGAGAATGATATATGTGCCCAGTTAGACATCAGTGAATTAATTGCGAAGTAGTTGTAACCTTTGAAGAACCATCTCCCCTTTTTAATGAAATAAATTGATTTAATTTGCTGATCACATTAAACCTTGGACTATGACAGCCTGTTCATATGATGCTAAGTATTTACTGCTCAGTACTTATTTTTATCCCAGCTGTCCATTTGCCCTTTTACTGCAATTTTCTTACAACTTTCATTTGGACAGAGAAATACTAGCACGTGAAAAAAGTAAACAAATGAGTTTTAGGGAAAAGGGAGTGAGGGGTAGCCACTATTAATAATAATGAGAGAGGGGGGCACCAATCTATTGATTGCAAGGGGGCACCAGAAATCTTAGCATTGGCCCTGGATAAAGGTTGGAAGTACAGTAACATAGGTTTCCATATTTCCTACATTTTTTTCTAAGTCTATTATACATTTTATTAGAACAGCTTTATATTTGTGTATGAAGCTATATTCCACCAAATAGAGCAACAGCCTAGTACCTAAGCAATGAGGGTTTGATTCCCACTGGCACTCCTTGTGACCTTGGGCAAATCACTTTACCTGCTACTGCCTCAGAAAAAAAGGCCTGGCAATCTACTTACAGTCATACCTTGCCAAGAAAACCCAGGGGTTGCTGGGTTGCCAGGAGTCAACATTGACTTGATGGCACTTAAAAAAACAAAGAGGAAGGAACAATTTTACAGATAAGAACATATGAAATACCATTCTGGGTCAGACCAAGGTCTATCAAACCAAATATTCTGGGCCTGATATTCGAAGGTCTAGGTGCATGCTACAAGGGTAAGTGCCGGCCTTACCTGTGGAAAACCACCATAACTGTGTAAATCACAAGGCAGCTTGAATCGTTGAGGCCCAGCTACCCACACAGTGCCTGGTATAGAAGCCTGGGGGCGGAACCGGTTCATGTCCCGGTGAAACCCGTGTAAAGTGGATTTACAAAACCCGTGTGCACCACATTGGACGTTACTAACTGCGTAGCCTTAAGCAATGGAACCTGGTGCATATGACTGCTGATAGTGAGCCGCGAACCCATGTAGTGGCAGAACAGGGCACAGTAGAGCAAGGGGTGTATGAGCAGGCCTGCATCCAAACCAGGCAGACAAAGTGCTGCTGGACAGGCAGAGATACCATGTGGGCCATGCACATGGTGATACAGAGGTGGAGATGTGCACGCCGTGCCCAGGCACAGCAGAGGATCTGACAGGCGGTGCATACCCAGCAGTAGGTAGTGGCCTAGCACCCGAGATGCAGGCACCATGCCCCACATATACACAGGCCCAGGGTGAGTTACCTGCAACTGACAGAGGAGGAGGTTTACCAGAGATACAGACTGGATGGGGCAACCATAACAGAGTTGTGCAGCATACTCAGCGAGGACCTAGAGCTCACCACATCCAGAAGCCAGGCCCTGCCAGTGGCTGTAATGGTGATCACTGCCCTGAGATTCCTTACAACCGGCAGCTTCCAGCATGTGATAGGGGTGACTGTCGGAATCATGCAGCCCACTGCCAACCATTGTATCGGAACATTCACCAGGGCCCTGCTGTGGAGGATGTGCCACCTCATAGCCCTCCCCCGGACACAGCAGAGGTGTCAGGAGACCATGCAGGCATTCTATAGTGTTGCTGTTTTCCCATCGGTGCTTGGATCTATAGATTGCACCCACATTGCACTGTGAGCACCATGGCTGGAGCAAAGGGCATACTGGAATAGGCATGGGTACACACCAATGAACATGCAGGTCGTTGTGGATGCCAACATGGCCTTCATAGATGTGTGTGCCTGCTACCCAAGGTCCTGCCACGATGCATTTGTCCTTGCACAGTCTGGCCTGGGACAGGCAGAAGCCGGTGGTCAGCTTAAAGATGTGTGGCTGTTACATGAGTGTGCATTTGTGTGGACCCCAGGACAGGCCTAGAATGGGCCTGCTGCAGTCTGATGCTATGAGTAAAGCAAACAAGTGATGATAGATGTATACTGTATGTCACGCACCACATAAGCATCACTGCACGCCGTCCACAGCAGCCACAGTGGAGCGTTGTCACAGCATTGTCACAGTGGAGCGTTGTCACCATGCTAGTGGTGTCACCACTCTCCCCAGCAGGATGGTTGGACAGACATGGCGCCATGGCTGTGCAGCCGCGCTGGCAGTCCCAGAACCCACCCCCTGGGCCTGCATGAGGCCCACCAAACTGCGCAGGGAGCCAGCTAAGGAAGCCTGGTAGGCTGCCATCTCCCACATCAGCTGCAGGTGCCCCTCCCTGTGGTGCTCCATGCGCTGTCTGTGGTCCTTTCACTCCTTGCGCTCAGCCTCCCTGGCCTGTTCTGCAGTCTGAAGGTCCTGCCAGATACTCTGCACCTCATACAGTATGCCCTCAGTGACTGCCACCAGGCGCGCAGCCTCCTGTTGTAGTTTTTGGTCCAGGTCATTGCTCCCTGCACACACAGGCTCCCCCAAGATGGTGAACTGTAGCTCGGCAAGTGGTATGTCATCTGCAGCTGGCCCCACAACATTGGTAGTCACACTGGCCTGCCCCTCCACCCTGGCTGGCAAACACAACAGCCCCTCTGCATTGGCCGTCGCAGTGGGCTGCTCTGCCTGGCTGACTGGTGGACCGGCATCAAGAGCCGTGCTGCACCCTGGCTGGTCACTGGCATCCTCCATGGTGGGCTGTGAGGCTTCCCCTGATGCATCGGTCCTAGGCTGTGAAGGCAGTGTAGCTTCTAGGTTTGTGGGAGAGCAAAGGTGGCAGAGGTTAGTGACATGGCCACCACAGTACTGGCAGCTGGTGCATGGCCCACACTGTACCCATCCCATGCAGCACCTGCTGTCTGACAGACAGACATGGGTTGGGCGGACGGAGGCACGGTGGGGACACAGACATGGCTGTCGCAACCATACTTGTGCTATGGGGCACCCCTACTCACCCCCCCCCCCCCCCGTGTGCCTGTGGTGGAGCTGTTGAAGCCTGGAACACCTATGACAGCAACCTCCTCCACAAACTGCAGCATCTGCTCCTCCAGTGGGGTGAGACTGTGCTGCTGTGCAGGCGGCAGCCTGATATTGCTAGCTCTCTTCTCCTTTGCCACCTGACAGACCACATGCCATTTTTTATTGAGGTCCTCCACGTCGCGGTTGTGGTGGTGTACCGCATTGACCCCGTTTATGATGTCCCGCCATGCTGCCTGCTGGGTGCTGGCATCCTCAGCTGTGAAGAGGGTGGTGTGCTGATGCAGGATGAGCCCCAGGGCCATGGCTGTCTCAGAAGGAGTGAAGTTAGCCTTCCTTGTGTGCTTTGCTGCTGCCAGTGCCTTGTCAGCCATCGTGAAGCAGCAACGCGATAAGGCGGCAATCACTTACCCGCATAGGTCCTCTTATGCATACGCGGGTAGAGCGCACAGCGGGGCCACGCTCCATCCAAAGACATATCTGGTATGCACGTAGGCCCCTGGGTGCATATGCTATGAATATCTGCATTATGGCTCGCCGCTGCAGGATGCCATACCCACACAGGACATAGCACTATAGGTGGGCATGACGACCGCGGCGTATGCTGCCCTGATGGTGTGCCTTCACAGGCTAGGGGGCATCCTGCAGATGCTGCACCTCTGTGTTGTGGCATCTGCCTGGGTAGGGGCCGTCTGCTATACCTGCACAGGATGGCTGTTCCAGTCCGATCTTCCACTCCAACTACTGTAGTACCTTTTTCACCATGCCCATGGACCCCTGGTCCCCATCCCCTGGACCACCTCTCCAGGACCCCCATACCACCCACATACATGCGCTGCCCTGCCCCCACAAACTGGATGACACAGTGCTTACAAACATGGAAACGTTTATTTGAAAACTGTGTCAATATATTTACAATCCTGCCAACAGCAACAGACATTGGTACACTTTGGACTCCTTGCGACCCATCCAGGCCCAGGGCATACAGGACAGGGGGGCCGCCCTATGGTGCAGGAGCTTCCTGCCTATGCCCTGACACAGCTGCTGTGAGGACCTCTAGGTGCCAGCTGATGGTCTGCGCTGCAGTACATACCTCCTCCCTGAGGAGATGCACCTCTGCCACCAGGGCAGCCAGGGCCCAGTCACTCCATTGACGAGGGGGTTGTGGCACTGTGGGTCTGACTGTGACATGGCTAGGGTGCATCCCTGGATGCTGGGGTGTCTGTGGAAGACCCCAGCTGTGGGGAGTGGACCGCAACACTGCTCCAGGTCTCCCCTAGTCTGTGCTGTGCCATGCGGCGGGCACATGGCCCCTTGGTCAGCTGATGGGTGTGTGTGTGGGCTGTGGGGTTCTGCTGGGGGGGGTGCAGCTCTGCCTCTGGCCTCCCTGCTGGTTGCCTGCTGGTAGTGCCCTGTGCCATGTCGTCACACTTGGGGCGCTTGGTGGGAGGTTCCTGTGTCCCACTGCTCCCACTCCCACCTCCCTACCCTGCCCCTTGTCCTCTGATCCCTCCTCCTCCTCCTCACCCTGCCCCTGGTCTTCTGATCCCTCCTCCTCCTCTGACACTCCCTCCTCCCACTGTGCCTTTGACCCCTCGCTGCCCCGCCTCCATTGTGGTGTGCTCAGATGCAGTGCCACTTGTCGCTGATGACAGCAACATCTCCTCCTCCTCATCACTGCCACTGGTGGTACTTCTGCTGCTGCTCTGCTCACCTGCTGTGGCCCCACCACTCCTGGGTGGCTGGCATGGTGTCCTGTTAGTCCCCCAGACAGCCCTGGAGCCATCTGTGGGGAGAGGGGAGGGAGGGTTACTGGTACACACTGGCATGGCCCTGGGATGAGACTGGCACACCCCTGGGGAAGCCGACACATGCATCGCTCACCCACCTTCAGCCTACAGGGGCCCACCCCACCACATTGAACACTGCACCCCCACCTTTGCCCACCTCGAGCCTGCTCTGTTCCCCCCCTCACATGCTGGGCTGTGCCCTGCTGGCCTCCCCAGTAACTGGGCATACAGAGGTAGCGGCATGGACAGGTGCACTATGTGCCCTTGCGATCTTGGATGGGGGTGCGTGCCCCTGTACTGCCCTTACTGTATGTGCCATGCCCCAGCTAGGTTCATGCACACCTGCACGTCATGTGTGCTGGCTGGTGCACAGGCAGACTGGTGGCACCGGGGGATGGCACAGATGCCCCAGCCCAGTCCCATCATTGCATATTTGGAGTGTCCACCACCAGGTAGTCTGCCTGCACCAGTCTTGCAGCCCTGGCTGCCACCCCCTGCAACTGCTGGGTACCACTGTGTACCCCACTGACCTTTCTCAACTGCCAGCTGCAACCTGATCCTCTGAAGCTATTTGGGTCACCTCTGGCACAGTGTCCTGAAGTGGCATTTCAGGGCCTCCAGTGTCTGGTGTACTCCATATTCCCTGTGGGAGAGAGAGGGAGACATGTGCTCAGTTGGCTACTACCATTTTGCCTGCTGTGGATACCTGTATCCTGCAACGGTCTGGTGACGTGCCCTTCCTAGGGGCAGGGGCAAAGCTCTGCTACCACAGCCATGGGTGCGTGGCTGTGGTGGCAGAGCTGCTTGAAGGGATGTACAGGCACCATATGTATGGTTTCTGCCTCCAGTCCCCTCACACCTCCGCACCACAGCACAGGGGCTAGGGGGTAGGGCAGGTGTTCAGGGCATCTAAACCGGCTGTCTGTGTCCCCTGCAGTGCCCAGTCCTGCCACGGCACCCCCTGCACCGGGCTTTTCCATTGCTGTGCATGCCTTGTGGCATTGCTACCAACCACCACCAGGGGGCGTAGCGCCCTCACCACCTGCTATGAGTGGGTATGCCCCCTGCTGCAGACATTTGGGGCTGGCACCTGTACCGATGCATGGCCCATCCCCACCCCCACCTCCTGAAAGGAGATCAGTGGGGCAGCCAGCAGCATCTGTCTTAGCATCATGCCCAGTCTCCCTGTGCAGACACACAGCTGTGCTCTTCAGGGTGTGTCTGCCTAGCATGGTGCTCAGCACCGCAGCCAGAGTTGGATCCCCCCTCCATAGGACTGTTTCCAGTCTCAGGTTTGGGTGACTCCCCCCCTGGGGTAGAGGACCCCCTCATGATGCAGCACAGAGCGGACAAGGCATTCGCTCTCATCGGGGAAACTTTCACACTTCTCCTCCATGCCGCTGGTGTCTATACCCCCAGACACAGGTGGCTCCTGCATAGGCAGCCCTCAGAGCCTGCGTGATGGTGTTGTCTATGCTCAGGTATGCCGGACGGTCAGTACCCGGGTGCTCCGCTCAGGTGATACACGGGTAGCTGACCACGGTCCGTCGTGCATCTCTAGCCACTATTGTGGCCACATACATGGGTATTGCCTTTGCCTTTGGCGCTGTGCCCAGGCTATGCTCCTTGCGCTTATCCGTCATTGCCGCGGTGGGTGCCTGCTGCTGTGCTTAGTTTGTGCTGCATTTTCATTGCTTGCCCATTTTCTGAGCAACTGACTCACAATTCAAGCACTTTTCCTGACTGGGTAACCTTCTGCAGGTATGGCAGAACTCAGCGCCTTGTTGAATACTGGGACCTCTATTTCCAGCAGTGGCCAACTTAGGTCACAAGTTCCTGACAGATTCCCAAAAAGGCACATAGGTTCCACAATGCTTGTCCAGGGGTAAGCAGTGGATTTCCTGGATCCTCTTAAATAATGTTTTTTTGGACCTTTCCTCTAGGAAATTGTTCAAACCTTTTTTAAACCTAGCTACACTAACAGCTTTTACAACATCCTCCAGTAATGAATTCCAGAATTTGATTCTGCATTGAGTAAAAAAATATTTTCTCTTTTTAATCTTAAATGGATTACATTGTAGCTTCATTTTACTTTTTCATGGAGTAAACAACCAATCTACATTTACCTGTACTACTCCATTCATCCATTTATAGACATCTGTCATATCTCCCCTCAGATGTCTCTTTTCCAAGTTGAAAAGCCCTAACCTTTTAAGCCTCTCCTCATAGGGATATCCTTCCATCTCCTTTACCATTTTGGTGGCTCTTCTCTGTACATTTTCTAATTCCACTATATTCTTTTTAAGATATGGCGACGAGAACTGCATACAGTATTCAAGGTGCAGTTGCACCACGGAACATTACAGAGGCATTATAATATCCTTGGTTTTATTCTCCATTCCTTTCCTTTGATACTTAGCATTCTGGGTGGATGGTTTCAACATATTCTTTCAATGACGACTAAATCCTTTTCTTGGGTGGTGGTTCCAAATATGGAACCTTGCATCATGTAGCCATAGTTTGGGTTGTTTTTTCCTAGGTGCATAACTTTGTACTTGTCCACATTATATTTCATCTGCCATTTAGACGTCCAGTCTTCCAATTAATCAAGGTCCTCTTGCAATTTTTCACAGTTCTCTTGTGTTTTAACAACTTTGAATAATTTTGTGTCATCTGCAAATTTGATCACTTCACTCATTATTCCCATTTGCAGGTCATTTAAGAATGTGTTAAAAAGCAGCAGGCCCAGCACAGATCCCTAGGGTCCTCCATTATTTACCTTTCTCCATTGAGAAAATCAAAGGTGAGCCGGTTGATTAGTGTAACTTTTGATAAGGTCACTCATGAGAGACTCTTGGCCAAAGTAAAAGGTCATGGGCTTGGAGGCAGTATAGTAATGTGGATCAGGAACTGGTTAAAAGATAGAAAGCAGAAAGTAGAGCTAAATGGCCAATTTTCTCAATGGAGAAAGGTGAATACTGGAGTACCCCAGGGATCTGTGCTGGGTCTGCTGCTTTTTAACATATTCATAAATGACCTGGAAATAGGAACAACAAGTGACGTGATAAAATGTGCAGATGACAAAAGTTATTCAAAGTTGTTAAAACTCAATAGGATTGTGAAAAATTGCAAGAGGACCTTGAAAAATTGGAAGACTGGATGTCCAAATGGCAGATGAAATTTAATGTGAACAAGTGCAAAGTTATGCACATAGGAAAGAACAACCCAAACTATAGCTACATGATGCAAGGTTCCACCTTAGAAACCACCACCCATGAAAAAGATTTGTGTCATCGTGGATAATATGTTGAAACCCTCCATCCAGTGTGCAGCGGCAGCCAAGAAAAGAAATAGAATGTTAGGAATCATAAGGAAAAGATATTAGTCTCAAATGAGTTGCATTGTAGCTTCATTGTGTGTCCTCTAGTCTTTCTACTTTTTGATGGGGTAAAAAAATGATCTACATTTACCCATTCCACTCCATTCATTAATTTATAGACATCTATCATATCACCCCACAGCTGTCTCTTTTCCAAATTGAAGAGCCCCAACCTTATAAGCCTCTCCTCACAGGGGTATCCTTCCATTCCCTTTACCATTTTTGTCACTCTGTTTTGTACCTTTTCTAATTCCGCTATATCCTTTTTAAGATAGGGCAACCAGAATTGCACACAGTATTCAAGGTGCGGTCACACTGTGGAATGATGCAGAGTCATTATAATATCCTTTTGTTTTACTTTGCACGTAATCAAACTCTCAAATTCGTTACCGGAGGATGTAGTAAAAGCTGTTAGTGTAGCTGGCTTTAAAAAAGGTTTGGATAAGTTCCTGGAGGAAAGGTCCATAAACCATTATTAAAGAGGACCCAGGAAATCCATCGCTTGCCCCAGGATAAGCTTTGTGGAACCTTTTTGCCTCTTTGGGTATCTGCCAGGTACTTCTGGCCTAGACTGGCCATAAGACTTATCTTATGTTCTTACAATAGTTCACAGATTACTAGTAGTAGGTCTGCAATCTCATATTTATGGATGTTAACATAAGAACATAAGATATGCCGTACTGGGTCAGACCAAGGTCCATCAAGCCCAGTATCCTGTTTCCAACTGTAGCCAATCCAGGTCACAAGTACCTAGCAGTTTCCCCAAAAGACACAGATTCCACAATGCTTGTATTGGGGCAAGCAGTGGATTTCCCAGGTCCTCTTCAATAATGGTTTATGGACCTTTCCTTTAGGAACTTGTCCAAACCTGAGTTTTAAGGCGAGAGATGGTAAAATAAGCGAATTACTTGTTGAATGCAGATATGTGTAAAATAAAGGAGTTCAATTAGCACAAGTTTGAAAACTTGTGAGCAGTGGTGCCAGTCAAAGCCGCAGGCTTGGCTACTGTGCACTCGCATCTTTCATTTAACTTTCATAATTCAATCATCGTAAAAAACAATTTATCTAAAGTGGAGAATATATTACGGAGTGTCACTTGGCTGTGAGTGTGCCAGGAGTACTTTTAATTAAATTGGGCAGTCTAAAGGCCAAAGAAGAATTAAACAAGCTTTTCAATTTATAGTAAGATGAGGATTGTGGCAGGATCAGTGCCAAGATGTAATTTTTGCTATATTTTTTTCATATTTTAGCTTCAGTCCCCAGGACAGCATCCCAGCTACTTTAAAAACTATTGTCTTTTTTCTCATTAGCCACACAACAAACAGTGCAAGGTATTCCATATACAGATAACACTAGATATATCAATCAAAGCACATTGCCTTAAACTGGCTAATTTTGGTTCATCAGATGGAGCAGTAAGTTTAGGTGCCTCAGAATTGGTCTCTTAAATGTTCAGTTGATACTAAATCTCTGCTGGCACATGACTTGGCCTTGGCTCACTCTCTTGATATCCTATGTATAACTGCATCATGGCTAACTGATGGTGATCTCTGCCCTCATGGTTACAGCTCTCTCCACGTTAAAAGGGACTTTGGCAGCCCAGATGGTTCAGTTGTCATTTTTTCTTCTCAGATACATCTTAAACAGATTCATATCCCTTTCTTCACTCAGCTGAAGGTTTAGCATGCCAAGTAATTATAAGCCCAGTGCTTCAATTCCTCCTTCCCTCTATCCCATCTCCCTTGATGTTTTCATCCTTTCCATTTCTTGAGATAATTTTGCTTCAATCTCTTCCCATTTAACATACTTGGTGATTTCAATATTCATTTTGATAACCCTCCCTTAATGCTCAAGAATGTTTTTTTTAACCTTTTTTCAAGATTTTTTTCAACTGGTGACTTCACCTACCACACTGCAGATCACACCTTGAACCTGTTTTTTATATTGTCCCATCTATTTCACTAAGTCCACTTTCTGAGGCTGGCCCCAATCCCCTGGGTCCAATCACACAGTCATTTCCTTTCAGTTTAAGAGCTTGACTTGACTGATCACTACCACCTTGATCAGTTGCTTCTCTAGAGTCCCTAAATCTAGATTGCAGTCTTCTTTCAGATAACTTTGCCTCCCTCTCTTTGGATGATCAAGTAGCTACTTGGAACCATGCTCTTAAGGCTGCTATGGATAAGGTGGCTCTTATTATAGAGTATTCTGTCTCTTTAAAGTGTACCCACTCTTGGTACCATTATGGCTTCCATGACCATAAGAGACAATTATGCCACTTTGAATGCATCTGATAGAAAACATGTCCCCCTTGCACCTAGCACTGTGCAAGGAATGATTGAAGAACTATGCCAGGGCAGTGAAGTCAGCTAAAAGTGATTTTTACTCTAGTCTAATTTTCTCTAATTCCAGTTCAAAAAGACTCTTCCGGGTTATCAAAATATAAATAGCCAGAGAATACCCCAAATCACCCTTCTCCAATGGCCTCATTCCCTAAAACTCAAGCAATGAATACCATACTCGAGTTACTATCAGTACTTTTTCCATATTTCATTTCCCTCCTCATAAGCTAAATTCTGTTATATATGAAAATAACTATGGTCACTACTGACCCTCTACCATCTCCATTTGTCAAAAATCTGGTGGGTACTCTTTCACCATTCCTAATCTCCATGTTTACTAGTCATGCTCAAGGTTTCATTTGTAATATTTCAAAACTGGCTAGTATCCATCCCCATCTAAAACATCAAAAATCTAATGCTTACATCACTGGTCACTACTGACCTATTTCTAACTTAGTTGTTTATAGCCAAGCTTCTGGAGAAGGTGATTGCTCAACAACTATCAGACTTGAATCGGTAAGACCAACGTGCCTCACCCAAGGCAGAGAGGTTTCTGCCCATTTTTTTTTAGTGCCAATAAATACCTCACAAACAACCAACCACTGCATTGAAAATATCAATCAACAAAATAGAGCAATACTAGCTGAGCATTATAATGTAAAAAATAGTTATCTATTTATATGTTGGAAGGTTTGTCTTGAGGAAAAATCCCTCTCGTGACCACTCTTCCATGTTAAAACTATGTGAAAAACGCATCAATGCGCCTCATACACCTAAAATTAATGTGAAAACCATTTATGTAATCTTGTCTAAAGGAATCACTCTGTGAACAGCAACATTTCGCCGAAAATGCAAAACCAACAGTGCAAAAACATTATGCACTTATCTGAAAAGATGACTTCCACAAACTGTATTCCATTGCAGAAAAATGCAGTACCAACAGCGGACACAGCACT
This sequence comes from Ichthyophis bannanicus, assembly GCA_033557465.1. NCBI lineage: Eukaryota > Metazoa > Chordata > Amphibia > Gymnophiona > Ichthyophiidae > Ichthyophis > Ichthyophis bannanicus. The sequence continues at coordinate 532,672,780 of CM066032.1, forward strand.
GCGTTTAGGGCAAAAGCAACAATGAACGTCCTGTTTCAATGCTCCAGAGACCACAATAATGACGCCCTGTGAATAGCAACCAAAAAAGTATTTAAGTGCAGAGCAAAAGTTCCTGGAGCAATATGATCAACTTATATTTGAAAACCACATTGCCAGTGTTATAAAGAAATCCCTTTTGCAGACTTTGCTTAATCCATGCCGTTTGTTTTAGCCTATGGACCCGTTAACTAAGGTTTATGCTCTTCTTAATGGAGCATACTGTGTTTGTCAGTGTAGTGAGCAGATTGAACTATTTGTCAGGGCCGGCCCTACCATTGGATAAGGGTTTTGCAGGAAATAAATATACTGTAGAATCTTTATAGATAGAAATTCCATGTAAAAGGTGGAAGGGAATGGCAGTCAGGATATACTACCATCTGCCCAGCCAGAATGAACATACAGATGATGAAATGCTAAAAGAAATTAGGGAAGCTTGCAAAGTTTACAACATAGTAATAATGGGAGATTTCAATTACCCCACTATTGACTGGGTCTATGTTACATCAGGTCATGCTAGGGAGATAGAGTTTCTGTATGAAATAAATAACTGCTTCATGGAGCAGCTGCTTAAGGAACCAACTTGAGGGGAAGCTATTTTAGATCTAGTTCTTAGTGGAATAAAGGATCTAGTGCGGAGGTAATGGTGTTGGGGCTGCTTGGCAATAGCAAACATAACATGATCACATTTTATTTAATAAAAGGCAGGAGGATAACAAGGAAATCCACTGCACTAGCATTTAACTTTCAAAAAGGAGACTATGATAAAATGAGGAAAATGGTTAAGAAAAAACTAAAAGGAGCAACTGCAAAGGTTAAGAGTCTACATTACACCCAGACCAGATGTATTCCATGTTTTAAGAAAGGTGGAAGGAAACACAAACAGCCATCATGGCTTAAAGGTGAGATCAAAGTGGCTGTTATAGCTAAGAGACAGAGTGAGGGGGAATCCAAGATGGTGATTTAACTGGTGTTTAGAGCAGTGTCGCTTTTCCTTCTATGGGTAAACGAAAGGCTAAAGGGGTGAAGAAGCCCTCTCTTACCCCAGTGGCATCCCTTCCATTGCCCTCTCGAGTGGTTGGTCCACTTGATGCCTTTGTCTCATCGATGCCGCGACAGTCTGGCGAGCCGGCGTTGCAGAGCCTCACTAACGATCCGCTGGAGCTGAGTAGCTCGATGGGAGGTTCGGGGCCTGACATCACTCCCCTGGCGCAGAAGCGTCCTCCCAAACAGCCAGCCACGGAACAGAGCCTGGCGCAGTCATCGAGCCTGCAGTCCTCCCAAGTGGTGGAGTTTAGCGGGAGCGGAGGGCTGACTCTGCGGCTAGGAAGTGGGACGCTCCTTCTCCTCTCCCTTACTCTTCGGTGGTTCCATCATCATGGAGGCGTTCTGAGGGATCCGTGTTGATCCCTTCTACAGCTGGGAGTCCTGTAATGGAACAGCAGTCTTCAGAGGCGTCCGGCTGTATTTACCTTGGAGTCGATTTGGTCAGCAATTATGAAGCTTGGGGAACTTTTGGCTCCGCAGGTCTCAATATTGGCAGTTCAATCTCGGTCGCATACTAGTTTGTTACAGCAACATACACTTGAAATTTCTGCCTTGCAATCCTCTGTGACTGAGTTGCAACAAAAAACTGGTCGTCTTGATGATGGTGTCTTGTCTTTTTAGAAGGATGCATTGGCATTAAAAACAAGACTTGAAATGTTAGAGAACATGTCTAGATATCAGAATTTACGGTTGATCAATTTCCCAAAGTCGACAGTGATTAGTGCTAAAGAAATGTTTAAAAAATATTTGTTAGAGACTTTGGGTGTTCCAATTGAATCTCACCCACCGATGGTTAAAGTATATTATCTTCCATCTGGAAAAAAGTCTGTGGGGGTGATTTCTGGGGTTAGTCAAGATGAATCTTTGGACGTTTCTGGCATTTTAGATACCTCCTTTGAGGATTCTGTTTCTCCATCTACCCTAATTGCTACTTTTGCTCTTTCCTCTGACAGAGAATGTTTTTTACAAATGTTTTTTTGAAAGTATGCTTTGTCATTCCAAGGGTTATCAGTACGTGTTTTTCACGATCTGGCTAGAGACCCAGAAGAGAAGAAAAGAATTTTTGTTGCTCTGTCCAGGTGTATTGCTTATGGGAGCACAATTTTTCCTAAAATTTCCCTGTAAATGTTTGGTTAAATTTCAATCAGTTTCATATATTTTCTTTGAGCCCTCACAGTTATTGGTTTTTCTGAACTCGCATCGCTCTGTTGAGGCAGTCTAGTTGGTGCTTTTGCAAATAGTTTGGCTTTACTTTAGACACTAGTTATATTTTCTTCACAATGTGTATTAACTTTGTTTCAACTTTGGATTCTCTTCTTATGGTGGGCTGGGGTGGGGTCAGACTTGTTACTGTTTTTGCTTTATATATTTTCCTTATGTTCATAGTAGTTTACAATAATTTTTGTGTCTGTACCCAAATTTCTATGCAGGTTATTAATGCTTGGATTTATTGTAAAATGATAAAGATTAAAAAAAAATAGCTAAGAGACAATCTTCCAGAAAATGGAAAAAATGAGCCAAATGATGAAAACAGGAAACAACATAAGAACTGGCAAGTTAAATGCAAGGCACTAACAAGGCAGGCAAAGAGAGAATTTGAAAAGAAGATTGCCATGGAAGCAAAAGCACATAATAAAAATGTTTTCAAGTACATGCATAGCAAAACACCTGTGAGAGAGCCAGTTGGACCATAAGATAATAGAGAGGTAAAAGGGGCACTAAGAGAGGACATAGCAGAGAGCGTGAATGAATTCTTTGCTTCACTCTTTACTGAAGAAGATGTAGGAAACTTACATTACCTTTGAATATCATTTCTGGCATGGGTATCAGAGGAATTGAAACAAATATTAATAAATTAGGAGGATGTATTACAGCTATTTGATAAACGAAAGAGCAGCAAATCACCTGGACTTGATGGCATACATCCCAGAGTGCTAAAAGAACTGAAATATAAGATTGCAGTCCTACTTTTAGTAATCTGTGAACTATCCTTAACATTGTCTGTAGTACCTGAAGATTAGAGAGTGGCCAGTGTAACACCAATTTTTGAAAAGAGTCCCTGGGTGATCAGGAAAACTATAGATCGGTATAGATCGGTACAGCTTGATGTCTATACTGGTCAAATTGGTAGAAACCATTATAATGAACAAAATGACTGAACATGTGGATAGTCATGGTTTAATGGCAGGCAGCCAATATGGATTTAGCCAAGGAAAGTCTTGTTTCACTAGTCTGTTATATTTTTTTGAAGGTGTAAATAACAGGTAGATAAAGGTCAGCCGGGTGATATTGTGTATTTGGATTTTCAAAAAACCTTTGACAAGGTCCCTCATAAGAGACTTGTAGAAATTAAAAAGTCATGGGATAGGAGGCAGTGTACTATCGTAGATTAGGAACTGGTTAAGAGAAAACAGAGTAGGGCTAAATGGGCAATTTTCTCAATGGAGAAAGATGAATAGTGGTGTACCCCAGGGATCGCTGCTTTTTAACATATTTATAAATGACCTGGAAATGTGAATAACGAGTGAGGTGATTAAAGATGCAGATGACATAAAATTATTCAAAGTTGTTAAAACGCAAGAGGATTATGAAAAATTGCAAGAGAACCTTGAAAGATTGGGAGACTAGATGCACAAATAGCAGCTGAAATTTACTGTGGATAAGTGCAAAGTTATGTACCTATGGAAGAACAACCCAAACTACAGTTACACAATGCAAAGTTCCAAATTTTGAATCAGCACCCATGGAATGGATCTCGGTGTCATTGTGGATAGTACATTGAAATCCTCTGTCCAGTGTAGAACTGCGGCCAAGAAAGCAAATAGAATGCTAGGAATCATAGGAATAGAAAGGAATAGAAAATAAAACCAAGAAGATTATAATGCCTCTGTATTGCACCATAGTGTGACCACTCCTTAAATATTGTGTGCAATTCTGGTCAATATCTTAAAAAGGATGTAGTGGAATTGGAAAGGTACAAAGAGTCACCAAAATGTTAAAGGGGGTGGAAGGATATCCCTATGAGGAAAGGCTTAAAAGGTTAGGGCTCTTCAACTTGGAAAAGTGACAGCTGAGGGAAGATATGATAGAGGTCTATAAAATAATGAATGGAGTGGAACGGATAAATGTAGATTTGCTGTTTACTCCTTCAAAGGACAAGCAGCATGGAATGTGTATACCTTTGGGAGCCCGACAGGTACTTGAGACCTGGAAAAGCCACTGTTGGAAACAGGATACTGGGATTGATGGACCCTTGGTCTGACTCAGTATGGCATATCTTATGGTTTTATGTTATGTTCTTATTGAGTGACTGTGCTCTTTGCACATGGCCCTCTGTTTTCAGTCCCACTATTCAAACCCTATTGACTTATGCAAATGAAGCCCCACAATCAGTCTCTCTACTTGGCTCCACATCCCTCTGTATCCCCCTCAGGCAATCCCTGCTATTTGCTACTGTAGGAGTGACCATAACAGTAAACCCAAGAGTCTCTCAATCCTTTTTTTTGTGCAAACCCCCTGATTAATCTCCAGAAAGTTCATGGACCCCCAGTTCATCGCCACCATTCTTTCTGGACCTCATTCCCTGAGCACAAAGCCTTCCCCAGTAGTACTCAGTCCCTCTTTCTTCCAGCTTCTCTCTGTCTCTCCTTCCATCCAGTCCTCACCAGTCTCACCCTCTTTCTTTCTCCCTCCACACAGCCAGTTCCCTCCAGTCTCTCTCCCCCCCCCCCCAGCCAATCCCCAGCAGCTTCTCTTTTACCTCTTTTCTGTGTTCTGCAGACCCTCTATAATGACCTCATGGGCTCCGCAGAAATCCATGGACCACAGATTGGAAACACTGGCCTAAGACATTGGTCAGAGTGGCCTAAGAATATTCTGGTCAGAGGATTTTAGAGCTAAGATGAAGGTTAGAGTCTTGTCTCTGAAAGTGAGGAAGGAGTTGTAGAAGGAGGAAGTAGTCTCTGATTTCCAGCAGTGGCTGTAAGGTCCCTGTAGTCATGCTTCTGGCATTTGAGAATGAATTTTAAGCAGCTGTTCTTGAAGGATCCAGTAGTGGAGTGAAGGGTATCCCCCTCCCCCTCCCTGTCCTGAAGAAGTAAGCCTCTCATTCTTTGTCTGTCTTTCTTGAGAAGGGAGGACCTTGGTCCGAGTTACAACTGTAAATGAAGATCTTTGCAGGGATAGCGAAGTGTGTGTCTAGAGGTGCCAGCAGCATGGAATAGAGAGAAGAAAAGGACAGAGCTAACCAACCTGTGCTTTATTCGGGAGTCCAAAGGAGAACAGAGGAGGAAAGGTGAAAAAGAGGAAAGATTCAAATATTTGGAGAAACACCTATAATAAGGAGTCTTCGGGGTCAGGAAGCTCAGCACTGGACAAAAGAGAAACCAAAGTCAAGAGAAGAGAAGAAAGGAGGTCAAGAATCAGAATCCTCTGTTTTGCTAAACTGCAACCAAAACTGTTACAAACTGCACTTTTTCTTTGAAGGAAATTTTCCCAGTAAAGACTTTAATACCGGAACATCAAAATTGTGTGTGCAGTGCCTTGAGCCCTAAAAAGAGAATCCCTTCCCTTGTTGAAGACTCCATGCCAAGGTTTGTGAGAAAGCTGTGAGACTTAGGAGTATGTCTACTAAAGTGCATCAGCTGTTACTGTGGGGCTGACGCAGGCTTAACACTCTGTGACAGCAGCTAACCTGCAAAAACAAATATCTGATATTGCAGGCAATTTCCCACAGTATCTGATTTTCCTGCATTGAAGCTCCCTAGGGGCAGGATCGAGGTGGGGAGTAGGGATGGATGTGGTTGGCAGCCACCATGTGAAAAAGATTTCACTTGGTGGCTGCCAAAATTGGGCAGATAATGTCACCTCAAAAGGAATTATTTTTTGGAAGGGGTGGTGGGAAGGGGAGAATGGGGGAGCCAAAGGGACCCCCACCCTTCCTATTCTGTACCTGGGGGGGAGGGAGGTGGCATAGGTTTACTGGCTAGCTGGGAGACTTTGCCAGTTGGGGGGGTGCACTGTGTTAGCAGCCAGGTTTAGTTGACATACCCCTTAGCCTTGGTATCAAGGGATCCTCTTGTCTTATAGATGTACATTTTACTTCCTTTATTATATTTAGAACCTGCTTATAGTGGGACTTCTAAGTGGTTAACAAGTTAACATACTGTCACCCACCAACGTCCCCAGAGGCCAGCGGCGTAGGTGATTCAGTGGGGTAGTACTCTAGTAGCTATAGAGTATTATGAGAAGGCTTTGAAATGCCTTCTGGAACCTGTGGTTCTAAACACCAGTCAAAGAATTGTAGTTGCAGACCAAGTGTAAGGTTATAATACAGGATTTTATTCCCTGTCCGGGATTGGATCTTTAGCATTTGAAACAAAGGAAAAACAGACCATTCATCTGGCATCAAAATTAAAGAAATGCTGGAACAAAGCTTGGCTTAACTTCAGCTTTTGTAACAGACAGAAGGAAAAAGAAAACAGACCTTTTCACATGAAAACACCTTCTTCCTGTTTTCTTTTATAAACAGTTTTCACAGCACTCTAGCATAGGGAGGATATAGCATCAGCCATGGTATACGTACAATCCATATCACTGCCATTCAAGGATTCCTCATAAGGCTCATATTGCATCTCTTCACTATCGGAATAAGTTTCCCCTGGAGTAAAGCTTCCGTTGTGATTGCAAAGTTCCTCCCTGTAACTCAAAGCATTCCCCTCCTCCACTGAACTAGAGGGGAATGGGTAATTACCACATTCACTATAATCACTGTCAGGAGAGCTACACAGTTCCTGGTAAGTGCAAGGTAGTTTTTTGTATTCTGGACCTCTTCTATTAGGGTCAATACGCCTACCCTCTGGCACTCTCTCTTCCTGGTTTCTCAGCCGAGCCGAGCTCCGTCTGTATGAAAGCTTTTCATTGTGTTTCTCTGCTAGCTGCTTTCCTGGTATAAAAGTTTCCTCAGGGTAAAAACTATCCCCTGCTTGGTACCTTGTGCTGGGTAACTTGGCTCTCCTCAGCCTGGCCACTGGACTACCACCTCTGCTCCCTCCGTAGCAAGGTTCCCGGGGATACTGGACAGCTGTGCCCTGCTCCTCAAAGCAGTCCCTCCTGGATTCCACAACTCTGTGTTTCCCTCGTGAGGCTTCTCTCCAAATGTTCCTTTGGCTTCTCTCCCCAGCAGCTCTCTCACTCAATGTGCCTTTCCCAGCAGCTCTCTCCCCGAACGTTCTTCCATTACCCTCAGGTGAGTGATTTTTAACTGCCTTTCTCGTGGTGTTTGTTTGGGCTCCGCCTCCACCCAGCTGCCCCTCATTCCCTAATGAGTTCCGAGCTAGCCTTGTGTTTGGGCGTTCCCTTACACCTCGTGATACAGCTTGTATCTGTTGCCTATGGTAACCTTTTTCCACGTGTATATCTGAGCTGTCAGCTATGTTTTGCTCAGAGTTCCCTATTTCCATGGGCTCTGACAGCGCTACCTCATGACAATACACATATATACTTAAAAGAGAAAGTTAAAATCACACAGTTCACAAAAATAATAATAATGGGAGAGGGACTACTGTACATGTGAATGTACATGATAGAGGTACAAATGGATAGCAGGAAGGGTCGAAGCCTTGATGACTGGTACTACTGCTTACTTGTGCTCTTCAGTCTCTTTCTGGAAGCTAGTATTGAACTAAACCATAATCAGTCCAGCTTCCAGATGATTTTTCTTTAGTTTTATATTTATTCACATTTACTAAATGTTACATCCAAAATTATACATGATTGAAAAGAAAATGGTCAATCAAAATCAGGAAAAACAATATCATACAACAACTATGACCATTAAATATTAGTCCACAAATCCAGCAGGGAGTCCAAGGAAACTAACTCAAAGAGTAAGATTAAGGCACACCTAGGCCCTAAACGTAACCTAAAGAAACAAAATTACATAGCAGGCAGAGATTTAGGCATCAGCCGGAAGGGATGGTCCAGCAGCTACAACTGAAACATTTTCCCTAGTGACTAAAAACTCCAGAAGTTATCTAGGCTCAAAGAAAACATATTCTTTCTTTATATGAAACAGCATTTTAGAAGAACTTTTAATTGAAAAGATGCCCCCAGGGCCAATACCCTGGGGCGAAGGGCCAAAAAGTCCTTCCTTCTCAATTTTGTAGTACGAGACACATCAGGAAAAATCCTAACCTGTGAACCTAGAAAAGCCTCACTGAAGTTCTTAAAGTACATCCTAAGAATAAAGAATTTATCAGACTCCAGAGCAAAGGTAACAAGGAGGGTAGTTCTTTCCATAATAACCTCCAAGGAGCTTTCTAAAAACCCCTGAGGTCCCCAACCCCAGGAGAATCAGAAGGTCTGGCAGTACTATGGGATCCCATGCCAACAGACAGATACAGGGCCCTAGTCACAGGTGGAAAAAGCTCCGAGGAAATCTTTAAAACTTCCCCAAAGTATTTTCTCTTCATCTCCAGTGATGACATAACTGGAGACCTAGGGAAATTCAGGAATCGTAAGTTACACCAACGAGCCTGATTTTCCAGATATTCTAAGAGTCACAGTTCTGTCCTTAATTTCGGCATCAACCAGGTCACGGAGCATGCCAGTGAAGGGAACTGAAGGGGCACCCCGGCGTTAAGAGATTCCTCTCCTGGAGTTAATGCTCAGCACGGAACAATGGTGGAGCTTGTGACATTGGAGGTGGATGTGGCTGTGGAAGAAGCCCAAGAGAAGGTTGCTCCAGTAACTTTTCAGTTGGTGAGACCTGCAGTGATTACAATGGATGCGCTGTGGAATGGCTTGGCATCCTTGAGCTCTTCTCTGAATCAATTTGTGGATACTGTAAGTACTGAGTTTGTTGGAGTGAAGATGACTTGTGCTAATCTCTCCAGTCGAATCGAGGAACATGTGGGGAGAATCTCCAGAATGGAACATGAAGTTGGGCAGTTTCAGGACCTGGTTGATGTCCAGATGGGTTTTAGCAATGAAACAATATCCCTACTCTTCATTTAGCCCTACTCTCTGTTTTCTCTTTTAACCAGTTCTCAATCCATAACAGTACACTGCCTCCTATCTCATGAGTCTTTAATTTCCTCAAGATGAGGAGTCTCTCATCCTCGAGGGACCTTGTTAAAGGCTTTCTGAAAATCCATATAAACTATATGAACCGGCTCATTTCTCTCTACCTGTTTATTTATACCTTCAAAAAATATAGCAGATTAGTGAAACAAGACTTTCCTTGCCTAAATCTGTGGTGTTGTGATGTGAATGTAAGCGTAAATTTCTGAACTACTGAAAGATCTATGAAGAACAATTGGCCACTGTCAGCATATAGTGTTTGAAGAATAATTGGTAGAGCTTTACTCTCTATACACATTCTTATTGAGACCTAGCAAGGGCAAACAGTGTCATATAATTTTCTATATTGTCAAATGGACTATACATCTATAAAGACTTCTTCCAACCAACAAGATGAAGTTTACCAATGGACCAGATATGTCTAGGACTCAGAAGCGAAGTTAAGTGGAAGGTGTTTCCTGCTGTGGCAGAAGATTTAGTTTATTTATTTATTTATTAATACATTTCTCTATGTATTTATTTATCATGTATACATGTATTTTTATATTTATTTTGGACATGGACATGTTTCTTTACAGAATCAGAGGAGTGGACTTGATCCTAAAGCTAGAAGGATGTTTGGGCAAATACGGAGAGGAATGGCCTGCAGAAGAAAGGAGGTGATAGTGCTTCTGTATGTCTTTGGTGCGACCTCTTTTGGAGTATTGTGTGCAATTCTGGAGACCGCACCTTCAAAAGGATATAAACAGGTTGAAGTCAGTGCAGAGGGTGACTACTAAAATGGTTAGTGGTCTTCATTATAAAGCATATGAGGACAGACTTAAGGATCTTAATATGTATACTTTAGAGGACAGGCGGGATAGAGGTGATATGATTAAGACATTAAAACAGCCACTTAACCCTCCATAGCCCATGTTCCCTGTAAAATAGTTATCTCCAAGTTATAATGCCCCTGTTCAATGTAATTTCAGTTTGTTCAATGTAAACCGCACTGATGCAGAATAGTGTGGTATATAAGAGAAAGAAAATAAATAAAATACCTCCGTGGCATAAATGCACAGGAGGAGAGCCTCTTTCGATTGAAAGCAAGCTCTGCTATGATGGGACATAGGATGAGGGTGAAAGGGGATAGACTCAGGAGTAATATGTGTAAATATTTCTTTATGGAAAGAGTGGTAGATGTGGGGAATAGTTTCCCAGTGGATGAGATGAGGACAGTATCTGAATTCAAAAAAGTATGGAACAAACACAGAGGATCTCTAAAGGAAAAAAGGGGACTGTTGTAGTGGTTGATATGGAAGGACAGACTAGATAGGCCATGTGGTCTTTTTCTGTCATCATGTTTCTATGTTTCTACTGCCATGTGGCCCCAACATCCTTATCTCTTGTACCAGATCCTGTTTTCCACTAAGGACTAGGTCCAAAATAGCTTGCCCTCTTGTCGGTTCATGAACCAGCTACTCCAATAAGCAGCCATTTATTTCATCTAGAAACTTTATCTCCCTAGCATGTCCTGCTGTGACGCTGACCCAGTCGATACTTGGGTAATTGAAATCACCCATTATTACTGTGTTGTAACTTTTGTTAACTTCCATGATTTCTTTTAGCATTTCATCATCCATTTGTTCATTCTGGTCAAGTGGTCGGTAGTACACTCCCACTGCCATCGCCTTCCCCTTTCTACATGGAACTTCTAAACATAGAGATTCTACAGTATATTTTGTTTCCCGCAAAATTATAATCCTGTTTGACTCAATGTCCTCTCTAACACTGAGCGCAACTCCTCCACCAATTTGATCTACCCCATCATTGTTAACGTATATTGCCTTAAATTAATGTGCATTATGGTAAAATAACACACAATTTTGTATTTAAGGCATGTTAAAAGGCAAATATTATGATTTATTCTCTTACATTTGTAACTACCACCCTAAATATAACTAGTTACAGTTAACTGGATAACTTCAGACCTAGTATTTCTGCAGCCAGACTTGTCTGGGTAAATTTAGCTTGACAGCCCTGAATATCACTGCTACCTGGCTAAATTCTAACCATGCCTCTAACTCTGTCTGTTTATACAGTTGTACTCAATATTATTGGCACCTTGCAGTTTTTTTAAAATTTTATTTATACGTTTTTCTATACCGCCCCTTCCAGAGATCAGGGGCAGTTTACAAATAAACAATTACATTAAACTAGTATATTAAAATTAAGAAGAACATGGAACTGGGGTATAGTACAGTGATGTCAACAATATAAATCAAAGAATCATGTACAAATAGGAACATATAGAGCCCGATTCTGACGTGGACGGCCCGGTCCTCTGTGTGCTCGGTCGGAACCAGACGCACAGAGTTAGCCGGGATTCTGATCCCGCAGGGCACGTCTAGCCCCATGGGATCAGAATTGTGTCCAGGCCTGTATGTGCAGGCTGGAACCCCGATTCAGGTAGGCCTGCACATACAGGCCTTGCCCAGATAGCTCAATCAGGCCTTTGAATGGAGCCGCGGTGCCATGGCATCCGGTTGCCATGGCACTGCGGCTCCATTCAAAAGCTGGGATCCACAGCCGCCGGACCGCAAACCTCATTCCCCGCACCCCTACCCCAATCTGGCCTTCCAAGGTTAGGGTCAGGCTGTGGGAAATCTCCTCTGCCCCCTCCTGCCATTTTCCAGTGCCTGGCCTGCTGTCCTCCACCGACTCAGGGAACTTATTCCACCTCAGACATTGGAATTGGACCTCTAAGTCCAGAGCTGACGACTGCCCACTGCCTGCTCTTTTCCCATCCCCTTTCCCACCCCCGTCTGCCCCTTTCCCACCCCTGTCTAACTTCCCTGTACAACGAGTGGGAAGTTAGTCAGGATTGGAAAGAGGCCCGAATAATGGGAATGGACATCCCAACGGGATGTTCAATCCTGCTATTCATGCCTCAGAATGACCTCCATAGCATTTACAAATAACATATATTACAATAAACTTATTTACAAGTAGGTTATGTGTTCATCAGAGTTAAATAGTGTAGATAGATTGTGTGAGATATGTTGTAAAAGGTTCATTGTTACGTTGGGTATATTTTGTTTCCATCAGTTACATTAGCATAGTACTCTATGAAGAGATATGTTTTTATTTCCTTAAGAAAGATGCTTAGGTCCATGATAGCTCTTAACATAACCGGTAGGGAATTCCAGAGTGAGAAGTAGGTGAATGCTCTGTTACTAGTTGATTGATTTTTGTTATGGAAGTTAGTGGGGACTGCCATAGTGTTATTGTTATGACTTCTTGTTCTGTCTTGAGATGGTCTGCTGATCAGTGAAGTTAAGTATGAAGGGGATATTTCCCTCTGAAGTTTAAATGTGATCACGAATATCTTGTATTCAATACGGCTCAAACTTGGTAACCAATGTAACTCATATAGTATAAGAGTGATGTGTTCTGTGCTGTTAACCTTGTAAATGATACAGGCAGCAACATTTTGGGCCATTTGAAAGTGACTAATGGTCTGTTGTGGTAGTCCTTGTAAAATAGCATTTGAAATGTCAGAGTGGGAATGATCATGGACTGGAGGAAGTCATGATTATCCAGGAATGGCCTAAGTTGCTGGAGCATTCATAGTTTTAGAATATGGTTTTAGTCATTTGCTTTATATGTGAGGTCATTGAAAGTGTCTGATCCAATGTAACCTCAAGCTATTTTACTTCTGTTTTTACTTCTAGCTCGATGTCGTGAAGTTGTAGCTTTGTGTGGGGCTGAAGTTTAGGTTCCTTGTAACAAAAAGGACCTCAGTTTTGTTATAATTTATGTTTAAGTTATGGAGATATAGCCACTTCGTGGCTGCACTGATGCCTGTTTTAGAATTTGAAAATTAGGATTCATAATGTCTATCGGAAGATACAGCATTATGTCATCCGCATAGATGTGATAGCCTAAGTTAAACTTTTTGAAGATGTTGCATATTGGTTGTAAGTAAATATTAAATAATAGTGATGAGAGGGCAGATCCTTGTGGGATACCTTGTTCTTGAATATATGATCGGGAAATTTGTTAGACGATTTGTACTTATTGGGTACGATTGGTAAAGTAGGAATGGAACCACTTGAATATGTTTCCATGTATTCCTATGTGGTGTAGTCTTGAGTAGAATATTGTGGCTGATGTTGTCAATTGCAGAGGTAATTTCAAGGAATACAAGTACAAAGGCTTGTCTTGATTTGTCTAGCCCTCCAATTAGACCAAAAGGAGGGTTTCCACTCCATAATGTGTTCTAAAGCCATATTGCTGTGGGGCATTCTGGTTGATAAAGTCTTGCAATTAGATCTTAATAATTTTTTCAATCACTTTAGTCATGAAGGGGAGACTAGAAATTGGCCTGTATGAGTTGGGGTTCTGTTTATCTAGAGATTTCTGTTTTAGAATTGGTCTTATCATAGCATGCTTTAGTGCTGAGGGCATGAGGCCTAGTGCAAGTGATTGGTTAGCCATTTTATGTATAAATGGTGCAAGTTCAGAATGTGAAGCTTTACGCCAACTCACGGGGCAGGGGTCTAAACTGGATGTTGTGGTGTTAACTTTAGTGATTATATTCTTGAGGTATTTTAGATCAAAACTGTGGAATGTTTGCCATTTTATAGGGTATACAGCATCTTAATAGAAATGATTATATGAAGTGTCCTTCAACTTTAATTTATTCATGTAGTGAGATGCTAGTGTATGTGGGTTTATAGTTATTATGCTTGTTTCTGGTGGGGGTGTCTGAGTGAGAGCCTTCACAATATCAAAGAGTTCTCTCGGACTGTTGAGGGATTTTGTGAGGATTTTTGTATTATACTCTTTTTTTTTTAGCATTGTTTATGGCAAGTTTGCATGTCTGGAGCGTGTTCCTATAACTTAATCTGTCATCCAGGGATGAGGAGGAGTGGCCTAGTGGTTGGGGCAAGTTACCTCAGGCCAGAAGGTCTGGGGTTCAAATCCCACTAGAGTACAGCAACCTTGGGCCAGAAGGACTGGGGTTTCTAGTCCCACAGGTTCTACTTGTGGTCTTGGGCAAGCCACTTAACCCTCCATTGCCCATGTTCCTGTAAAATAGTTATCTCCAAGTTATAATCATTTATTGTGCAATTCAACAATGTTATAGGAATTTTACCTCTTGTATATAGCATATTTCATGTAAATAGTTCATGTATATAGTTCAGCCCCTGTTATCCAAGTTTATATTCCTGTTCGATGTAAAACCAAACAGAATGTGTGTATTGGTCACTTTGTTATACTGTAAACCGCGCTGATGCCGAATAGTGCGGTATATAAGCAACTGTAATAAATAAAAAATAAATAAATAATGCCCTGTTCAATGTAATTTCAGTTTGTTCAATGTAAACCACCTTGATATCATGCAAGGCAGTATATAAGAAATGTTAAATAAATAAAATCCATAGATTTTGTATTCCACCATTTATGATCAGTTCTCCTTAACTTTTGTTTTAGTTTTCTCAGTTCATGGGTATACCGGCATGGGACAAACACAGTGGATCCCTTTACAGCAACAGGATAAAAGCAAAATAAACGGTACCATCTAACTTCTGAACTATCTAGCGTCTGAACAAATAAGGGTGTCCTACATGGAGTGGTGGGTTCACCCCTAAACAGAAACAAAAACATGTGGAGGGGTGGCCTGCACAGAGCGACAGGTGCACCTACTCTTGCCATCTTGCTGGGCAGACTAGATGGACCATGCTGGTCTTTATCTGCCGTCACTTACTATGTTACTATGTTACCATTTCTCAGATCCCTTTGTGGTATTACTTTTATGGGGTTTAGTTTCGATAGCATCATTCTGAATTGTGGTATTCCAGGTTTCTAGGATATCCGTTAGAGGGATCTCTATTCTTGGAATAATTTCTTTGAAAAAGCTTTCCTTATCAAAAGGCTTAAATCGTTGTGTGTAGGAATCATTATTATGATGTACAGCTGTGTGCAGTACAAGTGGGAATGTGAATTCAGTGAGGTACTGGTCTGACTATGGGACTTGTAATGCTTCTGGGGAAGAAAAGAGGTGGTGGTGAATGATATTATTAGGAATGAATATAAAATCAAGAGCGTTACCCAGTTCAATCCTTTAATATCCAATATCTCTTAAAAGGAAGTGGCCAGTGAAATTGTTTTGGACTATATATACACATATATTTGACACTTAAAAGGAGTGGAGGAGTGGCCTAGTGGTTGGGGCAAGGTACTTCAGGCCGGAAGGTCGGGGGTTCAAATCCCACTAGAGGACAGCAACCTTGGGCCGGAAGGACTGGGGTTTCTAGTCCCACAGGTGCTCCTTGTGGTCTTGGGCAAGCCACTTAACCCTCCATAGCCCATGTTCCCTGTAAAATAGTTATCTCCAAGTTATAATGCCCTGTTCAATGTAATTTCAGTTTGTTCAATGTAAACCGCACTGATGCAGAATAGCGCGGTATATAAGAGAATGTAAATAAATAAAATAAAAAATAAATAAAAATAAAAATAAATAAATCAAATAAAACAAGACCAATTAAAAAAGAACATAGTAGGAAATAGTATAAAAACTGGGACATTGCCAGGATATGATTATTGGCATCCTTATAAACAATTCAAATCAGTTTGAACAGAAGAACCACATTCCTACTGCAGTAAAATTAGACGCACCTGTGATCAATTGTCAGTAGTCACATGACTTGAATGAACCAATGAAAGATGGCTTAAATGTTTTTTTTTCTCTTTCGTTTTTTTCTTTTTTAGCAGAATAACAAAAGAAAATTACAGGAAAGAAAAAAAAAGAAATACATTAATAAAACAAAAATTTTAATAAACACAACCTGTTATATAGCCCATGGCACAAAG
The DNA here is from genome assembly GCA_033557465.1 of Ichthyophis bannanicus. Classification (NCBI taxonomy): domain Eukaryota; kingdom Metazoa; phylum Chordata; class Amphibia; order Gymnophiona; family Ichthyophiidae; genus Ichthyophis; species Ichthyophis bannanicus. The sequence continues at coordinate 532,688,803 of CM066032.1, forward strand.
AGCAAGACAATATGGAAGCAGAAGCAATACAAAAAAACTCAATAATCAGGAGAAACCCCTCTCAATGAAAATGTTCAAGAAATATCAACAAACAAAAAGGTCGGAAGCAGACCAGGCCCTATCTATTATCAAGGATGTTCTCCAACTATAAAATACCTAAGACCATTAATAGATATCAAACATTTGCAAGGAAAATGAAGGAAGAAAGTCCCCCCTGCAGCCATGACACAGAGTTTCATTTGCAGGAAGGACTTCCTCTGTATTTGGGTATATCGCGCAACATCTGGAAGGATGGTAATTTTTGACCACAAAAAGGGAAATCCTATTTGCAGAAATAAGTTTCCAAAAAAGCAACTTTTATCAGTCTCTGAATGCAGGGTGACAACCAAAGTGGCATGGGTGGTGATCACATCATCAAATGTTTCCAGGAAATTAATAAAATTAAATTCTGAAGTCTCCTCCACCAGCTCCATTTTGCCACTCTGGTTCACAGTTCAAACAGGAAGGTAATGTAAATGTGAAATCACTATCTTCTAAGGCTCAGGAATCAATAACATGTCCTTACAATATTTATGAAATAACATTAAAGGGGACATTAGCTGAGTAAGCGGAAAATGTAACAATCTAAGGTTTTTTGCCCAAAGGGCATTTTCCAACCTTTCAATAAGCTTATATAAAACAAAAGAATCTTTTAAACCCAGCATCCCGGTTGATTGGAGAGACCCAACTTGGCCCTCCAACCTGTCCAGTCGCTGGATAATCAAGGCAAATTTCTCATCCACAACCTGGCTTTTCCTAAACACCTGCTCTGAAAATGTACTAGTTTGGTCTATAAATCCCTGCAAGAGAGAATTAGTTTTAGATACCTCCCTCCAAATGTCCATCAACCAACCTCTGAAGTGGTTAACAGCCATTAAATCCACGATGAAACCTCCAGGGAGGGCCTGCAGTGAGCCATCCAGTAAGGTCTCATCCCCAACCATACCAGAGCCCATTAGGGGAACAATCCATTAACCCCTGCAATGGGCCAGGATTAGGAGAAGGAGTCCTGACTATGGGACTAAGAGAAGCTCCAGATAGATCCGATGAGGAAGAGTCCAGCAAAATCAGTTCCGACCGAACTTTAAGCTCAGTCATAGCATGCACATGTTGAGCAATAGTGCTTGATCTTCCTCTTTCCCACACTATGGGGCATCTCTTGTGGCTAAACCAGGGTCCCCCAGGCCCTGAATTGGCCCCAAAGGGGCATACCCCTTTGGGTCCATGGCTGTAGATAAGCTGTTCGGTGTTAAATAGAGTCTTGGGGTCGCCCCTAGATGATGTAATAGGTGGGGCGGCCCCTTCCAGCGATGTCTCTCACCACCAGGGAAAAGTTGAGAACTCAGGTAGAATGCAAGTAGCAAACTCCCCAGCTCTAATGTTTAAAATGGCCACATTCAGGGCAATAAGTGTGTATGTAACTTATATATTTTCACTTTGGATTACCAGCCTCAAAATAAACAAATCAGCATTTCTAGTAAGAAGAACTTATGCAAAAGATCTCAGAGTTCACACCTTTATTTTGATTCGGGCAGGTTCACGAGGTTATGCCAACAAAGTTAGGTACAATTCCGCTGATTTATTGCCCAGTTACAAATTCGCAGCCCTGGTGGTAAATGAAATCATTTTCTCTGTATATTTCCCATTTGTCAGAAATAAGCACAAAAGGCTTCTATCTAAGCTTCTCCTTCTAAGTAAAACAAAGATAGCAGCCAGGGGTGGTATATCCTTCCTTAAAAGTCTGGCGGCTGGACAGAGAAGGAAAGAGAGAGAGGAACACAGCCCAGGCTACTAGCTAGGGAAGGTTCCCAACAAGCAAGGCAAAGAAAGCAAACTTTAAGGTCTAGAGAGAGACATGTAAATAGAAAGAGTGATCAGCTGGACCTCTGGCAGGCAAAAGCCCCATCCTTTGTCTTCAGCCTCATTTTATTGTTTTTGGTCCATCATTAACTGAACGCTGTATGTGTATGTATGTCCATGTATGTATGCTTGTGTATGTATGTATATATATATATATATATATATATGTATATGTATGTATATGTATATGTATGTGTATGTATATGTATGTATGTATGTATGTGTATGTATGTCCATCATTAACTGAACGCTGTTGTATCTTTTCATTAACTGAACGCTGTTGTATGGGTCTTTAGGTGATTGGATCTTATCAGGGTGCAATGATCCAAATTAGCAAATCCGAAGGTGTCCTTTAGATACTAGTCATTTGTACAAGAGCCCCCCTCCATTGGCCAAAAAGCTCAGGCTTTGCAATTTACGACAAGCCGGCTGGGTACAGGGCCTCATGAAGAATTCCAAGGGTGTTTTCTCTTCTGATAATGATCAGAGCTGAAACAATGAGTCCAGAACCAATAAGTCCAGCACCTCTCGCTGTTCACTGTAGCTGTGTCCATAAAGTATCCCAAGCCTAGATGTACAGAATTCATCTTAGTGTGGCAAGGTTTGCGCTCTCTGCAACAAACTGTAGTGGCTTGCCTCCTCGCACTCCTATCCACTCCATAAATAAAACTTAAAGAATAACCTCACTGAAGGCCCTTCTTTTGGCCTTAAGCTCTGCTGACTTTAAAAATCTTCACAGTCCCCTTTTTCAGCTCCCCCCCCCCCCCTTTCCAGGAACCTCTCCCCAACTTACCCCCTCAATTTGGTGATTTTCAAGTGGCAGGAATGATTTCCACTCACTCCTGCTCCATTATCAGCGTCTTTCAAAATGGCATCAGCTGATGCAGGGACCCTCGTTGCCCCTCATGTATAGGGCAATGAAGAGCCATGAGTCAGGTAGTGCCAGTTTGATTTCTGACACTGGTAGAGAAAGAACGATCGACCATCATTCTAACCCTAGATGTTCTTTAACTTTTTTCTTCATGTAAGGGGAACAGGAAGGAGGTGCCAGGAGAAGCCTCAAGGGACCTGAATTTGGTTAAACTTGGATAGGGGTGGAGTTTGAATAAGGGCAATACTTCATTGCCCTTTATGGGGGAAGATCCTTAAGATGGAGGGTTATACTGTTGGGGAGAGGGGTGCATCATTGAACCAGCATTCTTTTTATTTATATTTAATACATACATTTGGGTCATGTCTGGAGATGTGTCTAAAGGACTCCATTTCCCAAGAGAATCAGTAGTCTGCCAATGATCTTGGCTAAATGTTAGCCACACCTCTTTACATATAGTTAGCTAATCTGTAAAGTACTTTCTTAAGCGACATGCCCACATTTGCATAATCATGCACTGCTATGCATGTAACACAATTCATTACTTTTATATTTGCGTTGCACCTCATTTAAGCTGCAATAAAGGAAAGAATGCATGAAGTTGCTGCATATCACCTTCTTTGCTGAGTCTGTGCATTATTTGACTTATGACAGCTTAGTAACTAAGCCCCTCAAAATATTACTTATCTCTGACAAAAGAGTTTAATAGCCTGAATTCTCCTGACCCAGTAAATACTGAATAATGGTCCTCAAGTTGAAGTGACTTCTTGAGATAAACCTTCAAGTTTTTCCATATTAATCAATTAATGTCTTTAATTTGTTTAATGGCAGTGCTAAAAATTACATTAAATGAAACAAAAGTGGTGATAAGAAACATTCCTCTCTTGTACCTACAGCAAAGGAATCTGAAAGAATATTATTCGCCAATGGCCTCATGTTATGGTTACCCATACCATGGATGTATCATTTGCACAAAGCTTTTTCCAAAATCCGTCTAATCTAAAACCTATAATAAATACATTCATACCATCTGATAATATCCACCTCTCTATCTTTATGCAGGATATTACATAATAGCCTTGGATTATCCAAAGAGTAATGACCCTTGCAAAAATTTGACCAATCTATGCAGATTAAACCTCCCATTTGTTTAATCTTTGAAAGAACATCGTAGCAGATGTTTTACAGTGTATATTAATTAATGAAACAGACTTGCAATTTTGAGTAAGCAGCGGGTCTTTACCTGACTTCTCCAATACTGGAATCACGGACCCAACAATAAAACACTCAGTTTCACTCCAGGAAATTAAATGTCAAACGAGTTGTTTAAGTTTGAAAGTCAGCTTCCTATTAAAGCCTTAACAAAATTCCACTGTAAAGCCAACCGATCCCAGTGATTTATGAGTTAAGAGATTTAGAGCCCTATGTACTAAGCATTTTTCTTTAGATACAAAAGGGGAGAAACCCTTTAGCATCTACATTCTTCAATGGCTTTATGAATTTCCTTCTCTGTAATTTTAGACACTAGATGTAACTGGGGCCGATATAATGTATTAAGAAATACATCAATATCTTCAATACTGCACGTCGTTTCTGACTGATACACATTAGAACAGTATGCCATAAATTGCCAAGCAATCCCATACTCTTACAATCAGCTTATCATGGTATGATGGCACAGAATGAATTTTCTCCCTCTCTCTAACTTACTCTACTCTGCCTTACTCCCTACCCCAATCCCCTACCCACTTATCCATTACAAACGGTATCATTTTTATTTCACCTTCTAAAGGTGCAATAAAGAATTTTTTACCTTTTTGGCTGATGTGGAGATTCTTTATGTATTTGATTTCTCTTTCTAGATTGTATAGTTTTTGCTTCCTTAGCTTATTCTTTCCAACTCTCAAGTTTATTTATTTATTTATTTAGCTGTATTTATATCCCGCTTTTCACTGGGTCAAAGCGGTCAATTGGGAGATACATTTAACACGAGGGGATATGACACACATACGCTAATACTTACAGGGAACATGGGCAATGGAGGCTTAAGTGGCTTGCCCAAGACCACAAGAAGTACCTATAGGACTAGAAATCCCAGTCCCTCCGGCCTGAGATTGCTGTCCCCAGGTGGGACTTGAACCCCCGGCCCTCCGGCCTGAAGTACCTTGTCCTAACCACTAGGCCACTCCTCCTCCAAGTTAACAATCACTTCCTTAAGAGTTGTTTAAACATGACCCATTGAGTAAGGTTGAACCCTTACGTGTCTATCTAGCTTTCTAGCTATACCTACAGCAGTAGGTGGCAGGGCCGGCACAACTGTTAGGTGAAGTAGGTGGCCGCCTAGAGTGCCAATGGTCCGGGGGCAGCCCACTGCAGCCCCTCTCTGGAACCTGCAGCAGTTGCAATGACCTCAAACAGCCCCACAGCACTTACCTTAAACCTCCGGGGCTGCAAGACGGTTTGACTCCTGTCCCCAGTGTTAGGCCTCAGCAGGGGTGGGAATCAAACAGCCTCATAGTGCCAAAAGGTTTAAGGAAAGCACTGCGGGGCTGTTTGAGACCATTGCCACTGTTGCAGGTTCTGGAGAGGGGTGGCCGTGGCAGCGATAGAGGTGTAGGTAGAAGGGACGAGGTTCACTTAGACAACTGCCTACCAGGGCAGTTTAGGACTGAGTGCCTGAGTTGTGTCTGTGAATGTCAGGCTTGTTTGTTGCATGGTCCTCATGTGCAGCTCACATTATGTACTGTCCATCCACCTCCACGTCAGCTGCTATAAAGGAGTCGGAGAGTGTGCCCGGGGCTTCAGACTTCTGTTTGTGAAACACCATGCTTCAAAGCTGAAAAAGACTAAAAGATATAGGGGGTTAGTTGAAGTGAGACGTAGAGACACCCCAATCTATCTGATCAATGATTGTTAACGAGCCTATCCCCCAGAAACCTTTCCAAACCTTTCTTAAAGTCAGCTACTATATACTTCTAGCCTTGACCAGATTTTCTGGCAACAGATTCCATAAATTAAGCAACTGTGAACTGTGAAAGTAATGTTTTAAAAGTTTTTGAAATCTGCTATATCAGTTAGTTTAATGGGGTATCCCCTAGTACTATTACTCCCTGATAACTAACCATTCCCTTTTCATTTGTAGCACACTACACATCATTTTATACACCTCTATCATATATCCATCTCAGATGTCTCTTCTCTCCTAACCTGTTCAACCTTTCTTCACAATGGAGCCTTCTATCCCCTTGATCATTTGTTACCCTTTTCTGCACTTTGGGGCATGTTCACTAACGTGTTCCAATGTTTAGCAAAGGGTTTAGCGCATGGTAACCACTTAGCAAGAGACCACAATAACCATTACTGTGCTCTAAAAATGCCAATGCAGTAAAGATCCCATTGCAATTAACACCTGCATCGTTAGTGTATCTTTTTTTTAAATATATTTATTATTTATTGAATTTAATCAATACATTCAAACAAATGAATGAAAGCAAATCGGTAAAAAATGAAAACAGAAATACAAGCAAAACAAATACAAGGAAAATATACATTAACCAAAATCAGCCCACAAAAGCTAAAAAGGAGAGGCAACAGGAAAATATCAAACTACCTAATATGAAATTATGAAATAACATGGCAATGTGAGACTTATGCATCAGCTGTATGAGACGCGACAACAGCAACCGATTCCTCCCTAGCAACCAGAAACTCCAGCAGCTGGTGGGGCTCAAAAAACAGAAATAATTTCTCTTTCTAGGAAACATGACATCTAGCAGGAAATTTCAACAAAAAAGTCCTGCCGAGGGAAAGTACCCTAGGCTTAAAACCCAGGAACTCCTTTCTCCTCAGCTGGGTATCCCTAGCAAGATCAGGAATAATGCGGACATGAGAGCCCATAAACTGCTCACTGAAATTTCTAAAATAGGAATGAAGAATTAATGCTTTATCAGATTCAAGAGCCAAAGTAATAAGGAGAGTAGTATGGGCAGCGATCAACTCCACAGAGCTCTCCAGAAACCCTGTAAGGTCTCCGGGAATCCCTGGAGCTCCACCGCTAGCTCCCTGGTCACCCCAGCCCACAGACAATACTGAGCCCTAGTCAATGATGGGAGATCCTCCCTGGAGATCTTTAAGACCTCCTGGAAGTACCTACCAACCAGTTCCAAGGGCAATTGTAATGGAGATCTAGGAAAATTAATCAGTCTTAAATTGTTCTTCCAGACTTGATTCTCAAGGTATTCCATTCTCCTGGATGTCACACTCCGATCTTTAATGTGGGCACAATGGAGATCCTGAAGTTGCTCACGTTCTCCATTCAGCCAGGCCAACTTCCCCTCCTGTTCCTTTTGAACTCTGGAAACTTCTTGAAAGTCATTACGTAAGGTATTAGTTTCAGTACTTACAAATGCAGCAATAGTCATAAGGGAAGAATTCATTGTTGAGATAGCGTCCCACAGCACCTCTAATGTAACTTTATGGGGCCTCTCAACACACCAGCACCTGCAGTAACCAATGGGTAAAGCACCTCCTGGGTAGTGCTGTCCTCTGGCAGACACAGCCTCAGGTCTCACTTCATCCCCAGGAGCCCCACACAGATAAGCAAATCCGACATCGGAGCCCTCTTCACCTCCCTGCACCGGCGTGCTAGTCTTCACGCCGGAGGGAAGCACTCCTCTGTCAGCTGCAATGCTTCCAGGGCATGGTGGGGGGGGGGGGCCTGCTGTTCAGGGGATAAGAAAACCCCCGACGTGCTCAGGTCTGGCAAAAGCACCGTACCCGCCGAAGACACCGCTCCCGTTCCTGTAAGAGAGAATCCACACATCAACAGCGTTTTCTGAGTGGCGCAGCTAGAAATAGCTTCACCTCAGGGTAGGTAAGCTTGCTTGCACTTTCTTCTGGACATAGCAGCCCACAAAGCCACAAGAAGTGCCGACACAGCACACCGCCAAAACAAGCCCGCACACCAGAAGCAAATCACCGCCACCATCTTGCCTCTCCATAATTAGTGTATCTTAATCATCAATGTTAGTAGGTACACCAACATGAACTCCATCACCTCAAAGGGTGACGGTAAGCACCCGTATTAACTGCAGTTGCAGGTTTAATGCAGTTAAGATGCTTCCCACCATGCTAACTGCATGGTGACTTGTCAAAAATGCCCTCAACAGTAAACATGAGATGGACACGCCTCCTCTGCTAATTTTTGACATTAAATGTGTACTAAGATGCCATTTTTTAGTGTGGTTTAGTAAAAATGCCCTTTTATGCAGTACTTCTGTTATATTTTTTAAATATAGAGCAACCAGAATTTCAGACAATACTGAAGAAGATACAACTGCACCCTGGATCAATATGGAAGCATTACACCAGTCCCAATTTTGTTTTCTACTCCTTTCTGAATAATTCCTAACATTCTATTGCCTCGATATGCAAAGGATTTATACTTCTACCTTTGAGAGTTAAACTCCAAAGTTAGACTTTGAAAATTTATGAGGACTGAGTGCCTAAATTTATACTCAAAATTTCACTAAACTCCTAAATTTAGGAGCATACAAAGTGAGTAGCAAAAGGGGGCGGATTTAGGACAGGGAAAAAGTTAATTTAGCACAGATTTCCAGTGCGAAGCTCATAAATTAGGCTCATCAATCTAGGCAGATGAATGGCAGACCTAAATTTATAAGCCTAACTTTTAAGCTGCTAAGGAACCCTTTTACCAAATGTTCTAAGCATGTAACGCGTGTTTTAATGCGTGATATCCATTAGCACGGGCCTGTGGTAATAACCACCTTGTGTTCAAAACAGTCAGTATAGTAGAAACCTGCATTTATTGCTTAACATGTGATGGGGCAGATTATGGGCAGAGAGTGAGCATGGATTATATATTGCAGTTAGTGTGCAGTACTTAACTGCAAAATTGACAGTGCAAGATAATACGGGTGCACTTAACACCACCTCAAGAGGAGGCGTTAAGCACACCCACACTAACTGCATGAACTCCATGCATGGTAAGGACTGTTTCTGTCTAGTAACTGTCAGAGACATGCTTGCCATACGCCTGACAATGCGTGGGCTTTCCACTTATAGCATGTTGGTTTGCGTTCCTAAGGCACAGTAAGTACAAAGACTTACTACAGTTTAGTAGAAGAGCTCCTTAATTAAGATGACTTTTCAGCTGAAAATGTCAGGGACCTTTTACTAAAGTGCACTAAATGGTTAATGCGTGTTTCAGTGCATGGTAACTGTCAGATTGGGCCCAAGGATATAGTTACTATGTGGGTATAACAGTTACTGCATGCTACTTCTTGCGGTAACTGAAAATTGCAGGATGGAGCAGGAAATGGATGAGTTAGAGGCAGAGTGGGTATTGTAAATGCTAATTCAATGCTACGCATATGTATATAGTTTACCCTGTTTTCCAAGTTACTTGTTCCTGTTCAATGTAATGACCTGACTTTTGTTCATTGTCGAAAACCATTTGTTTTATGTAAACTGCGCTGATCGCAAATAGTGCGGTATATGAGAAATGCAAATAAATAAATAAAATAAATGGGGGTGCTGGTCGTGAAATCCCACAGTCTTAGCAAAGGCAAAATATTATTATGACTTGCAAAGGATTGTGGGGAATGTAGTTCATTTATACCAGAATCAGCCGTTCACAAAATAATGAGTTGTGATGCTCGAGTGTAAGCAAAGAAAAACAGATTTTATTCATGGGGTTAATTCTCCCACACAGATTTACTTGGTAACACAAAAGGACACTTGCTTCAAGTATTGTACTTAGGAAAAACAAAACATGTTATAAGGTAACTGAACTTCTTTAGCAATAAATTAATAAAGACCTTGATGGGAAACAGAAAAGGTCTTTTTGATGGCCCCTGCTAATGACCTTCTTAGCAGTGCTCCAAAAGGCAAAAACAAACCCAAAAGTAGAAAAACTGTTCTTTATCAAGGATAACTTTCTTCTATTCACACACACACAAGGAAGAAGTTTCCTTCTAGAGCTCACGTGCACTTGTGCCTGGCTCAATTACCAATAATTAGCCAGCTGCAAACCCCTTTGCTAGTTCACTCTCTCTATGTGGCTCAATCCTACCCTAAAGCTTTCTTGCAGAGACTTTTCTGGGTAGATAAAAAAACAAGTTACAGTTCCTTTTGGTGGTTGTTGTATTAGTGAGAAACTACTTTAAAACAGCAGCCTAGACAGAGAGCAGTCCATGTATTCCAACTGATCATTTGATACATCTCCTTCTTCCTCAAATATCATGGAATCAATATCATGGTCTGGCTCAGAGGAATTCCTTAATTGATCACTCTCAGGATAATATTTGTTTCCCTGCTGTCTTCCAGATGAAGAGCTAGGGCATAAATCAAAGTTCATACCTGAGCTACCCTTGCTGTTAGGTTTCCTCTCCTGGTATCCTGGCCAGTAAGTAGTCCAGCTTTTATGTCCAGCCTTCCAATCAAGATCCCTGGACACTGGGTCTCTCTTCACATACCTTCTTGCACCGGTCTTAGGGCCCCTTCCAAATGCAGCCGTCTCCCTCAAAGGTGCCGTTTGGGAGTTCCTGGCTCTATAACCCCAATCCTCTGGCTTCCTCCAGTCCAAAGGAGTATGCTTGCCTCTGGAATCACACCCAACACACGTACTGCTGTGGCTTCCTTCTTTAGACCTCCAAGATGTCTTTCTGGTCTTCCTTCTGCGTTGCTTCTGCTGTTGTAGTCCTCTCTCTCCTTTCTCCCTGTTCTTACCGTTCTGTCTCTGTGTAGAATATCTTTTACTTTTAAAGTGCTTAGAGGGACACTCCACCCTAGCACAGCCCAGGTGTGCTGAATCAAGCCCTGCCCTTAGAGATGAGTGATTGGGGATTACCTCATAGCTTTCCTGATTGAACACACGTTTCCCCACTTCAGCTCTTCAAGAGGCTGTTTGAAACCTGGTGCATTCTGGGACTGGTAGTCTTTTATGAAAACATTCTGTTTTAGTATTTCTATCAGCAAAGACAGGTTGCTTGTTCAGAGCCAATTCACCTCTTTTATAGCTCCCTCCTGAACTATGATAAGCTTCCTTATCACAGTATGGAGAGCATATTGAGTCAGTGCAAGGAAGATATTGCATGCTGTCAATGTTGCAATCAGCATGGGCATAGTTAATGACACCTCAATTGGTGGTGTTAAGTGCGCCTGTATTAATTGCGAATGCTGCTGCTGTGTATTAGGTGATGCGTCCATATGGTAACTGTCAGGAACATGCTGACCATGCTCCAATTACTCTGGAGGCTTTGCACTTACCACGCATTTGTTTTAGTGCTAAATGCAAAAACCTAATGCACTTTAGTAAAAGGGCCCTATGGCTCCTACGTTTGGCTGAAAATAAGGCACAACTTTAGGAGCCTACCTTAGCAGACTAAATTTCGAGCACAGGACATGATATTAAAAAGCTGAGCTTCTAAATTTAGGCTCTTAAGATAGGCTTCTAACTTGGTGCCCTATTTTCAGGCAAATTTAGGAATGTAAATTTTCGGCTGAAAATTCAGCTTAATTTGAGATTAAAAGCTATGCTTATGCATTTAGGCCTGCCTGGATACCTTTATGTGAAGGCCGAGCAGTCAGATTATTGGGCCTAATTTATAAAGACCCATAGGTGCCTAAGGGGTATGCAGGGCTGGCTTAAGAAGTGAACCAGTGAGGCAGTGTCTCAGGGCACACCAGAGTAGGGGGCACAGGAAGTCTGCCTCACTGGCTTGCTCTGCTGCCATGCTGTATTAACGATTAACATAGCTACGGGAGCATTTGCTTTTCCTCCCGCTGCCATGCTGTACTCAAGCCATTGGCAAAGCAGCAATTTATCATGCAAAAAGCAAGCATTTGGGTGAGTTTTATTGGTGAGTCTGGCAGTGTTCCATATGAATGAATAATTATGCCTATCAGGCTGATATTCAAAGGCAGTTATGCGTTCACTGACAAACTGTGAATTGCCCAAAAACTATATAGATAATAATGTGTGCCTTTGAGTCATTCCTGACTCCTGGCGACCCAGAAGCTCCTGGGTTTTCTTGGCAGTGTCACCGGAAGTAGATTGCCAGGCCTTTCTTCCGAGGCAATGGAGGGTTAAGTGACTTGCCCAAGGCCACAAGGAGTGCTAGCGGGAATTGAACCCTGGTTGCTTGGTTACCAAGCCAGTGTTCTAACCACTAGGCTACTCCTCCACTCCATATAGATAATATTGGGGTATATAAATTGAAAAAGGGCCAAATATTATTTGTATATTTGTGGGGCATGTAAGGGGAGGAAAACTATCCATATAGTAGCAATAGTCAGCCACTATTCAGGCAAGTTGCACATTTAGTTTAGGCCTGCGGAATATCAGGCCTAGTCTAAACAGATAATACAATGACCACACCATCATTCTCTGTATATTCAGCATCAGCACTGCTATTCTATATGGATAGTGACATAGAATATACAGATTAAGTTAAATGGGAGGGTGGCATTTCACAAGCCAGTGGGCTGAAAATGTATCCATTTGCAAGGGGGGGAGGATATGCAAAAATGTACTCAGGCTGCTACAACCCTTTCAGCCAGCCCTGGGGGGCATGTTTACTATAGTTTAACATGTGCTAACTGCTGTTCTGCCCATAGAAATAAAACAGCTGAGGCATCAACTTGTGTTTACACGTTACCCTTTAATAAATATGTCCTCATGTGGTATGTTTAATAAAGAATGTTAAGGTAGCAGGGGATTTCCATTTGAAAAAGGCTCTGGACAGGTAGGAGACATTCCAGTGGTAGTGGAGCAATGGGCAACTAAACATGCGTTAGCAGGACATTGAGCCTTTAGGTGTCAAGCATACACCTTAATGCTCGAAAACCCCTGACACTTTATTGCTGGATAAGGGAGCCCCACCAATAGCCAATGTAAAGGTGATGGATGTAAGGACAGGTGGCAGGTAATGAACCTGACAGATCCGTGGGCATCCCACATGGCAGCCAGTTAAGTGTGACGAGCATGTGGGAGGCATCTGAATGTCAGTGTGTGGCATAGGATGGACGTGTCCCCTAACGGAGTCAGAAGTGGCACGACGTGTGCAGAGAAAAGAGGACGGAGCAGGAGTGGTGACGTGCAGATCAGGCACACAAGAGGTGTGAGTGAAGCATTGAAATGCACAAAAGAGTACCTGTGTAGGCCATGGTATAGTAGCTTGCTCGAGAAGACATGACTGCTTATAGCCGCCAGAGGCTGATGGATGGGCTGATGGAAGGATGGTGGCAGACGGGAGTGTGGTATGGGCTGGCAGCACCGATGTACAGGAGGTGCCTTCCCCAACATATTTGTACTGTGTGGGAAAAATGTATGTCAGTGCCACATGGAAGGCCTGATATCAGACATGTGGGTCTCACACCTATCCCAGTCACACAACCACCATATAACACCCCAGACTAATGTGCATACAACAACAGGACAGGAGTCACTCAAACTGGGCAAAAGGGGCATGTATAGACATGAGTTGATACCTGCAGGTGGCTATCCAAAGGGTAGGATGTGTCTGCATGTAATGCAGAGATGTGATGGAACCAAAGCTGTACAATTACAGTCATGATGACTCTGTTTCACATGTTGGTTACAGCTGTATGCATGTAACTGCCTGTTAGTATACCACTGTATCAGTGGACTCATGTCGGGGTACATTGTACCGAAAACGTGGTAATGTCTGATGAAAAGCAGGGATTGTAGGATCCTGCAGTCAGCTGAGGCAATGGAGGGTTATGTGACCTGCCCAAGGTCACAAGGAGGTATGGTCATTCCTTGCAGGTTGTGGCATACAAAAAAACCACAACATTTATTTATTTGTTTTTATATACCACTTTGTCAAGGTAATCAGAGCGGTTTACAGAGAAAATTTTAACTATTGCGCGAGGCAGTTTACAGGGAACAATTACAGAGAACAGTTACAGATAACCATAACAATGAAACAGCAATGAAATGCAATAACTATTTACATTAGGAATAATCATTCGTGGTTGGAGGTGATATGGTATAGTTATGAGAAGAGAGTGTTTACACAGTCCAAAATGTCACAAAAGGACTGCTAGTGGCCCTTAAACCTTGGTATCTTGGTTCCTAAGCCTGTGCTATGATCATTATGCCACACCTTCAAGCAGGTAGCAGGCATTTGCAGGGTGAACATGTTTGATCTCCCTGCAATGGGCTGCAGCAGAGCCAATAAAGCCATGCTCTCAGGAGGGCATGATGGGGAATTTCATGTATGCTGACCCAAATTGTGTTCAAAACGCATAACAAAGTCTAAGGATGTGTGTCTGCCAGTCACAGCAGAGTCTGGACTATTACAGGCATGAAAATGAACTGAGTAATACACAGGCCTAAAAAGAACAAGTAAGAATCAAACCCTTGTCCATTGTCCCTTTCGAGGATATTGCACTAACCATTAGGCTACACCTCCATACTGCTCTGCATAGCAATGTCTGGAATCAGAGACTGCAGGTCACTGCCTAAAATGTCTGCTGTGTGTGCTCGTATAAGTTAGCCCCTCCAGTACCCATGATGCACTGCACATGCAGAACAGCATTCTGCAGCTGATCAAAAAATGGAGAATGCATTGATCCATCACATCAGCTCACTAAGACCGACCGACTGACTGTGCAAACCGTACTACTGAGCAGTTTCAGCAGTCATCCTGAGGGTGAGGATGGGTGTCCCAGCACCTGGACCCCAGAGCTTGCACTGCTAGAGATGGACTCTGCTGGCCATGCCGCAGGTCCATATCATTACCAGTGTGTGGCAGGTATTGTCTGCAGTGTCTTATGCTAGTCACCTTATTTTCTGCAGAATTGCAGCATGCCATAGTCTCCTGTTGCATCTGGGCCCTGTGTCCTGCCCCTGTTGGACAGGGACTCTTCTAGAATTTCTCATGTCAGTGCCCAGTATGGCTCCAGCTGATGCCATGGATGGCACATGGAAGTTGTCTAGGCATGCATGGGACTGCTGTTACCATCCTGCCATGATCACAGTGAGCAGGGCAAGAACAGCTGCTGTCCCAATCATCTAGAACTAGCAATCTACCACAGCTAGTCTACTCCTGCTACCCACTGCAGGGCTGTCTCAGCCATGCATATATCAACTCTGCCTAGTCTGCTGGTCAGCACACACTGCATATGCACAGAGTGACCAGAGACACCCAGCATTTAGTTCAGTGATTGCAGCTCCCAGGACAGAGAGTACACCCACATCACCGGAACTGTGGATACATAGCCGTGCCATGGTCACAGCTTGTTCAGAGTGAGAGTGCCTCTCAGTATGAAATGCTGTGACCACCGAGGTCATGTACATGAGAGACAAGCATTACAAAGTCCCAGACATTGACCCTATCTCTGATGCAGACACATCCTGGTCAAAGTGCTCTGTTTCAGGCCATACCCTCAATCCACTGCTCCTCATAATGCACATTTACATACTAATGCTGGGAACAGCTTAGACAATGCGAGGCACAGTGCAGTGCAGAAGGCCACAAATCTCTGGAGAGACACACATACACACATTGCCGCACTATGCAAAAGTGGGGATGGTTAGCATTGCTGCCTGCCACTTTGGTCTCCATATCAGCACAAGCATTGTTAACAGTGTGCTCATTGTGCAGGCACTATTAGCATGCTCTAACATTCATGCCAGCTGTTAACACCTGCTCAGTGTGCCCATGCTATCAGCCTGCCTTTCCATTCCTCTGTGGATAGTGGAGCCTGTCTGTGTGGTTGATGGGTGTCTGTACCATTGCTGGCCGATTCATTGGGGGTTGCACATGCTGGTGCTATACCTGCACTGTAGGATAAAGTTTACCCACAGGGATATGTAATACATGCTCTGCAGCCAGGTCTTGAACCTGTAATCCTCTATTCATATACACATCAGCTTTATGTGTAGAGTCACAGAACTACCATATGGATTCAGCAGGCCCTGTGTGGAGCTGTGGTCATTGACAGGGTGAATGCAGGCATGTGTAGGGGGTCTTCCTATGTCTTCTGTGATCTCTGCATGCCCTGTGCCATACATGTATGACAAGGTGTACGTGGTGGGTGTTGGAGGGGGACATGTTGGTGTTGTCTGGTCTGTATGTCACAATGGCTGTGTATGTTCCTGGTGCAACTGACATTCCTGTCTTACACAAGTGGTATATTGCCTCAGTGGGACAGCACATGAGATAGGTAAACACACATTGCAGGTCATGGGGGAAGTAGCACAATGGCCCTGGTTCCCCATCTATTTATTCTGACAGTTTTACATACCACCTTAACCTTCAATCAAAGTGGTCACAACACAATTGGGGGATACATTTAACACAAGGGGATATGAGACTCATACACTAATACTTAAAGGGAACATGGGCAATGGAGGGTTAAGTGGCTTGCCCAAGACCACAAGGAGCACCTGTGGGACTAGAAACCCCAGTCCTTCCAGCCCAAGGTTGCTGTCCTCTAGTGGGATTTGAACCTCCAACCTTCTGGCCTGAGGTAACTTGTCCCAACCACTAGGCCACTCCTGCCCCATACCTGGTGTGTGTTTGTGTTGCAGTCATGGCATGACCTCACATCTTGCAGCCCCTCCTGGCTGATCTGTTTAGATCATTAATGTTGGCCTCCCCGGTGACAGCCCCCCACCCTAAGAATTGATTACTGTCCCCTCCCCCTTTTTTTGTTAAACCGCTTTGACCCGGTGAAAAGCGGGATATAAATACAGTTAAATAAAATAAATAAATAAATGTGGTAACACATGTGCCTCAGATGGATAGTCATGACTGCATCCTCACATTTGGAGGTGGCCCCAGTTCACACAGAGCCCTGTGGTCTCTGAACACACACATCAAGAACTGTTGTCCTTCCTATACTTACCTCCCATCTTGCCACTGCACCCTCCTCCCTGCTGGCCTCCCTCAGAGTCATCTCATCTCTTCAGACTGCTGCTGCACATATGATCCTCCACCAGCCCTGAAGCAGCCATATGCTCCCACTCCTGTTGTCACTTCGCTGACTCTATCCATTTCCATATCCACAGCACACATGCAATGTGTGCCAACCTATAGATGCATCTCTTCTGCTTCCCCTCATTACCTTTCCTCTCTCCTCTGTTCCTACACCCCTTCCCATGGACCCCGCTCCTCCACTCTCTACCTCCTCTCTATGCCCTGTTATTGTACTGCCATCTCCAGACTCCGATCCTTTCACCTTGCTGCTCCTTAAGTCTTGCGCAAGTGTCTTCTATCTGTACGTCACATCTCAGCTTTCTCTCTCTTCAAACACATGCAGGTGGCATACCTCCTTGGGGCTGCTGTTAAATCGCTATCTCTTGTTTACTTGGTATCTCCTCTTCCTATTGCACCCTTATTTCTCTTCTATACTACTGTCTGTCATCAGGGCAGGTTCTGTCTTCCTATATGTTTGTTCAGCGCTGTGTATGCCTTGTAGCACCTTATGACCGTGGTAATAATGGTGTTATCATCTTGCTGCCAATGGCATTGGGTGGGTATTTTGGTTCTGACATGCCCTGTTCTCCACTTGCCTAGCATTCCTTCCACAGCATCATTTTCCCCCCATGCACATATCCCTTCACTATGTGCAAGTGGTGGTATCCTGATCCATGAGCCAAGTGATCCACACAGTTCTCTAGACCAGTGGCATGGGCCAGTGGTCAGAGTGGGCGACCTACTGGCTGCTCCATCCTTTCCTCCCATTGTGGAACACCCACTGGTTCAGTGCTACAGGTGGCCTCACTGCTGTTACACCTGTGCACACCTTGCTGCTCCTGTCCCCCTCCACTGGGGGATGTGGCCATGCCTCATGCTACATCCGGTCTTGGTGGAGTGGGATCAGCATTGGCTCTGCTGACCCTGGTGCTGACATGTTCCCCATCAGGCAGACCTTGACAAATGTTGCAATGTGCAGGACACACAGGGCCAGAACATGGCTTTTGTCTGCTGCAGGTGTGGGCCACTGTACCTGCCGCAAACACTCCTACACCATGCTGACATAGCAGCATGCTGTCAGTGGGGGTGGGGTGCAGTCCCAGCCTGTCCACCATGCAGCTTAGGTGGGACCTAGGATGCCAGGTCCAGATGGGGAGGGCATAGGCGCACATGGATGACCATGCTGCCCCCAACCGTCACCACAGGAACCCCATCCCCGCCTGCTGCAGATACGTCTCTGGGGGAGGCAGAGAGCTGCAGCAGTGGTATTTCCCCACAGGCTGCTTTTTGCAGCCTCCTGTAGAGCTACAGCTACTGGTGCTACCAGCCTCTTCCTTCAGAGCTGGCATCAGCAGGAGCAGGGTCAGGGCCAAGGTCTCCTAGGCTGCAAGGGATCCTTGGACTGCACCATGTTGTGCATCACCTTTCTGCAGTAGCAGCAAGTCTGAGTGCTGCCGTTGTCACTGTGGGATCATGGTGGACATCACATCCTCCTCCTGGTACCTTTACAAATGAGTGGGAGCACTGCCCACCTGCTCCTGAAAAATGGCAGCACCTGGCCCCAAGCAGTGCATCCTGGAATGCATCGGGCAGGGTCAGACTGCCATATAAGTTCATGCCTGATGCATCCCAGGATGCACCACATGGGGCTAGGTGTCACCATAAGAACATAAGATATGTCATAGTGGGTCAGACCAAGGTCTGTCAAGCCCAGTTTCCTCAAAAGACACAGGTTCCACAATGTTTGTATTGGGTCAAGCAGTGGATTTCCCGGGTCCCCTTTAATAATGGTTTATGGATCTTTCCTCCAGGAACTTTACCAAACCTTTTTTAAACCCGGCTACACTAACAGCTTTTACTACATCCTCCGGTAGCAAATTCCAGAGTTTGATTTCATGTTGAATGAAAAAATATTTTCTCTTATTAGTCTTAAATAGATTACCCTGTAGCTTCATTATTCAAGATTGTGGTCCAGGAGTGGGAACGCATGGACAGTGCTCCTGCTCATTTGTAAAGGTACCGGGAAGGGGTGAGGGCTTTGGGGCTGCTGGGCCACCAGAGTTATTTTTAGTTGGGAGGGGGAGATTGGGGCCACTGGGCCACCAGGGGATTCGCTTTCTTCAGTGGCACCAGGACCTGACAGTATTTTGATGGCATAGGGGTTTTTCCCTGATGCCATTTCCCCTCAGATGATCTAGGCATCGAAGAAAGTCCCTGATGCCATCAAAATTCTCTTGGGACTCATATACATATTAGCCATGTGGCGCTCCTGTTTCTCTGGGATAGCATGCTAAACTTACGCCAACTTCTGTGCACATGTGTTTGGCTTGCTCTCCCAGTTAATGCTGCCATTTACACACAGTTTAACGAATGGCTAATGCATGGCTAATTTGCATATGAGCTCCTTTCTGCATGCCAACATTAAAGTCACATGCTATCGGTGCACTGCAAATAGTCGTAAAAAAGTGATAGCATGCAACTTCAGTGCCAGCTTTCTGTATCAGTCTGATAGTACTTTCTTGGACCTTTCAATCCTCATGTTTGCCCCGCCAGGGTGTGGTGAAGTCGTCCTCCTCCTTAGCTGGGTAAAACAATCCCTCTGGATACAAACCCAGAGCTATTCCTCATGCTAGCAAGTTTCCTGTGCTGCCAAACACACAGCCGTCTCTTTGAAGAAAAATCTCCCTATTCAGAGCCATTTCTTTTTTAATGAGCAGCTGTTCTTCTCTCTTGGCTCCACCATTGACCCACTTCCTCAGCTTAGCCCCAGTGACTGCTGGGAGATGTAGTCCCTTTTAACTTTCAAAAGGGAGACTATGATAGAATGAGGAATATAGTTAGGAAAAAACTAAAAGGAGCAGTTCCAAAGGTTAAAGACTTACAGCAAGCTTGGGTGTTATTTAAAAATACTATCCTCGAAGCCCAGACCAGCTGTATTCCACGCATTAGGAAAAGTGGAAGAAAGTCCAAAAAACTGCCAGCATGGTTTAAAGGTGAGGTCAGAGAGGCTGTTGCTGCCAAAAAAGCAACCTTCAGGAAATGGAAAAAAGAGCCAAATGATGAAAACTGGAAACAGCACAAGCACTGGCAAGTTAAATGCAAAGCATTGATAAGGCAGGCAAAGCAGGAATTTGAGAAGAAACTTGCTACGGAAGCAAAAACACGAAATAAAGACTTTTTCAAGTACATTCGTAGCAAAAGGCCTGTGAGAGAGTCAATTGGACCATTAGATGATAGAGGGGTAAAAGGGGCAGTAAGAGGAAACAAGGCTATAGCAGAGAGACTGAATGAATTCTTTGCTTCGGTCTTTACTGAGGAAGATGTAGGGATGTTACCCAAGACTGAAGTGGTATTTAAAGGTGATACTGCAGAGGAATTGAGAGAAATATCGCTACACCGGGAAGATATATTACAACTATTTGATAAACTGAATAGTAGCAAATCACCTGGACCAGATGGTATACATCCCAGAGTGTTGAAAGAACTGAAATATGAGATTGCAGACCTGCTATTGGTAATCTGTGAACTTTCATTAAAATCATCTGTAATACCTGAAGATTGGAGGGTCGCCAACGTAACACCAATTTTTAAAAAGGGTTCCAGAGGTGACACAGGAAATTACAGACCGGTAAGCCTGATGTCAGTACCAGGGAAAATGGTAGAAACCATCATAAAGAACAAATTTACACAGCATGTAGATAGTCATGGCCTAATGGGAGACAGCCAACATGGCTTTAGACAAGGAAGATCTTGTCTTACTAATCTGATATGTTTTTTGAAGGTGTGCATAAACAGGTAGACAAAGGTGAGTCGGTTGATATAGTGTATCTGGACTTTCAGAAAGCTTTTGACAAAGTCCCCCATCAGAGACTTTTGGCGAAGCTAAAAAGTCATGGGATAGGAGGCAGTGTACTATTGTGGATCTGGAACTGGTTAAAAGATAGAAAGCAGAGGGTAGGGCTAAATGGCCAATATTCCCAATGGAAAAAGGTGAATAGTGGAGTACCCCAGGGATCTGTACTGGGTCCGCTGCTTTTTGACATATTCATAAATGACCTGGAAAAGGGAATAACTAGTGAGGTTATCAAATTTGAAGAAGACACAAAACTGTTTAAAGTTGTTAAAACCCAAGAGGATTGTGGAAAACTGCAGGAGGATCTGGATAAATTGGAAGACTGGGCATCCAAATGGCAGATGAAATTTAATGTGGACAAGTGCAAAGTTATGCACCTAGGAAAGAACAACCCACACTATAGTTACACGATGCAAGGCTCCACATTAGAAACCACCACCCAGGAAAAAGATTTAGGAGTCATCGTGGATAACATGTTAAAACCCTCCGCCCAGTGTGCAGCGGCGGCCAAGAAAGCAAATAGAATGCTAGGTATCATAAGGAAAGGGATGGAGAATAAAACAAAGGATGTTATAATGCCTCTGTATCGCTCCATGGTACGACCGCACCTTGAATATTGTGTGCAATTCTGGTCATTGTATCTTAAAAAGGACATAGCGTTATTAGAAAAAGTACAGAGAAGAGCCACCAAATTGGTGAAGGGGATGGAAGGCTACTCCTATGAAGAGAGGCTAAGAAGGTTAGGGCTCTTTAGCCTGGAGAAGAGACGGCTGAGGGGAGATATGATAGAGGTCTATAAATTAATGAATGGAGTGGAACGGATAAACGTGGATCAATTGTTTACGCTATCAGAGTATAGAAAGACTAGGGGACATGTAATGAAGCTACAGGGTAAACTATTTAAGACAAATAAGAGAAAATATTTTTTCACTCAACGTGTAATCAAACTCTGGAATCTGTTACCGGAGGATGTAGTAAGGGCTGTTAGTATAGCTGGGTTTAAAAAAGGTTTGGACAAGTTCCTGGAGGAAAGGTCCATAAACCACTATTAAAAAGAGACCCAGGATATCAATGCTTGACCCAGTACAAGCATTGTGGAACCTGTGTCTTTTGGGGATATTGCTAGGTACGTATGACCTGGATTGGCCACTGTTGGAAACAGGATACTGGGCTTGATGGACCTCGGTCTGACCCAGTATGGCATGTCTTATGTTCTTATGTTCTTAGAGGCCATATTCGATTATAGCTTCCTCCTTTGCAGATACCTTACAGATACAATGATTTTTCCTACAACTCCTGATATTTATTCAGGTTGGTGAGCAGAATAGTGAGCAGACCCCTGTCTACTCACCACAATAGTCTAAACTTAACTGTTATGGGAGCGTGAAGAAAAAGTGAACTCTTGCTCCCCCGAATGAAGCACTCTCCAAATATCTGACAGGTCTAAATGAGTTATAACCAAATTTACCCCCTCATGCTCCTCCCATGGGTGACCTAGCTTCACTATCTTACAATCCCTGGGTCTATCTGCTGCAGTGTTAAAATCATCCCTTCCACCATCTGATATTCCGAATGTTGTTGCAACTTCTGGATTACAGCCAGAAAAAAATGCCTGGGAGTAGGTATTGGGTGTATATACATTGTACAAAGGCATTTTTTGCCCTTCCCCCTCCATCCCCCTTACTATCCCTCATCCCCCTTCAACATCCATTAGGGTCTCTTCTGCCACGAATGTGAGATTTTTATGTATGAGGATTGCCACACCTCTATGGCAATTTATGAAGAGAAAGATCCACACCACACCACCCATTCCCTCTGAAGTGTTTGATGCTCTGCCATAGTAAGATGCGTCTCCTTAAAAATGCAATATGTGCATGGAGTTTGCTCAGGGTCAGAATCTTTTTTTTAATCCATGAAGCCACATTGACACTAAGCAGCTCCCTCAAATGTGAGGATCTGAACACCACGGGCCAGCATTTGCTGAACCCCTCTCCAGGAGCACATGGAAATATCAGCACCCTCCCCCCAACCTTGACACCATCCCCCTTTATATACACATTCTGCCTATATTTTCACTCAGTCTTCATCACTCAAGCTCTGATCAACCTCCTCTTTCCTCTCCTTACCCAATACTTCCCTTTCACTCATCCCTCACTCTTGCACTTTTGTCACCCTTATCCTTATTTCTACCCTCACCCCCAAACTTTCCTTACCTTTCCCCTCAGCTTCTGCCACCAAGTCCACAACCTAGAGGGTTCCTCAGTCTGCTCTTTCCTCATCCACAGTTTCTCCTCCCAACCCACAGACTTATATCATTAGTTTCCGTCTCATTTTGTACACCATATGCATTCATTCACCTTTCACGCTACAAAGCCCCATCTGCACCCCAACCTACACATAGCTAGCAGAATTATTCATATGCAACAGTGCTTCCCCACCGATCAAACAGAATGTAAAGCCTTCAAACAGAAGCATTAGTCTTCTAGCAGTTGCGTAGCTGGGATCTGGAGAGGGTCCCATCTTCCTCTCCATATATCAGATGCTTTTGCAAACATAATACACTATGGGCCCTTTGGTGGCACTACAGGAAGGATGGAAAACCTCTGCTGTAATCCCCTCAGTGGCAACGTCTCCTGACCTCACCACAATGAAACTCCCCACAATGGGGAAATTAAGTAGTCCAATTCCCAGTCAGTAAATAAACTGTAGGGAGCCATCAACAGCATGTACTCCAAACACAATGTATGAGTACCACTCTTCCTAGAAGACCTGCCTATCTTCCATGTCTAAAGAAAGAGAAAACAGTATTCCAAAAGATTGTCATTCCAACCTTGCAGATCATCCTATGAAAGTTATTGCCTCAGAACTCACATAACCAAAGAACTGCCACTCCACCATCACTGTGCTCAGATCCTCTGTCCCTCTCCTTCCTCAGTGTTCAACTTGTCCAATAAGGTACAGGCCTCCTTTGAGTCTCTAGCACTACAGTGGGGCTTTCTCTCTGAACCCTGAGTTTAGCAGGAAACTGTGTGAATTTCACTCCCCTGTTATGGAACTCAGTGCAAAACGGGACCATCACCTTGCACTGGGCCTCCAGCAGGCATTGATGTCTCTTATACTCTAGACTTGCCTTATGGCTGTATGCTCATAGGATACACTCTGTCCTGCCAGCAGATGTAGCATGCAATGGCTGTCTGCACTGTGTCTCTCCTTCGATGGATGGCCCGATGTGATGGGTCTACTCACAGAAATACTCATGTGGCAGCCCCAACTGCTCGGGCACCCATTTACTGAAAAAGTGATACAAGTCCAAGTCCTTTATGGTTTCTGGCAAGCCCACAATTCTCAAGTTGTTGAGTTGGCTCCAGTTCTCTTGTTCATCTCTTTTATCCTGGAGGTCCAGTTTCCATTTGCAAAACAGTGAGCTGCTGAACCGTGTGCATGTGTGCGTCCTCCTGTGCCGACACTAATTGTTCTACTTCTTGCAGACATTACATGTGAGTAGCAGATTGGAGTTTATTAAGCCGGTCCCTGAGTGCAACCAACATGCTTCTAGAAATCTCCTGTACCCACTCTCCAATCAGCATCAGGACTGCCTGATCTCCATCTGTTGCCACTGCTCCATCTGCAATCTTAGGCTTATCTCAGCTGCCGCACTGCAAATGTCCAGGGGGATTGCCATATGTTTAGGAGGGAGAAGGTACCACTGTGGGGCATGTTATTTATTTTATTTAACAAATTTTTATATACCGCAACCTTCCGAGGATCAGGTGCGGTTTACATCTAACAGTTAAGGAAACAGAGACATTTCTGTTTTTTTACATTGAACAATAACATGAACTATGTGCAATTAACATTTGAACTTTTAACTTACAACTTTTTGGAAATATGTGCAATTAACTATGTACAGATATAGAAGGATAAGTTCAACAGTATAAGCATAATAGACAGTATTGAGGTCAAAATATCTATAGGCCTTGCAGTGTTAATCTACTTGTGTTGTAAAGTTTATCCCTTTTCATATTGAAGTTGAGAGTTTGCTAATGTGCCGTAGTAGGAGGTAAAAAGGTGAGTTTTTACGTTTTTGCGTAGATCCTTAAGCTGGCATGTTAAGCTGGCATTCTAGTCAAATCTAGGACAAAGCCACAGGACCTCCATTTTCCCATGTCTGTCTTGATGCCCAGTATCATGTGATCTCCAGTTGAGCTTGTGTAAATGTTAGTATATAAAATAAACGTGTGGTTATTTTAAAACATATGCATGTAAATTGTGACTCTATCCTTCATCCGCACAAACTATATCACAGAACACGCCTACATGCAGGTCACGTGAAAGTACGCACCTTCTTGGCACCGCACCTACTTTTATGTTCATAACCTCTGGAATAATTTGATAAAAACCCTTTCATGCAAGAACAGCCCTTTATAAAAGTACCTCCATAGTGATTAGGAACTGTTTAGTTATTAAAATATTTTAATGTCATTGGTTCTAAGAAAAAGATGCTGTCAGTGACAGAGTTCCCATGAATTGGATTGTGAATTTGGGAATAGTGGAAGCAGTGGGCTAACAGTTCTCATCACAATATGTTGCAAGGGGTGAGCCAGAGAGAAGCAACATTATTCAACATGATGGGCTGGACATAGTAGCATTAATCACCTGCAAAATGCGGAGAGGAGGCCAGAGTGAAGATCTGCAGCAGCAGGTCTGTGGCAGAATAAAAGTATACATATTGATGACTTGGGGGGTGTTGGTAGCATTTACGAAAAGGCCATGGAGCAGCAGGCCAGATGAACGGTTTCCTGCAGGCCATAGTTTTCCCACTCTTGCCCTAGTACAAACATTTGGCCCTACAAGTTACATTCAGAAGATCTGTATTACTGAACTTGTTACTTCCTATGAAAGACTTCCCAGTAGGTCGAAAAACAGTGGTCTATCAGAATATATTGGAAATCGTTTATAATCACCTTCCATTTCTCATCCATTCATTCACTTTCTAGTTTCATCTCATTTTTCCAGACTTATTTCTGCATTTTACTTCACTTCCCTCCATTAAATTTAATTCATTCATTTTATATAGCATCCTCCGTACGAACCATTTCCCACACCCGCATCCCTGAATTATTCCCAAGCTAATGTATAAACAACTATTACAAACTGTTCCGTTTACCCAGCTTATGATCGCAAGTTTGTGTTAATCTGTGACTTGTGCTTCCCAGCTATCTGCAAGGGGCATGTAGCTTTTAATACCAAAGTTTCAATACTACAAGCGGCCATTCCTTCTATCCCTCTGGAATCTCACTACTGCCATTCCCTAGTTCTGAATGTATCATTTAACCCTATTAGTCATCTCTAGAGGCTCCCAGTTATTGTAAGTAAGCTGCTATTCCACTCCTGGGTCAGAGATCTCCATTTTTAGACTCAGAAGCTCTAAGCTGGCTCATTGCAATTTCTCTCCTTGTACCCCTGTAAGCAGCATTCTCTTTTTACCCTACATTCAACTGAGATATCTACAGAAAGACTGACCCAGAATCAGTGCAGAACTATTAATTTCAACAATCTTCAGTAAGTTCTTTGTTTACTTGTTTGGAATAAGACTGTTGGAAATTTGTCAAGCAAGTCTTTCATGGATGTTGATCGGGTTTAGCTTACTGTCTAGCTACTCAGCTAGCATGTGATGTGAGAACAGTACATACTGAGACTACATCATCCCGCTGAGATCACAGCACATCTCAGTATCTATCCTAATACATGCAGTTTATCTCAATAATATTAAGAATTTTCCTTCAATACCTACAAGAATCTCCTACATCATATTTAGACTCTTCGGTGCTACCCCCTTATATTATCTTTCGTGACCTATGATACATTTTTACAATGCACAATAAATCCTCACATGATCCCTACTGCATCATACCTTTTCAAATTCTTAAGTGACACCATGGTCTTCAACAAAGTTCAATGAGTTACATTTAGGATCAAGAGATATGTGGACTAATAGCTGCAGAAAGCCTTGTTTCTTGCCACATTTCCTGCATTTACCAGAATATCTTTAGAAACTTTAAGGAACGTTTTAGAAATGGCGTCTGGCTTCAAAACATCTGATATACAGTGGGAGGGGCAGCTGAGGAGGTGATCATGTGCAAGCGCCTTGTAAAATCACCCTCTCTCTACCCTGAACGATACGCATCTGCTGCACAACAGCAAAACAGGGGATGCACGGCGTTATGGGCGAGCCATAAGCAGGATGCTGCTGCATTTTTGAAACTTAAATGTGTGGTATAGGTGTGGAATAGGGGATATAGAGGCGCACGCTGCCCTATCACAGGACACGACTGTGGATCTCTCCCCCTTGCACATCCCAGCCTACCATTTTACAAAGAAGGAGATGTGGCGGCGCAGGTGTCTGGAGGAATGCGTGTTCTACATACCTGCAGGTATCACTGAAGGCGCGAAAAGCATCGGAAGAGTGAACGCGCATCTCCCACCACATCGTGCTGCTGTTATGTTGCTAAAATGAGCTCCTTTACTAATCCTGTTGCTGCCCTGGAGCAGGTAAAGCCATTGATGTCCCCGATGCTGATTTCGGACATCTTGACAACCCACACAGGCCTTGCCGCCAGGCACACCCCCAGCTGACTTGAACATGATCACACCGACACGTGTCTTTCGGGCTTTCTAAAACAGCTCCTGGGATGTCTTTGTGACTTGCTCGCCTGAATGCCTGTTTTCAGATGTTCAAATCGCTAATGGAGCTTCTAAAATGACCCACTTTGTAAAGAAAATAACGGTGTTTTGTATAGTTTACTCTATATAGAGCAAGGTAGCAGGGAGTTTTCCTGTAGTCTTCTTTTGGTTATCCTGCTAAAGCACTGCTGAAAATTCTTTCATCTTTCCTGGAAGATCTTTTAAAGAAGAAATTGGTGTTCACATTCAAAGGTAAACCATAAAACTGTTACCATGACCTGTAGAGTTAAACAAAGACATGGGGAGGGGTGGCCTGCACAGAGTAAGAGATGAACCTAGTCCTACCATCTTACTGGGCAGACTAGATGGACCATACTGGTCTTTATCTGCCATCATTTACTATGTTACTATATAGAGTGGAGGAGTAGCCTACTACTCAAGAGATCAGGGTTTGATTTCCACTGCACTCCTTGTGACTTTGGGCAATTCACTTTACCCTCCATTGCCTCAGAAGAAAAGTCTAGCAATCTGCTTCCAGTATACCTTGCCAAGAAAACCCAGGAGCTGCTGGGTCACCAGAAGCCAGCACTGACTTAACAGTACTTAAAAAAAAAACTATACAAATGCCATAATCCATAGTGCAAATTAATTTATATGACCAGACTTACAGATTTTTTGCAGTTAGCCCAGTTGTAATCAAGAACGTGTAATAACAGTGCAAATAAAGAATTAGCATGTGATCTTTTAGTTAGGAATATAGCACATAGAGCTCATTGTCTAATCCAAGTAGTTTCTATTTGTCTTTTTCTGCACATATAAATCACAGAATCTCCATTTTGTTTTCTGAACGAAAATCAATATATTCTTGTAGCTCTTCAGAATCCTCAAATGTCTTGCTCTTATTATTCACAGTGACTTCTACCCTGGCAGGCAGAAAAATATAACTCTTGCTTTCATATTTCTCAGCTCTTTAGACATTTTGCCAGAATTTGTTTTTCTTTTCTTGCTGTGACTTTATTTAGACCTGTGCAAATCGAAGCTCTTTTCTTATCCCAGAATAAGTATCCAATATCTTGATTTTTTTCAGGATTTAAATTAAATTGAGGGTATCTGAAGGTACCAATCACCGCTGATTTCTGACATTTTTCATTGTATAGGTTACGGGGAGTTATTCTACAGGCCCCTCTCCACAGTGAGAGTGGGGAGGAATCCTAACAGTGAAGCATGTTTTAGAAAGGCTGTTTATGTGTTTGCAGCAATGTTCAAGTGAAAATGTCTACAAATTTAAGTCAATGTTAGAGGAGAGGGTGGGGCGTATGCAAGTCCAATGTAAAATTGACATCTCTCTGCCACTCTCCCTGGGTGTGCATTTTATATCAAAGAAGGAAGCCCAGGAATGTGCGGAGATGGGCATCCATGTCTTTGAAAACCCAGGAAATTACATGTGTAAGTGTTGTCATTATACTAGAGGTGTGCAGGCAAAAAATATGTAATTTTGTTTCATTTTTGTGTCATTTTCAGGTTTGTTTCATTTTGTTTTCTTTAATTTTAATAAATTTTTATTTTGTTTTGTTTTTAGAAAATTTCATTTCAGGGCAATTTTGTTATCTAAAGACGTAGTTGTGGCTACTGCCCAAATGAAAAACATAGCTGATAGCTCTATGGAAAACACTAATTGGATTTTATGACTTGTGACTATTGACTCCTGCTATAGAGATTTACTCCAAGGATCTTTCTTTTGTTATGTTCTTGTGCCAGAAATTCTATGGAACCATGTCTAAGTACACTATCACAGATATTTACCAAGCCTTATCCAGTCCAGTTAGTGAAAAGCTGTTGCATCTACATGGGGGCTGGCTCTAGCCAGTCTGCTTTTAACTGTGGTCTTTTCCTGCTAGTGATCAATCCTTTCCTGACTGGCCCAAAGTTTGGTCTGCAGCTCTTTGCAAAATGCTAACTGGATTTTTTTTCCTCATAACTCTATTGACTCCTGCTGTAGAGATTTATGCCAAGGATTTTTCTTTTGTCATGCTCTTGTGCCGGAAATTCTGTGAAACCATGTCTAAGTATAAAATCAGAGATATTTACCAAGCCTAATCTACATCCTAGTTGTCATCACTAACTGGATAACCAGGATCAGGATTAGACTTGGTAAATGTCTCCAACAGTATACTTAGACATAGAAACATAGAAACATAGAAATATGACGACAGAAAAAGACCACATGGCCCATCTAGTCTGTCCTTCCATAACAACTACAACAGTCCCCTTTTTACCTTTAGAGATCCTCTGTGTTTGTCCCATGCTTTTTTGAATTCAGTTGCTGTCCTCATCTCTACCACCTCCACTGGGAGACTATTCCATGGATCCACTACTTTTTCCGTAAAGAAATATTTCCGCATATCACTCCTGAATCTATCTCCCTTCACCCTCATCCCATGTCCCCTCGTAGCAGAACTTGCTTTCAATTGAAAGAGGTTCTCTCCCTGAACATTTATGCCATGGAGGTATTTAAACATCTCAATCATATCAATAGAAACATAGAAATATGACGATAGAAATGATTTCACAGACGACAGACATGATTTCACAGAACTTCTGGCACAAGAACATGGCAAAATCTCTACAGCTGGGGTCAATAGATTCATAAGAGAAAAACTACAAACTCCAGTTAGCAGGAAGAAAGATCACCAGCAATATAAGGGTTAAGACCAGGCTGACCAGAGCCCATCCACATGGAGTTGTGATGACTCTTCTATAAGATGCCAACCTTCTAACCCAAAGGTTGCAGGTTTGAGGCCAGCATGTGACAAAACTGGGAGGGCAAACAGAACATGTTGTGTTCAGATTAAAAATGTTATGAAACAATATTGGAAACTTTGTTTCCCATGTCAATTCAAATGAAGCACATTCCTACACGTATAAATGTTGGCAATTACATGTGTATTTTGCCATTTTGCAAATCTACTACTACTACTACTGATCATATGTATAGCGCTACAGGGCATACACAGCGCTGTACAAACACATGTAGATATATAGATCTCGCTAATGAACTACAGAGGCCTCTGTCTTTTCCTTGTTGCAATTAAGAGATGGAAGGAAACATTGGGGATGAAGGGAGATATCCCCTTAATCCCTCTTGTAAAGAGAAGGGCAAAAGAAAAAAACCTTTCAGGGAGCAGATATAAATCCAGGTGTGGACACTTTTGGTCTTACATGTGCAACATATGTTTATGTTTATTTTAAATTTGATATACCGCTCAGGCCGAAGCATTAGAGCGGTTTACAATAATATATCATTTGCGGAAATACGAAAGGAACGCCATTTGTAAGATAGGACAGAGTAGAGGACAGAAACAGTCAAAAGAATAGGTAGAGAAAAGAAGAGACATGCATACTACGCAACATACACGATATAGACATCCACGTCTAAAATGGGCCCTTTCTAAAATTACCTTTTACTTGTGGATGTGATTTACACATGTAAGTAGTCGTATTTACACATATACAGGGTGGCCCAAAAAAGTGAGAACATCTCGTAGCATATAAGTTATTTAAAAATTCAAAAAGACAAAAACCCGGAGAATCCAAGATGGCGTTCTGAAGGGAGTGCTGCACGGCTCTGTCTCTGATTTATGGGGAAAAGAAAAGCAAGGGGGCGAAGAAGCCCTCCTCTACCCCTGCTACCTCGACCCCGTTACCTTTTGCGGCTGGTCCGCTTGACGCTTTCGTGGTTTCGCGGCAGTGGTCAGGTCAAGAACCGGCGATAAGTGGCTCTAGGAATCTCTCGGCTGATTTGAGCTCGGCGAGAGGCTCCGGGCCCGATATCTCATCGCCGGAGCAGTGGCGGCCCCTTAAAGTGCCCTTGCTAAACGGGAGCCCGGTGCCGACGGTGAACTCTCCCCTGGTTCTCGAAAGGGGAGTGGAGAGCGGAGGGACGCCGGTTATTCGGAGCGGCAGGACTGCCGCGGTTAGCCCCATTGCATCCGGTGAATCATCTACGGTGGCCTTAGGGGTCTCAGCTGTCTCGGAGGTTGAACGAAGGAGAATGGAGGCTGGAGCGGAGGGAGTAGCTGTTCCATTTTCTTTTCCTTTACAGAAACCTGTGGAATTTACGCTTGAGATGATTTGGTCAGCTATCGTCAAATTAGGTGAACTTTTGGTTCCCCAGATTTCGTCGGTGACTACTCAACTTCAGGATCACACTGGACTTTTGCAACAACACACGCTGGAAATTTCGGCAGTGCAGAGTTCCGTTTCAGATTTGCAGCAGAAAATAACCCTGGTTGAAGAATCGGGACAGAGTTTTCAAAAGGACTCTATGGCAATGCAATTGCGGTTAGAAATGCTGGAAAATCACTCCCGTTATACCAATTTGCGGTTAATTTTCCAAAGGCCCCCTCTGTGGGGTCAAAGGAAATGATTAAGAAATATATGTTGGAAATACTGGGGGTACCTGTGGAGTCGCACCCTCCGTTGGTTAAGGTGTATTATCTTCCTGTTAAAAAGAAAATAGAGGGTGGCGGGGATATACCTGGGGTAAATGTAGCTGATTCTTTGGATGTTTCAGTTTTGTTGGAAACTTCTTTAGTGGATACTGTTTCTCCTGCTACTTTGACTGCAACTTTTGCATTAGCCTCAGACAGGGATTGGTTTCTTAAAATGTTTTTTCGGAAAAGGGACACTGCCTTTCTGGGTTTGACTGTTCGGGTTTTTCCTGATCTCGCAAGAGCGACCCAGAAACGTAGACGGGATTTTTTACTTTTACGTCCCGCAGTGTTGTTGCTGGGAGCTCAGTTTTTTCTTAAATTTCCTTCAAAATGTATTATTAAAATGACCTCTGCTACATACGTTTTTTATGATCCATCCCAGTTGCTTGCCTTCATTAATACCCGTCGTTCCTCTGATACAGTGTAGGTTTCACTGCAGAGGATATTGCCTGAATGTTTACCTTCAGTATTATTTTCCTCACTTATTATGTAACTATCTTTTTCCTAGTTGGATTCTCCTTCATTTTGAGGGCTGTGGAAGGAACAGGTTTTGTTTGATTTCCTGTTAAATTTTATTTCTATAATGGGTTGGATGTTTAACTGACCTTTGCTACCTGTTTCCTTATTTCCATTCAAGATTGTATGCTTGGATTTTTTGTAAAAATTAATAAATAGAAATTAACTAAAAATTCAAAAAGACAGATGTAAACGATTGACAATTTTTTAAAAAAAAGATGGCGACCGGAAATTGTCGAAATAAAGACGTTATATAGCTGAAAAAAGTAAATAAGTAAACTATTTAAGCTTTTAATTTATGAGATGTTCTCACTTTTTTTGGGCCACCCTGTAAATCACGAATACGGTTTCTAAATTAACTCCCTTATTATACATTGCTATATATTTTATGATATGCATCATTTTATGAACTCTAAATATAAAAATGTATGTTTATTAAATGTCTTTTGTAAATTGTTGTACGCTACTTAGGGTTAATGATTTAATAGGACAAAGCCAACATGGATTTAGTGAAAGGATGTCTTGCCTCACCAATCTGCCACGTTGTTTTGAGGGCTTAAATAAACAAGAGGATAAAGGTGAGCCAGTAGATAAAGTGTATTTAGATTTCAGAAAGAGTTTGCCAAAGTCTCTAATAAGAAACTCCTAAGGAAAGTAAAAAGTCATGGGTAGGCAGCAATGTTATATTATGGAATCAGAACTGGTTAGAAGACAAAAAAATAGTCAACTTTCTCAAAAAATACAGGTGAATAGTGGAGTACCACACAGATTTGTACTGGGACCCATGCTTTTTAATGAAAGCAAGGAAAAATATTTTAAATTTACCTGGTAAGGGAGCACAGATCCCTAGGAGCAGTCCCAGGCAGTGTGGGGCCAAACAGCCACCCCTCAGCAAGAAAAGGGGAAAGGTAGTACCAGAGCTCACTATGGTATACCAAAGCACATTAATCTAGACCAAAGCCGTAACTTTGAGTCACAAGTAATCAAAGAACTGTGTCATTACGAAGGGAACGTGAGGTGTAAGCATTCCAACAGGACCATGCACGACATACTGAGAATGTTGTAAGAGTGTGAAAAGAAGCGATGGTCAGAGTACTTGCCCGAACTGGTGCTGGCATGTAACACACAAGCTCACAGTTGGAATGAATACTCACCTTTCTCCCTGGTATTTGAGAGAAGCATCCTTGCCTGCTAATTTCATGGTGAATCTATTCAACGAAGACAATTCAGAGCATTTCGATGAGTGGATTTTGTCCTACAAACAGAAATTTCAGAAAGTATGAGGGCTTGCCCTAAATAAAGAGACTCTGAGCACAAATGAAGACTATAAGCCAAATTCTTTGACAAGAAACCCAGAGGTGTAACTTAAGCCAGGTGACTGGGTTCTATTTTGCCTGTTCCTTATGCCTGGAACAAACTACCTGAGTCAGCACGTACGGGTCCATCTCTGGCCCTATTCAAATCAAGACTAAAAACCACCTCTTTGAGATTGCTTTCAGATCCTGATCCCCTTAGTCTGCTGTTTACCTCCTATGTGTTTCCTTACCATTCCTCTAGATATATCCTAGTCCCCAGTTGTGTTGACTGTCTTGTCTAAACTGTAAGCTCTGATGAGAAGGGACTGTCTCTTACATGTCTCTGTGCTGTGCTGTGAATGCCTTACATAAGAGATGCAATACTGGGTCAGACCAAGGTCCATCAAGCCCAGTATCCTGTTTCCAACAGTGGCCAATCCAGGTCACAAGTACCTGGGAGGTTCCCAAAAGGTACAAAGGTTCCACAATGCTTGTCTTGGGGTAAGCAGTGGATTTCCCAGGTCCTCTTTAATAGTGGTTTATGGACCTTTCCTCCAGGAACTTGTCCAAAACTTTTTTAAACCCAGCTACACTAACAGCTTTTACTACATCCTCCAGTAATGAATTTCAGAGTTTGATTACACGTTGAGTGAAAAAATATTTTCTCTTATTAGTCTTAAATGGGTAACAATTCCACTTCTGGCCTTCCTCCTCTCTCCAATATATTTGAAAAAAGTCCTCACTTTCTTTTTATATCTTTAATCATTCATTCTTCTGCTCATGCTTTTGCCATTCTGATTTCTCTTTCTGCTTCCTTGAGCTTTACCTAGTATTCTTTTATTTGTTCCTCTTCTTGTGATCTTCTGTATTTTCTGAATGATTCTTTTTTGTTTTTATTTTTTTTAGCCACCTACTTGGCGAACCATATCGGTTTCCTTCTCCTCTTGCTTTTATTGACTTTCCTTATATAAAATCAGTTGCCATTTTTATAGATCCTTTCATTTGGCCCACTCCCTTTCCACTTCCCTCATCTCCTTCCATCCTGCGAACTCCTCTTTCAGGTTCTTCCCCATTTTACTAGCATCAATGTGTTAGAAATCCAGGACTTCGAACTTTGTGTGCTGGTGCAGCACAGTATTAAGAGCCACCTGCAACGCCAGCAACCAAGTCCAATTTGCCTTCGATGGTTGTTGAGCCAGGAGCCACCGGTCCCTACACACCTGCCGCTCCAAGCGAATAATACTTGCATTCATGTTGTGCTGTCTCTTAGTTGCATACACGATAATATCTCCCCATAGTATTGCTTTTGAGGCCTCCCAAAATAGTTCCGGGTTATCGAGATATCCCCAATTATGGAAAAGATAATCTGCCAAATTTCTTTCAAATAAGCCTGGAACACCTCCTCACAATAAAGCTTAAACAGGAAGCACCAGGATTGATGCCCTCCCAGGGTTCTACCCCACTCCAACTCCATCCAGACAAGAGCATGGTCTGAGATCTCATAGGGCCCAATCGCACCTCATCTACCTCCCCAAAGGCGGAATAGGACATTAACAGATAGTCAATACGTGCACTCATGCCATGTGCCCAGGACAGATGGGTATAATCATTCTCCTGTGGGTGCAGAACTCAGACATCTAGCAGTTTGCATCGATCTAAGAAGTGACGCAGGTGGCGAGTTGTAGATGACCTCCAACCTGGGATCCAGGTAAGCTTGGCAGGAGGGTGCCGATGTCAGGGAGGTACCATAGATAGCACCTCCCATGGCCCCACTCCACTTCAAGCCATGCACCCAGCCATCGCATATTGGGACCGTCCCTTGCTCCCTCCTGCCACTGCCATCAGGGCCATCAACCAGGCAGGCAACTCAGTGGTTGGGGCAAGGTACTTCAGGCCGGAAGGTCGGGGGTTCAAATCCCACTAGAGGACAGCAACCTTGGGCCGGAAGGACTGGGGTTTCTAGTCCCACAGATGCTCCTTGTGGTCTTGGGCAAGCCACTTAACCCTCCACTGCCCATGTTCCCTGTAAGTATTAGTGTATGTGTCTCGTATCCCTGCGTGTTAAATGTATCCCCCAATTGTGTTGTGACCGCTTTGATTGAAGGATAAGGCGGTATACAAAACTGTCTAAATAAATAAATAAATAAATAAACTGCTGATATTAATTTTCTCTAAGGCAATTGTCGCTGCCACTTTCTAAGATTTGTCCCTTGCATCAACAGCAAAGAAAAGAAATCATAACACAGGTATGGGGACTTTCTCTTCATCAGCATTGCTATCAGCTGTGCCAATCCCGCCTCCTCTACAACAGGAAGTCGAAGCCTAAGTTAAAGGAGGCGGGACCGGCACAGCTCATAGCGATGCCGACGAAGAGAAAGCCCCACGCCTGTGTTATGATTTCTTTTCTTTGCCACTGCTGCAAGGGACAGATCTTAGAAAGCAGCAGTGAAGGGGGGAGTGATTGAAAAAAGATGCTGGTCCAGTGGCTGGGGTCGGTATAATACAAGGTACACGATTGAAATACTGAGTTCGGTGGTGGAGGGATGAAGGAGGAAGTGTTGGAGTGCAGATGGGGGAAAGAAAGGAGACAATGGTGGCTTGCGGGAATACACAGGAAGGAGAGTAGAGTGGCAAGGGTATATGCTGCCTTGGAGATAGGGAAAGGAAGGACAGCACAACAAAGGGTAGATACTGGGAGAGAGGCTAATTAGGGTGACAGGACAGATTGCTTGGCATGGAGAGTGCAGAGGGACAGAGGAGATGCTGGACATGGGGGGTGGGGGTAGGGAGAAAGAGAGGGCATGCTGGACGCTTGGGGAAGTACTGAGACAAGAAATGATGGATGGAAAAGGGGGTGGGGAGAAAATAGATGTTGGGTGAAAAGGGTGGTGAAGAGATAATATGAGTAGATGGATGGAAAGATGGGTGGATAGAGAGAAGAAGAGGAGATATTGAATGGAAAAGGAGTGGAGAGAGAGAGAGAAAGAGAAGATGCTGATGGAAGGAGCTGGGAAAGAGAGAGATGATGCTGCATCAAGGACAGAGTGAAAGAGGGTTGGTGAAAGAATGGGTAATAAGGACAAGGAGAACAGGGTGGCCAGGATGAGGGAAGAAAATGAGCTGTAGATAGATACAGTAAAAAGAGGGAAAGCGAGAATGGGAAAGAAAGAATGAATGAGAGGTAGAAAAATAAATGGAAGAAAGCCAAAAGTAAAGTTCAGTGTCAGAGATGGATGTAGTGGAGGAAGCAAAAATGACACAAAGAGAGAGGAGAATGACAAATGGACAGAAGCCGCTGTAAAGAGAGCTGAGAGAAGACAGGAAAAGACGGAAACCAAAGACTACGGCCAACGTGAGGAGAAACATTAAATGGCCAGACAACAAAGGTAGAAAAAAGAATTTAATTTTTAACTTAGTGATTGGACTAAGTCAGTTTTGGAAATTTCCATCCTCTGTCTTTATATTTTGTACAGTGCAGGCGGAAATGCATCACTGTAGCTATTTCTCTGGTGCTGCACTGCTTGTAGAGTTTGGCTTCTTGGGATTTCAGTTTAATTTTTACCAACATATTTCTTTTGGTAGTTTCTGGTCATTTATTCTATACTCGGCAAGGGTTTATCTATGTTCTAAAGTGTGTGATTGAGGCCGAGTATTCTGTTAGTACGGAGCGTCCATGTAGGAATCTGACGTTCCGTTTTCCCAGTAGGTGTATGGATGTTCTAGGTTCTACTTCGGCATTTACAGTACAGTGCTGCCCTTTTCTGGATAGACTCATTGTTGTGGGAGTTTTGGAAGTTAGTGCTGTTATGGAATGGTAGATTTACTCTATTCAGGGCTGTACCAAGCCAGAATCGTGCCCTGTGCGATTTGCACATTGGGCGCGCCCCCACCTCTCAATACCTCCGTCCAGCCACTGCCTGCTCATTTTCTCATTTTTTATCTTCTCTCATCAATAAGCTGTCATAACACTGACCAAATAAAGCCGGTATGCAGATCTTTATAATGGTTTGTTAATTTGTGGGCATGAGAAAGTGGTTTTAAGTTGATTTTGATTCATGATTGTTATATTTATTCTATTGCAATGTCTATTTAAATAATTGGCATATGTATGTTTGGGAGCCATCTAGGATTTTAGATGGGCAGCATATACATTTTAAAAATAAATGTATGCAAATTAGGTCCAATGGATATGTAAGTATTTATGCAAATGAGGCCCTTCAATGATCGTCTCACATGGCCCTGCATCACCTTCAGGCCACCCCTAGCAAAGTGTGACCGAAACTAGATTGCCAAGTGTTTCTTCCAAGGCAATGGAGGGTAAAGTGACTTGCCCAAGGCCACAAGGAGGTGCCAGTGGGAATCAAATGCTGGTCTCTTGGTCTCCAGCATGCTGCTCTAAACACTAGGCTCCTCCTCCACTCCAAATATATACCGAGTATATTTTTTATTTTACAGCAGTCTAATGACATGCTTGTACTGTATTTATTGCTTAATGCAGTAGTGGCCAAAAAATTAAGGAGGGAGTCCAAAATATCAGAATTTTATTAGAAAAGTACGTGTTATTGTCACTTTCATGGTCAAAAGCTTTAAGAACCAAAGATATATACTGTATGTCATTTTCAAAGTTTTATTCAGGAAACAATGTATGTGTCAATATTTGATAGGGTGTCCATGATTTTTCAGCACAGCCTGGATTCTTGTAGGCATAATGTTAACTAGCGTTTTACAGTATGCCGGAGTGATTTCATTGACCCATACATGCTTGAGTATGTCCTTTAAATCTGCTTCTGAAATTGGACGGTGTGTTGCCACCTTTTTCTTCATAAGATTCCAACAGTTTTCAATTACATTGAGATCTGGACAGTTTGATGGCCAACTTGGTAGCTGTTCGATCTTATTCTCCATGAACCATTTTTTGACTGTTTTTGCAGTGTGGCACGGTGCCAAGTCTTGCTGAAATATAGTTATGCCAGAAACATTCATGTGTATTTTAACTTTACTATTCAGCACGGATATGTATTTTGCAGCATTTACTCTTTCACCTTTCTCAAAAATGTGCATGCCACATCGTCCATTCGCCGAGATACCACCCCATACCATGACCGATGGTGGGTGTTTAATAGTCTTGATTGTGTACTTCGGATTTAGTCTCTCGCCTGCTGGTCGACGGATGTAGTTGTAACCACTCCCACATACTTGTTGAAATATACTTTCATTTGTGAACATTACCCTCTCCCACCATTCAGCAGATTTGTCTTTCATCTTGCTACAAAACTGTATGCGGGCAGCGATTTGTTTCCTGGTCATTATAGGCTTCTTGCCAGGTCTTCTGGTCACGAGTTTGAATTCATCCACAAGCCATCGTCGGATTGATCTGGCACTTATCTTTATTCCTCGATCATTAGCTAACTGAGCCACACGTTGAGATGAAATATGTGGACTAGATGTAATAATGCTTTTGAGGAATCGGTAATCTCGTCCAGTAGTTATCCGTCTGTGCCCACATTTTGAACGACGTGTACGGCCACCTGATTTCAGAACATTCTGAACTGCACACCTTGATATATGCAAATGTTTTGCAATAGCACATTGCGAATATCCTTCGGCATGGAGTGTGACAACTTGTCCCTTTACAAAGTCATTAATATCGCACTTTCTACCCATCTTGATTGTATATTTTACATGTAACATTCAATCTTTTCCTAGTTGTAAAAATTCAAAACTTCATCCAAGAAACCTACTACAGAGTGTAAGTAAACTAAAATGGATGCCAGACGCATGGTGTGACTAATCGCCATGCTGATTAAATAAGTAAGCACGGGTGACATCTCCACAGTACATTATTTAACAATAAATTGTAGAAAAAGATACCCGCCTTAATTTTTTGGCCACTACTGTAGTTATTTTTATTCTGGCTATGAATTTGCCCCTTCATTGAAATTTTCTCACTACATTGGATATGAAGGAGAAATACTAGCATCATGTGAAAAGAGTTCAGAAAGCAGTTTTGGAAAATTGTAGCCAGCATTAAGAGTAATGAGGGAGGGGGCACTGATCTATAGTTTGCAGGGGGTGCCAGAAACCCTAGCACTGGCCCTACTGAGACCCCCTCCTCTGAGGTATCCAAACTAGGCTCCAAAACTCCATTAAGATCTCTCCCCCACTATTAGCGGATGTTCCGGCAGTTGCTCAATGTCTGTGGCTAGTTGAACAAAAAAACCTGGGTCTAGGATATTAGGTACATAGACACAGCACAGGACAACAGGTTTCCCGCAAAACTTGCCCCCCACCCCCCAAAGCACATACTGGCCACATGGATCAGTAACCACTGTTTGAGAAGAGATGCTAGTGTCCCGGTGAACTAATATGGCAACCCTTCCATTCTTCCCTACCAATGGGCTCCCAAACACCTGACTCATCTTCTCCCCTTTCAACATGGTCAGTTCCCCCTCAGATTGGTGGGTTTCCTGCAACATTACAATATCCCCCTTGTGCCACACCAGGGTCTGGAGAATCTTCCATCTCTTAATAGGGCTACCATGCCCACAGTCATTTCAGGAGAAAACACTAAACCTGGGTCTCAACAACAAGGTACATTGGCACAAGACCTATTCAACAACTCTCAAGTAAAGGGGTCCCCCAGCCCAGAGCCCTTCCCCGAATGTCCACCCCATTCTGGCTCAGATGTCCCACACATCTCTCATGAATAACTCACCCTTCCCAGCCCCCCGT
Source organism: Ichthyophis bannanicus (assembly GCA_033557465.1). Classification (NCBI taxonomy): domain Eukaryota; kingdom Metazoa; phylum Chordata; class Amphibia; order Gymnophiona; family Ichthyophiidae; genus Ichthyophis; species Ichthyophis bannanicus. The sequence continues at coordinate 532,729,116 of CM066032.1, forward strand.
TCCTGTTCCACCCATTCAGCAGGCATCCCCTGCAGCTCACGCTGACTCCCCCAATCCCCATTCCCCTATCCCAACAACTTCGCCCCTCCACTTCACACATCTCTTGAGTAATGCTTATAGCACAGGGCTCCCTGGAAGCCCAGACCCGCCTCATATCCTCCTCCAGCCAGCCATCCTCTCGTTCCACCCTCTCACCAACTTACACCCCAGTCATATCTTCATACACTCCTCCAGCCACCACCCCCAAACTGGCCCATTATCCCTGAGCCCTTTCCACCACCCCACCCGCGCTTCCATTCCGCTACCCTACATCACAAAACAACAGGAAACAACTATAATAAAGAAAGGCAGTAAGGAGCAGGAATCCAAACAATGTCCTTTACCCTCACCAGCTACCAAACGCTCAACATCATGGCCCATTGCCTGCAGCCAACTGGGCAACATCAGGTACCCCCTGAGAGGAGAGGACTGTACTATTTATTTATTTAACAGTTTTTATATACCACATTATTTATCATCAGTGCAGTTTACATCAAACAACATACTACCTAGACAGAATAAAACTGACATAGGTTTACAGATAACAGGGAATATAAACTGGGTATGAACAGGGGAAAAACTACATACATTTAAACACGTGACATTGTGGCTTGATATTTACAGAAAAGCAGCACTTTCCACAGTACTATTATCTCTGTTCTGGATTACAGTTGTGTGAGAGGTAATTGATGGTGGTCAGGCAGAAGGCAATGCTAAGGTCAGTAAGGTAGGTTGAAGTGCATAGTGAATAAGTAGTGCTTAATAGCCTTTCTAAATTGTATGATGTCCCTGATTGATCTGATGCTGGGGGGGAGTTTGTTCCAGCATTTGGGAGCATAAGACAAAAAAGCTCTGTTAGAAGTTAATTGAGTCCATTTTGTGAAGTTACTAGGAGTGACTAGTGTGTTTTCGGTTACTAGTCTCCTGGATCTATTGTTTGGTGCATGGGTGAGGAGATCTGAAATCGATGCAGGGGATATTTTATTAATGGCCTTGAAAGTGATGAGTAGGGTTTTATATAATATTCTGCAGCTTATCGGGAGCCAATGTAGATCCATTAGGATCTGTGTTATATGATCTCTCCTTGAAGCTCCGGACAAGATGTGGGCCGCTGCATTCATCGCCAGTTGAAGTGGACTTAGTGTGTTCTTGGGGAGGCCATGCAGAACAATATTCACATAGTCGAAGTGAGGTGTAACTATTGCTTGGAAAGTTGTACGGAAATCTTTGGTCTCCAGCATGGGTCTCAGATGGCGCAGTGTTCTGATCTTGTAGTAAATTGTCCTTACGGTGCTTTTTATATGCTCCTTAAGATTAAGTTGTTGATCGAGTATCACACCCAGATACCTTATGGTGGCCTTGATTGGAAGTTCTGCGTCTCTTACTTTGAGGGTCGGTGGAGGAGAAAAGCGCTTGTTTCTTGTGGCTATGAGGACTTCGGTTTTTTTGAAATTTATTCTCATGTTCTGATTGAGGAGCCAGATAGTTATTGCATTGAAGCAGTTGATTAATGCTGAGTAGTCGGGATCTGAGACGTTGATCGGTGTGAAAATCAGCACGTCATCTGCATATAATAGGCAAGATATACCGAAGTCTCTGGTGATTTGGCAGATTGGCTGCATATATATATTAAAAAGCAGCGCAGATAAGGAAGAGCCTTGGGGTACACCTTGCTTCTGTCGGAAGGGCTCAGATGTATTGTTGCCTATGCGGACCTGTTGCCATCGATCTTCTAAGTATGATTTGCACCAATCCCAAGCGAGACCTTGGATGCCTTTTTCATGGAGTCTCGCTAGGAGAATCTTATGGTCAACTGAGTCAAATGCTGCCGATATGTCGAGGAAAATCATTGCGAAGGCCATCTGTATGTGGTCAATCCCGCATATGAGTTTGTTGAATAGAGAGGTCATGAGTGTTTCAACTCCATGAGCTTCTCGGAATCCGTGTTGGCATGGGTCCAAAGGGGCTGATGTGTCTATGCGATGCTGGATCTGCCTCTGAGTCTCCTTCTCAAGTATTTTGGCTAGAAAGGGGATACTAGAAATTGGGCGGTAAGACTCTTCCTTCTTTGGATCCATCTGGTTGTTCTTTAGCAGTGGACGAATTGATGTCTGTTTAAGGGCAGCAGGGAAAACCCCGGTTAGGTAGGAGAGGTTCGCAATCCTAGCTATGCAAGGGCTAAGTTTGGCATGCAAGGTTTTGATCCAGTGTGCTGGGCATGGGTCATTTGGTGCTGTGGTGGTATTTATGGTGGCAATAATGTCTTCGATGGTTTTACTTGATGGAGGTGAAAGTTTAACGAGTGGGGTTTGATTCTGGGGGGACTGGGGCAGAACTTGTAATGAAGTTGTATTCGTTTTAACTAATTTGGATTGGATGAAGTTGGCATATAGTTGTGGTTGTATGCATTCTTGTTGCGGTGGAGATGGCTCTTTGGTTAGCACTTTTACTAAACTGAAGAGATCACGTGGTCTGTTTAGTGCTCGACTGAGTAGTTTGGAATGGAACTCTTTCCTTGTAGCCCAGGTTAGTTCTCGATGAGTTTTCAGGTGAGCAAGATATTCTTCTTGGTCCCAGGAATTATGGGCATGTCTCCACTTTCTCTCTAGCTTCCTTAGTTGAAGTAGAGAGGTTCGTAGCTCTGGAGAGAACCATGGAGCATTCTGCTTTTTATTGGGACGAATATTGGGTGGCAGTTTCTTGTGCATGGCTGGTTGTTGAGCATACTGATAGAGGGTGTCATTCCAGTTGGTAATCATTTATGGCAAAACAGTCCCAACAGGTGCCAGAAGGAGCACCCACCGCAGTTCCACTCCAATTACTTCAACACAACGGGAAAGTCAGGGGACAAGGAGTTAATATGGCAGTTTTAAACATTGTCATCTAGAAGTCCACAGGCACTGCAAGCATACAGGCCCAAGGGCAAGGCAGCGCTCCCACATTCCTCTTCTCCAGGCTCCCAAGTCAAAGGGGAAACAACTCAAACTGTAATCCAGTAGGGTGAAGAAGCACATTACCGCACTGAGTCTGCTGCTCCCGAAGGGAGTAAAGTGTTCACAAACTGTACTGCCCCCCAGTGTCTTCAAAGACCTGCACAGTCCCATTATCCATAACCCTCAGTCAGGCTGGGTACTGGAGGGTGAAATAAATATTGTCATTGAAGAGACGCTTACAGACCAGGCTAAAAGACTTCTGGCACTGTGCCAACTGAGTGGAATAATCTTGGAATATATGAATCTTAGCCCTTTGGTGCGTTGAGGAGGAGGCCTGCTTCTGAGCTGCATGGAACACCTTATCCTTTTGGGTGCAGTTGAGAAACTAGGCAATTACTACCCTGGGCCATTTCCCTTCTGCTTACCGTGCATCTAGACGGTGGGCCCATTCAGTTACCACTGTCCCACAGTCTGTGCCCGTAGCAAATGATCCTGGTAGCCATATTACCAGAAACCCTCTGAGTTCCAGGCCCTTGAAATCCTCTGGGATCCCAATAAAGTGCAGATTATTCCTGTGACTTTGATTTTCCAAGTCCTCTATCTTATCTTGTTGTTGGATCACTAGGGCTCAGAGTTCCTTCACAGCCACCATTGCACTGCTAACCTCCTCTTCCACCGTGTCTAGCCGGCATTCAGCCTCCCCCATTCACTTGTTAAACCCCTCAAGGGCCTGGGACACCCACTCTGACTTACCAAAAACCACATCAAATTTACCCATCAGGGCTGCCACAATGGAGTCTGTTACCTCCTCGACAAGGGCCGGCAATCCCAGACCCATCACGAGGCCGTCTGCCATTTTCTCACTGTGGCGCTGCTTTCTCTTGCTCCTTCTTCACTGTCCACTCTGCCTTCCAGCTCTCCACCACCTTGCCATTGCAGAGCCACCTTTCCAGTCCCACTTCCCAGCACTCATCACCTTACTTCCAATTCCTTATACTTATATTCTCACAATCTGCCCTGACACATCTTACGTGTGTCCTTTCCCTAGCACTCTGAATCCCTCAAACTAATTCTCAAAAAAAAAAAACCCTCTTAAAACTCTTTTCTTACTACTCTCCTGATGTTTGAACCTTTTTTTTTTTATAATGCACAAGATCCTTTACTATAAACCCTTGCTTTCTCTCCTTCTCAAAATTACCCAAGGAAATAATAAACTCCAGCTTCTCCTTCTAAACCTCTGTTTCCTCACTTTGTCTCTCCTTACCTTCAACCACTTCACCTTACTTTCACCACACTGGCACACCTCACTTTCAAAAAAAACCCCCAACCCCCCCCCCCCCCCCCCCCCGAATTAAAACCACTCAAATCCATTCAATCACTCCATAACCTCACTCAAATTCCCAGATATTCTTCAAAATTCACAAAAGAATCACTCATTCAGGGCCCGGATCACAGACATACAGACACACATCTATACTCTCTCACATTCAGCCTCTAACTGCTGCAATCCTGCCAAGTCACCAACATTCCAACTTCCCTTCCTTAGTGCTCTTCCACACTCTGATGTCATTAAAAAATCCCTTTCTCTTACCTTCCCCAACAATTATTTAAAGATACAGTTTTGAAAAATTCTATTTGGAGTGGAAAGTGTCTTTAAGGATAGCTTCTGTGTTGAAGGTTTTCCTCAAAGTGCACCACTTACAGGCTCTAAAACAGCAGAGCCTCATAGCAACAATGTAACAACAGAGGATCCTTTCCTCCATCCCTTACATCCGGATACTTAGACAACTTTAAATCTCATGTTTTTCACTTTAAATACACTTTTATAACAAGTTTTTAACAAAATTCAACTCTTTATTACTTGGGTAGCAGTATTAGAAGCTTTTAGAAACTTTAAAACCCATTTGGCTTTACTGGAAAAAAAAAGCAGCAAAATCATTCACAAACTACTTTTCTATGTTCCCTATGCCTCAGGGATAATTGTTAAACCCTTAAAAAAAGGTTCAAATTTGAAAAATATGTACTTTTAAAATTGGGAGTAGGCTCCGCCTTCACAATTTCAAATACTTCCAATTCCATTTCCAAAAAAAAAACACTTCCCAGGGCTAACTAACCCTTCCTTAATCTGTTCCAGCCACTAGAACTTTTTATTTTTGGCCATTTTTTCCATGTTCTTTAAATCTATGAGCCTTTTAAGGTCGGCTCCAACCCCTGCAAATCAAACCGGCAGTCTGAAGCCTAATCTCTTCTTCACTGCCTCCTTCATGACAGTCCTCTCCCTAGTCCTGACCCTCTCACTCTCATGGTCCCAGCTACTGTATATTTATTTTATGTATGATTGCCCAGGTCTCTTCCTCGGGCCTCCTCCTTTTATTGGGCCAATTCTGGGCCCTCTAGGCACCAGATTCCTTCCCTCCAAGGCACCCTGCCTTACTTTGGGCTAATTCTGGCCCCTCACAACCTTTTGCTCCATGCTCTCCAGTGACCCCCCTCATCCAAAGGACCCATCGCAGCCTGCCAATGTGATTTGGAACAGCCGCAAACATCATGGCTGCTCCCTATCACATTCCCAGTCACCTCCTGCAGGCTCTACACCAGCAGACCTCACTTTTCTTTTAAAACTCTGCAGCCAGCTTACTGATGCTTCCCCCCTCCCTCCGATGCTCTTTATTATTATTTTCTTTCCCCTCCAAAGGATGCCGCTATCCCTCAGCCATATCTGCCGCTCCAGGGAATTTTAAAATAAAGCAGCTGCAGACATCAGCCTGAAACTGACCCTAAACCACCGATGGGGAAAGGAATCACTGCGCTACCATCGGCAACCACCTGGACAGCACCGGATCTCACCCGGAGATATTTTCATCAATTTATTCATCTGATTACAGTAACACCAGAGCCAGGGTAGCCTGGTGAAGAGAAAATATATCCCCAAAGAACCCTTATAAAATAGGGGAAAAAGTTAAAAGTTCTTATTCCACCACTCACAGAAAGCCAGAGGAAGATTTCCTACCACTGCCTCCCTCCGCTGGACATAGAAAAAAGTCCCCTGGAAATCTGGGACAGGAATGGTCTTGATATCAGAGCAGCAAGAAGACAAGCCCTCCCACCTCCCCCAGAAGAGGGAGAGTGGCATCAGTGACGATATATGGACATTCAAAGAAGAAGTGCAGGATGAGTGAAAGGCATGTGTGACTCCAAGCCTGCCATAGAAGAATATAGAGGGCACATGCTGAACAGAAGGAGGATAAGGAACTCTTCACCCTCCTTACAGACAGAGAGAGAGAGAGAGAGAGAAATGAGAGAGATGCCTTGGGAAAAAAAGCAGAAGTGAGAGGGCCAGAAAGCAGGGAAAAGCTGGGAATCAAAAAGAACATTTAACCCAGCAGAAGGAAAACAGACAAGCCAGAAAAGCCAAGATTGAAGCCTCAGGGAAGTGCCTGAGAGAAAAATAGATACCCTGAAGGGCAATCAGAGTGTCTGAAGAAGAAGAAGAAGTTCACAACCAGAAGGTAAGTACTGGGTGTAGTGCTGAGAGTAGCACAGAGTGACAATGCAAGGAGAAAGGAAACTGCAGGAGTATCTAGATGCAGCAAGGACAGAGAAAAAAACAGGAGAGACTAGCAGCTACTAAAGGCAGGAATGCTGAGAAAGCCAGGGACAGAGACCAAGGGCAACAGAGTCTGGGAATCTAGGTTGTGAAGAAAGAGACAAACTACAGAGGATCTCAGTAAAGAACCGTCACAGAAAGCTGAACTGAATAAAGAAGGAAAGTGAAGAAAAAACAGACCTCAGATCCAGTCTCTACAGTATAGGGAGTCCATAGCTGGAGCTGTACTAGGAGAGAGATAGCCTATCTGCAAAGCCTGAAAGCAGAGTGGAGCAGCCCCAGAAGAGATGTGAGAGGTAACAGCTGTGTAGGAGTGACTGAATCTGTGGTGAGCTGAAAAACTCTGAGAGCCCCTGCCACCTAGAAGTAAGTCTCCTGCCTGTTATTTATTTTATTCTATTAATATATCATGTTATTTGATATACGGTCTTTTGTAAGAGACCGCATCAAGACTAAATTTAGTAGTAAAAACACATTCAGGATCATTCTGAGTGATTTGTGCCCTTTCCTGGCCCTGTCTTCCTTTCCCACGCATTGTATGGGGAAGTTAGATGGGGGCAGGGCAGAGGAGGATCAGGGGTGGCATTAGGGCGGGTAGTGGGCGGTCACCAGCCCAGGATGTACAGAACCGATAATAATGTTGGCCTTGTACTGTCTGGGGCCGGCGACTTGAAAGGGGAAGTTATTTCACCTCCGAGGTGGAATAACTTCCCCGATGTGGCAAGATTGGCAGGCCCGGGGCTGGGAAGGGGCAGCAGAGGGCATTCCCCGCAGCCCAACCCTGGCCCTGGGAGGCCAGATCGGGGGTCGGGCTGTGGGGAAATCAATTTGGAGGCCGGCAGCTGGGGATCTTGGCTTTTAAATGGAGCTGCGGTGCCAGGCAACCGGATGCCTTGGCTCCATTTAAAATCCCTGACTTAATTGGTTGGGCAAGGCCTGTACATGCAGGCCGGGCTGAATCACAGTCCTGGCCTGCACATACAGGTCTGTTTGCGATTCTGATCCTGCAGGGCTTAAGGTTGCCAACTGGCTCCAGATGCGCCTGTCAGGCTTGATCCACTTCCTGGGTTTACCCCATTGCATGCCGGGACATGTAGTCTTGCTTTTCTTATGGAGTGCAATGGAAAAATCAGAACTACATGTCCCTGCATGCAGTGGGGTAAACCTAGGACTGGATCAAGCGTGTCGGGCGCATCTGGAGCCAGTTGGCAACCCTAGTGGGGCTAGATATGCCCCACGGGATCAGACTTGTGACTCCCTCTGTGCGTCTGGTTCCGACCGGACGCACAGAGGGCCTGTACATCCTGGATGAAATCGGGCTCATTATTTCTTTAAAAAACAGTAATTGATAAAAATAACAAGACAAAAACAAGCAATAAAAATATCAAAATTGGGTAGATATGCTAGGAAGGAGAATGAAGTAGCACAACAATAATATCTTTATGACTTTTATAATGCAGTTCACAATAGGATGGAAGGAATGAGAACAACTTTAAAAAAAGCCTGTTTTAAATGCCTGCTTAAATAGCCATCTTTTAAATCCTGATTCAAACTCTGGCAGAGCTCCAGAGAGATGGAGCAAGACAACAAAAGAAGACCTACCTGATGAGTCCTTTTACGAGAGAATGACTAATAGATTTGCATGTGGGGATCTCAAAACCTATGATGGTATGTATGGAATTAGGAGGCAATCAAGATATGAGATCCTGAATGTAACACCAGAGATGTTAGAAAAATAATTTAAACTCTAATTCTGAAATTTACAGGTAACCATTCTTGTTCTTTAGTAATGGTGTCACATAATGCCATGGTTGAATTGTCTAGTGCAATGGCTCTCAACCCAGTCCTTGGGACATACCTAGCCAGCTGAATATTAACTTCCGTGATGCAGAGCTAGATGAAACGCTGACAGCATTGGAACTGGGACCTGGAGCTGGTTGAAGTGGAGCTAGCATTGTTTCAACAAAAGAAAAGAGAAGTATCCCCCATTTGGGATTGGTTTTGAGCACATGCAATAAATGATTGTATCTAATGTAGAAAAGAGTTAAAATAATAGAAGGTTAAAGAAAACAGATAGAAAGGAGGTTTTTTAATGACCGATGAAGTAAGAGATGTAGAAAGCACTTGGCTGGCCGGACAGTCTCTGAGGTTGTTTTCCTCCTGCTATTAACTTGATGTTGACTGTGTGATAAGAGAAGGATATTACAATTAGGAAGATACAGGATTCCCTAAGAGGGAGTGGAAAACCCCATAAACTGTTATTAATGTGGGCTTGGGGAAAGCCACTGCTTATCCCGGGACAGGCATCATAGGATCTATCTACCTTTTGCGATCCTTCCAGGTACTTGTGACTTGGATTGACCACTATTGGAAACAGGATACAAGGGCTTGATGGATCTGCCATCTGACGCTATATTGCAAATCTAATGTTCTTATAGTAATAATAATAATAATCATTATTATGATGTGGTTGGAGCTCTCAGGGCTATACCTAAGGGACTCCTTAAATATTTACTCTACCTGAACAGCTTACACCTTGCGCCGATATTTGCATGATTCCTAGGTTCTTGGTTAGAAACTGAAATTCAGGATTAAAACTAGTCCTAGACTGTGTCTTCCAAAGAAGAATACACTATAAGAAGCACTACAAACAAATACCATGAAAGCTATGAATGAAAATATTTCAAATGACAGCATATGCCAATTATGCAAAGCCAAAGATGAAATTGTAGACCATCTACTCAGTGTCTGCAGTAAAATAATCCAAACTGACTATAAAGAATTCATGATTGAATGGTTATATTTGCCCATTGGAATATTTGCAAAAATTATTGTTTAACTGTAACAAACAAGTATTGGAAGCATACCACAGAAAAAGGTTATAGAAAATGACCAGGTCAAGGTCTGATTTATTTATTTAACTGTATTTATATCCCGCTTTTCACCGGGTCAAAGCGGTGTTACATATAAGGGTGGGGAGAATTAAATATAAGGGTGGGACCATCACCAGGTAGGCAACATTGATGATTTCGATATAAGACAGACTTTAGACATGGACAGTACAGAGCAGCTGTTGCTCAGAGGTTCAAGATGGGTGAGTTCAGGGGTTGGTGCATTTTTTGGTGGGGGTTGTCTTGAAATATTATTGGAATAGGATGGTTTTTAGCTGTTTTCTGAATGATGGGAGATCGTCATTGTTTCTGAGGTGGCTCGGTAGAGAGTTCCATAGGGATGGTGCATAAAGTTCAAAGGCTTGGTTGCATGTCCGTTGAGAGCATTTGGTTCTTTTGTGAGGGACGGTGAGGTAGTTGCTGGAGGCTTGTCTAGTTGTTTTGCCGTGGGCTGGACGGGTCAGTAGGGTGCGAAGTTGGGTGTTCTGTGCTTGGTGGATGGCTTTGTGGGTGAGTAGGATGGATTTGTATTTAGTTCTTGCTTCGAAGGGAAGTATATGTAGGTCTCTTAGAATTGGAGTGATGTGGTCGCTTTTCTTTGCCCTCTGGATGATTCTTGCTGTGGTGTTCAATGCAGTTCTGAGGGGGTTGATCTGTTTGGCTGGTAGTCCATGGTAGATTATGTTGCAGTAGTCCAGATGTGGGAGTGTCATAGCTTGCATCACCGTCCTGAAGTCTTGAGGTTCGAGGAGAGGTCTGAGACGTTGCACTGTTTTCGCTTTAAGGAATATATTTCCTGTGGTTTTGGTAATTTGTTGCTTGAGGGTTAGAGCTTGGTCAATGATAATGCCTAGATATCTTATTTGTGGCTGTATTTGAATGCGTGTGGGTCCTATGTTGAGGTGTGTGGGTGGTGTGAAATCTGGGTCTTTTGTTACTATGAGGGCTTCCGTTTTCTTTATGTTTATGGATAGGTTGTTTTCTTGTAGCCAGTGGGACACTTCAGTGAAGCATGCTGAAAGATGAATATTCGTTGGGCTTGTGGTTGTAATTGGGGCGTAGAGCATGATATCATCAGCATATATATGGAAGTTGATGTTGAGGGTACATATGACTGAACAGAGTGGTTGTAGGTAGATGTTGAAGAGCATGGCTGACAGCGTGGATCCTTGAGGTACTCCTTGGTGTTGCTGGAAGGGGGGCGAAGTCAAGGTGCTGGTACGGATCAGTTGTTGTCTATTGGTTAGGTAGAATTGAAACCATTGAAGTACGGTGTCTTTGATCCCAATTGACTGCAATCTTCGTATGAGAATGTTGTGGGAGATGGTGTCGTAGGCTGCAGATATATCGGGGAAGATCATGGCATATCCAGAGTGTTTTTCTTGGGTTCCTATGGGACTGATGCGACTTTAGAATGCAAACTGACAGGCCCTTGGAGCACAGCACCCCTGACATCATGGTTGTAGAAAAGAAAAATGTATGGTTTATAGATATGGTACTACTCTGTGACAGTGGAATTACTGACAAACAGCTGGAACAAAGAACAAAATACCATGATTTACAAACTGAAGTAGAAAGACTTTGGAGGAAAAAAAATCTGTGCTAATACCAACTGTGATTGGAGCTCTTGGAGCAATACTGACTGTACTTCCAAAATACTTGGAATCTTTAAATTTAAAAGGCATAACTCCCATCAAATTTTGCAAATAGCCACCCCAGCTGGAACAGCATACATTTTGCACAGATACCTCTATGATTCCCAGGTTCTTGGGTAGGATTTGAGTTAATGGAGTTAAAACTAGTCAGCACTGGCAGTGATATGCCACTCATGAAGAAGAATAATAATAATATGGGCTCCTTTAATCCCATAAATGTCACTGCATCATCACCTTTGATTTGCTCTCAAATTTTAGGGAGTCAAGATTACCATGGGGGGCAAATATACACTCTTCCTCCCCTCCGAGAATATGTCACTCACCCACCGCTCTGCCTTTCTTCCCCGACGTGCAGCCGGCACGATGTGTGTATTGAAACCTTGTGGGTGCCACTTATGAGGTTGTTCGGCTCCCAACAGCGGTGTCTTCGTTGCCTTGGATGGTACATAAGGTACTGGGGGGCTTGCACTGTGTGTGTGTTCCCCTCGTTTTTTTACTATTATTTGTAATAGTTTTGAGCTGTAGATTTGGCTTGTAATAAAGAATAAAATAAGTGTTTGCTGCAGGAGGGTTTTTGCTCTCATAGCAAATGGTCCCACAAAAAATGTATATATTTTGCTTTTGGTACCTACAACGGGGATTTCTGGTGAATTAAGGAGTTTCATTGACAGTTTTGATATATTTCCTCCTTTGTGGTTTTTGGTATTACTTACACGGTTTTAGCATCAGGCCAAGTTGATCACAAATTAAAAGCAACAATTCTCTTTTAGTGGCTAAATCCAGTTGAAATATAGACTTTCTAGTTTAAGGTATGCACCCCCTCTGCCCCCCTTTTATACTCTTCTGTTCATCGGTCAAGGCAGCAGCTTATTTCAAACCGCTTTCTTCTTCTGGACTTGCTGTTAAAGGTTATCTGGTTACCTTTTAATTAGAACTATGGCCAATGACAGCACATGCTGTTGCTTTCAGAAGCTTATTTAGCTATTCCTGTACAGTACATTACTAAGTTCTAACATTATATACAGTATTTGTTCTTTATCATAGCTAAAAATATCTTTGTTTTGATAGCAGCAGTCCTATGAGTTGTCTTAGGCATCTTCTCAAGTTCTGTGCTGGGAGGCAGTCTCTAGACAGAAGACAGGTAAAATGTAAACACAAACTCGCTTTGAAATGCTAATTTATAATGAATTATTAAATAGATGTAGAGGAACTTATTTGCTTGTCACCCTTACTTTGCTTGACAAGAAAGACCAGCACGCACAGATCAGAACAAGCCATAGACAGAAAGATAAGAATAATTATGAGAACGAGTTTTTCATTGGACCCAAATGTCTCCACATATTCTTTTCTTGAAAGAGCTTCTCCTTTCTTCTGAACATAGCCAAACTTTTCTAGGGTATGAATCAAGATCGCACTGTAGTTTGCAACAGAGATGTTAAGTCACTCATTTCTAGGGTGGATCTTTTTGTGGCCATCAATGGGTTTTGCATTTCCATCCCAGTGCATTGTGGTAGTTATCACTCTGCTTCTTCCACTTGGAGATCAGAAATGTGGGGGTGATTTTATAAGCGACTTTAGGGTATAGGACAAGATTTTACATGGTCATGTCATGCCGTAGTCAGCTGAAGCGTAAGTGATCACAAGCCAGGAGGGACCATGCAAGGGCCAAAGTAAGTCTAGCAAGCTCTAGGCAGCAGGGCTGGTGCAAGCATACTGGGCACCTTAGATAAACCTTCATTCTTATGCTCCCTCTCCCGAAACAATCATGATCAACTCAACACCATGTCTATTGCAGTAATCCTGTAAAAATGCATAAGTGGAAATCATACTTTTAAATAATAAATTGAATAAATTGTAATTTGTGTGTATGTGTGTGCCCACTCTCCCTGGGCAGACAATGGGCTGTTGGATCTTTGAGTCTGTCAGGACCTATTGTTTTGCTTTGACTGTTGTTACTCTTTGCCTCTTCTTAGAAGCTGCTTTCATAAACAAGTAGTCTTGCAGAAGTCTTCTGCCCACACAGGTGACCCTCCATTTGGGTTGAGCTGGCAGAACTTAGGCAGAAGAAAAGTAAATCTGAGCAGGAAAGCTGGAGCTCAAACAAGGTGAAGCTGAGTTTGAGCAGGTTGATCTGCTGCCGGGACTCCTCAAGGGACCATTGCCCCTGGGTGCATAGGTTGCCACAGTGGGCTCCCCAGCCCAACAGGGAGGCATCTGTTGTCAGGACGAGCTCGTGTTCTGGGGGCCTGAAAGGGCATGCCTTGGAGAAGACTCCAGGGGTTCTGTCACCACTCCAGGGAGCTGTGCAGCTCCAAAGAGACCTGGACGAGGTCCCGAACGTGGCCGGAGGCTTGGGCCCATTGTGTTTTCAGGCACCACTGGGTTGCCCGCATGTGCATGCGGGCATGGGGAATGAAGTGGACCGTCAAGGCCATGTACTCTAAGAGGAGCAGCATGGTCTGCGCTGGCACTCTCGCCTTGCCTTGGCAGCCAGGGTGCGGAGAAGATCTGCGAGGGCTTGCGGATGGAAGGCGGTCGCCCAACCAGTGTCGAGGAGGGCACAGATGAACTCCAGAGTCTGCACCGGCTGGAGTAGTTGATCAGGAAGCCAAGATGTTTGAGTAGAAGGACTGTGAGGGATGGCCCAAGGAGAGCTTCCTCCGCAGATCCCCCATGACGAGCCAATCATCTAGGTAGGGGAATACAGGTATGCCCTGCTGCCGGAGGTGTACTGCAGCCGCGGATAGGCACTTTGTGAAGACCCATGAGTGTAAGCATCCCCGATGTCCAAGGAGCATAGCCAATTGCCCTGCCAGAGGAAGGGCAGTAGGATGCTAAGAGATAACATTCTGAAATTCTCCTGCACCAGGTCGAGGATGGGGCGCAGGCCCCCTGTCCACTTAGGAACAAGGAAGTACTAGGAGTAGAATTCCCAGCCTCGGAGATGTTGCAGTACCCTTTTGACTGCCTGCTGACCGAGGAGGTTGTCCAACTCTTGCTTTAGGAAAACCTGGTGCGTGGGAAGCCGAGAAGGCTCGGCTTGGGAGAACGTGGAAGGAGGCCCAGATAGGTGAAGACGGTAACCGTCCCGGATCACCTGGAGAACCCAGGCATCTGATGTGATTGACGTCCATTCGGGTGCGAAGAGGGATAGGCGTCCTCCCACAGGCAGCAGTGCTGCTGGGGGGCGAGAGGCTATGTACTCAGCATCAAAACCCTTGAGTTGGCTGAGGCGGCGCCGGTGGTTGGGTCTTGGGCCCTTTCGGCTTGTGATAGCCCTGAGTCCCCCTTTGCCTTGTGCGGCCGATGCCGGTGCAGGAGTGGGTGGGTACCCTTGGAAGGGGAGCCCCTTCCATTGGTAGAAGGGCTTTTTAGTTTGCTGCTTCTTCCATGGGCTTGCCGAACAGTTGTTCACCAAGGCAGGGCACATCCAGGAGTTTCTCCTGGACACACTGCTCCAGGTACGAAGCAACACTGCTCCAGGTCCGAAGCAACACTGGACACACTGCTCCAGGTCCGAAGCAACACTGCTCAAGGTCTGAAGCACACTGCTCAGGTTCAAACCCGTCGTATGCAGCGCGGGAGAGGTACTTTGAATAATCCATGACCGACCTCAGCAGGGTCTGGAACCTGAGAATGTGATTGCCCCCGACGCCCGCCGAGAAGCCTCCAAGCTCTTTGGCGAGGTCACGCAGGAACATGCCCATGTAAAGTTGGTAAACCTGGATGCAGCATGCCAGCATGGACCCTTGGTAGGTCTTCAGCCCAAGGGCATCAAGGGCGCAGGATTTCCTGCCGGGTGGGACCAAAGAGTGTGACTTTGGGCTCTTTTACTTCTGCATAGCGGACTCAACTACTATCGAGGTATGGGGAAGCTGAGTCTTCTGGAACCCTGGGGCTTGCTGAACACTGTACATTGTATCGAGTCTCTTGCTGACAATGGGGACCAAAGCAGGTATCTCCCACATGCGGAGAAGCAGCTGGGCCAGGATGGGTGGCACTGGGACCATGAGAGATTCCCGAGGTGGAGACTCGTACTATAAGATGTCCAGTTCCTCAACACTCGGTTCCTCCTCAGTCTGTATCTGCAGGTTGAGGGCCCGCACCATGTCACGCACAAACACCAGAAAGGAGATGTCCTCTGGAAGCAAACACCTCTGCGAGGCGGGGAGGGGGGGATGGATCCGACGGCAGATCCCTGTGGGCATGGGTCTCGGGGGAGATATCTCCATCCGATTCCCAGCCTGAAAGGTCCGAGTAGGACTCCGAGTCGGGCTGGTCACCCTATTCCGAGGCTGAGGCCCATTTAGAGCCATAGGCGCTGGCCTTGGAAGACCTCGCCCCCGAAGAACGGGATGGTGAGTGAGACTGGTGCCGAGGACCCACACAAGGCCCTCGGGGGTTTCTAGGGCAGAACTGGGTCCCTCCTTCAAGGGCCCCTCGGTCTCGAGGCGCAGGCCAGCCGTGCTGGGCGGAAGCGCCTGCTGGGCAGCTAGGAAGGCAGAAACACTGCGCTCCAGTGCCAGTATTCGGGACTCCCACTCAGGCGTGGGACCCTGTGATGCTGACGCCGGAGTTACCGGGTCTGGCGTAGAGAAGAGGGGATCCTCACCGGGACGACCCTCCAGAGACCAGGTGCCTTCACTGGAGGCCTCTGCATCTGTACATGGTACCTTTTGAGGCCGCTCCTTGTCTGACCCTAGGGAATGCTGAGGAGGGCTAAGAGACCAAGCACGAGAACACTCATGCTTGTCCGGTGCCCCAGACAGCGACTTCGAGGTCTTCTTCTTATGCTGCTCCACTTCAGGGGAGCCCTGGTCAGAGTGCCACCTTGGGCGTGGGGTCTCAACCGGGGATCCGACGAACTGTGGGACGGCTTGGGGCGCCGCTGGGGATCCCGGGGCTGCCTTACGGAAAATGTCATCGGACTTTTGCTTACGACTTAGCAGGGCCTTGGTGGACATTTTCTTACACAACAAGCCGAGCTCAGGGTTATGGTCAGTCCCCAGGCACCGTAGACAGCAGTCATGGGTGTCTGTGAGCGACATGTTTTTGGAGCATCTGTCGCATTTCTTGAAACCGGTGGCCCTTGGGGCAAAAAGGGCCCCCGCGAGGTCGAAGACCCTCGAGGCCAGCAGTTGGGAGAAAAAGGGCTTGAAAAGGGCCAAAGAGAAAAAATCCTAAAAAAAGGATGAAGAGGAATCCCCTCACCCTTAGAGGGCAGGGGTGAGGGAATGGATGGGTAGAGGACTGGGGCAAACGGAAAAAACAAGGGCCAGAGGCCGAAAATGAAATACTTTTTTCCAAGGGACGAGGATGCACGTCCGAAGGGCTCCGCGGAAAAAGGGAGACTGAGCAAGATGGCACCCTTGGGTGGGAAGAGGACTACGCATGCGTGCAGCAATCCTAAAGACTTTCTTTGAAAGCACGTGCTCCATCGGTGCCGATGTCACCCATAAGTGAGGACCGACTTCCTGCTTGTTCCTGGAGAAACAGAGAAACAAAAAGACCATATGGCAGAAAAAGACCATATGACTTATCTAGTCTGCCCTTCCATACCAACTACCATAGTCCCTTTCTTTTCCTTTAGAGATCATCTGTGCTTATCCCATACTTTCTTGAATTCAGATACTGTCCTGGTCTCTACTACCTCTACTATTCCACACACCTACCACTCTTTCCGTAAAGAAATATTTCCACATATGAATTCTGAGTCTATTCCCTTTCACCTTCAATCATTGTCCCCCTTGCTGCAGCGCTTTCCTTCAATTGAAAGAGACTCTTGTATATTTATGCCACAGAGGTATTTAAATGTCTCTATCATATCTCCTCTCTTTTACCTTTCCTGCAAAGTATATATTTGAGAGCTTTAAGTCTATCCCCATATGCCTTATGATGAAGACCATTGACCATTTTGGTAGCCAACCTCTGCACCGAATCCATCCTGTTTATAACATTTTGAAGGTATAGTCTCCATCCTATTTATATCCTTTTGGAGGTGAGAACATAAGGTTCACGCTACACCAATTAGTGTTTCAAGCCGCTCAGCTCAACGGTTCTTCCTCAGGCGAACGAACCTTAGTACTTACCGGTACCGGTTAAATCACATGTGAGCGTGACATCAGAGATAAACAGGTGCATTTTGGAAATGAAGTTATCTCTGATGTCACGCTCACATGTGATTTAACTGGAACCGGTAAGTACTAAGGTTCATTCGCCTGAGGAAGAGCCGTTGAGCTGAGCGGCTTGAAACACTAATTGGTGTAGCGTGAACCTTATGTTCTCAACCGATTTGGTTCCTGAGTGGAATTCCCTTTTATATGGATGGACAAATGCCTTTGAAATGCCTTTGAAAAGGTGAACAGCTGACGGTACGTCGGAGTTTGGATTGGTGGCATCCATTTGAATGGCTGGTTTGATTCCTCTGATAAGAACGAGATTTTGTTGATTGAGATAATCCAGTTAATGAATTCAAACGGATATAACAGCTAAACAGTGCTGAAATCTCTGTTTTTTGGATCCATAAGGGGTCTGTTATTAATCTAATTAAAAAGGAGGGCTCACTTCCTGAGCAGGAATGTTCCTTCTCATGGTGAGTGATCTGACAAAAAATTAATATACAATTTAGAGTAATTGATAATATTTTCTGGTTCCTGAATGGAGAATGAGTTCAGTGAAATCAAGTAAATGATTTCCCTGTTTACTTCCATGTTAATTTTCCTGTTACTTGTAATAGATCTGTTATATCTGACCAATTGTTGTATTGTTTCAATGTAAACCGCACTGATGACAAATAGCACGGTATATAAGAAAATTAAATAAATAAATAAATAATAGCATTTAGAACCCATAGCAAACCCGCCGTAACCTAACAGCACTACCAGGACTCACAAAGCACCATACCCTACCTATCAAACGGCAACACTGCAAATATTAAACAAATACATTTCAGAGAATAACAATACATGACCTAGTGGGGAAAGAGAACAAGTGGCAATGTCAAATAGGAATTACATAAACAGAATACCTCAGCTCAGTTACACATGCAGAACATAGACAATCATCAAACAAGGAATCACAATTTAGAAACAGGAAGAAAATAATATATAATAATAATAATAATAATAATTAAACTGGGAACCCCAAAAGCCAAACTTTGAATGTACAACAACACTGTACAAATAAAACTATAAATTAATTTTCTCTTGTACAGACGTAATGATGCACATTGCGAAGACGTTAATGATGCACATTTCCAAGAGCTGACATATTCCAGTTAATAAATTCAAAATAAAGAGATATTTTTCTACCTTTTGTGCATTTTTTATCAGTTGCAATTGCTCCAGCCACTTTCTTCTGGTTTCTTCGTGTCTTCTGCTACCTCTCCATCGTCTGCTGTCCATTTGTCCTTTCTTCTCTCTTCTAGTTTTTTTCCATTCTCTCTCTACATCTGCTTTAACATACTAACCGTTCTCCTTTTGCTCTTTCCTCATTCCTATTTCATCCACTCAAATTTTACCCCTCCATCCTCAATCCCCACTTACTCTCCCAATATCCAGCCAATTGTAGATTTGTCTTCCCTCCCACACAAAATATTTTTTCCCTCTCCATTTCACTCTCCCAGCTCCATCCCATTCTAATCCTCCCCCAACATCAGCTCCTTTCTAGTTCCAGCCCCACCCAGCATCCATTCCCTTCTAGTTCCAGCCCCACCCAGCATCTGCTCCCTTCTAGTTCCAGCCCCACCCAACATCCGCTCCCTTGTAGTCCCCGTATCAGCCCACTCCCAGTCCTAGCCCCCCATAAGCCCATTTCTAATCCTATCCTAGCCCCACCATCAGCCCATTTCCAGTCCTAGCTCCCCCATCCATTTCCAGTCCTATCCGAGTCCATCCATCAGCTCATTTCCAATCCCATCCCCCATCGGCCCATTTCTAATCCTTTCCTAGCCCCACCATCAGCCCATGTCAAATCCTAGTTCCCCTTCCACTCAGCCCATTTCCAATCCATCCCCCCATGAGCCTACTTCCAGTTCTAGCCCCTCCATGAGTCCATTTCAATCAAAGCCACCACCACAGCTCATTTCCAATCTTAGCACCCCCCAACAGCCCATTTCCAGTCCTATCCTAACCCCCCATCAGCCCATTTCCAGTCCTAGCCCCCCCACAGCCCATTTCCAGTCCTAACCCCCATACCATTTCTAGTCTTAGCCCCCCCATAGCCCATTACCAGTCCTAACCCATCAGCCCATTTCCAGTCCTAGCCCCCCCCATAGCCCATTACTAGTCCTAACCCCCCCCAACAGCCCATTTCCAGTATTAGCCTCCCCATAGCCCATTACCAGTCCTAACCCCGCCATCAGCCCATTTCCAGTCCTAGTCCCCCATAGCCCATTACTAGTCCTAACCCCCTCCCATCAGCCCATTTCCAGTCTTAGCCCCCCCCCATAGCCCATTACCCGTCCTAACCTCCCCTTCAGCCCATTTCCACTTAGCCCCCCCCCATAGCCCATTACCAGTCCTAACCCCCTTATCAGCCCATTTCCAGTCCTAGCCCCCCATAGCCCATTACTAGACCTACCCCCCCCCATTAGCCCACTTCCAGTCTTAGCCCCCCCATAGCCCATTACCAGTCCTAACCCCCCTGCCCCCCCATCAACTCAGGTAGATTTAAAAGAACAAAACAAACCAGCTGCTGCTGCTGCCGCCATGGAAGCGGCAGAATCAAGCTTCCCGCGGAGCCTCCCTGCAGCATCAGCTCTCAAAGCGCGGGCTTTTTAGAGCTGTGAAGGGAGAGTTTCCCTTTCTTGTGGCTCTGTTAATCCAGCCAGACTTGATGCCCTGGGAGGTGTGCTGTCTGCCAGGTGCCAAAATCCAAGATGTTATGGAGAGTATGCCGAGGCTCGTCAAGCCTACTTACTATTATTCAGTGCTGCTCATCTATGTTGGTACAAATGATACTGTGAGGTATCCCTCCGAGCATATCAAGAGTAACTTCTGGAAGAGAGGGTGAAGCAAATAGATGCACAGGTGGTATTCTCCTCAATCCTCCTTGTTGAGGGTAAAGGCCAAGACGGAGAACCTCGTAAACTATAGATAAATGAACATAAGAACATAAGATATGCCATACTGGGTCAGACCAAGGTCCATCAAGCCCAGTATTCTGTTTCCAACAGTGGCCAATCTAGGTCATATGTACCTAGCAGTTTCCCCAAGAGACACAAGTTCCACAATGCTTGTACTGGGTCAAGCATTGATATCTTCGTTCACTTCTTAATAATGGTTTATGGACCTTTCCTCCAGGAACTTGTCCAAACCTTTTTTAAACCCAGCTACACTAACAGCCTTTACTACATCCTCCGGTAACAAATTCCAGAGTTTGATTACACGTTGAGTGAAAAAATATTTTCTTTTATTAGTCTTAAATAGTTTACCCTGTAGCTTCATTGCATGTCAGCTAGTCTTTCTATATTCTGATAAGGTAAACAATCGATCTACGTTTACCCGTTCCACTCCGTTCATTAATTTATAGACTTCTATCATATCTCCCCTCAGCTGTCTCTTTTCCAGGTTAAAGAGCCCTAACCTTTTTAGCCTTTCTTCATAGGAGTATCCTTCCATCCCCTTTACCATTTTGGTGGCTCTTCTCTGTACCTTTTCTAAAATCGCTATATCCTTTTTAAGATACGGTGACCAGAATTGCACACAATATTCAAGGTGCGGTCTCACCATGGAACGATATAGAGGCATTATAATATCTTTTGTTTTATTTTCCATTCCTTTCCTTATCATACCTAGCATTCTATTTGCTCTCTTGGCCGCCGCTGCACACTGGGCCGAGGGTTTTAACATGGTATCCACAATGACGCCTAAATCTTTTTCCTGGGTGGTGGTTCCTAATGTGGACATGCATCACTTCATGGATGGTATCATCAAAAGCATTTTGATTTCCTGGACCATGGAATGATTTTCTAAGGGCTGATGAGCAGAGATGGTGTCCACCTATCCAAGAAGTGTCAAAGCAAACTGACTAATCTACTGAAAAGGGTTTAAAACAGATTTATTGGGGATAGGTGAAGCCCCAAGGTAAATAAAAGCCCTTAGGTAAGTAAAACATTAAATACCTCTGTAGAAATAGGTAAAAGAGTCAACCTTTTGGAAAGTATTGTAGTGTGAATTAATGCTGGTAATATGGGAAATAAGATTTCAGATGTTGAGGCTTTAATGGAAGAAGCTGACTTGGATTTAGTGGGGTTTACAGAGACACAGAACCATGACTGGGATTTAATTATACCAGGCTATAATTTGTTCAGGAAGGACAGGGTAGGAAGAAGGGGAGGAGGAATGGCACCAATGTAAAAAATAATATTAAAGCTACAGAATTACAGGCCTTAGGAAGGAAGGAGGAGGTACTATGGGTTAAACTGGAAAGAGGGAATAGAGGATCCATTTGCATTGGTCTTATAACATATCTCCTTCACACGCAAAAGAACTGAACAGAGATTTAATTGACAACATCTGCAGTATTGCTATGAAAAAAGTGCTACTGATAGGTGATTTCAATATGCTTGATGTTGTTTGGCACACCCCTGCTGCAGTGTCATCTAGAAGTAAGGGGATCCTAGATTCTCAACAAGAGGAACTATTCTGGCAGCTGGCATGAGAATCCAAACATAAGGGGGACATACTGCACCTGGTGCCTTCTGTGGTGGCGAAGCCGTGGGAGAGCAGAGGCAAAGAGGGAAAAACCAGGTATTTTCCTCTGAAAAAGGAATTAGCTCCAGGAGTTTAGGGGTTAAAACACCTGCTTCAGAAAAAAACTCCCTGCAGAAAGTTGGTGATAGAGAGCCACACCCTAGCTCCATGGTAACCAGCCCTGCTCACGAGGAACAGCTTAGGGTGGAGCTGGGAAACGGAAGGGAAAATCACAGATATAAGTTTGAGGAAGCAAGGGAAGAGGAGAGCAGAACTGGTATAGGAACGAGAAGGAGAACAAGGACAGGAGGAACCCGAGGGGAGTGTTCAGAGGGAACACGGAGAACCAAGGGAACTCCAGCAGAGACGTCTGCAGAGACTTCTTGGAGAAAGGCAGAGTTTGCCAGAGAAACAGAGGCTGCCAGGAAAGCAGGAACTGTGAGAGAGGCAGTGCCTTCCAGAGGTATAGAAGTCACCCTTGAGACCTGTAAGAGATACAGGAGAAATCCGTTGAGAGGGAGAGCTTACCAGGGGGAGAAGCCAAGCTATGAAAATGGCAGAGAGCTGTCTCCAGGAGAGCAGATGGAAACAGAGCCTTCGGCAGTAAAGTCTGAGGAGAGCTTAATTCCACAGAGTAAGGTGAGCACCTTGAAGTCCTCTCAGAGCGTTCTGAGAAATAAGAAACTCCCTAATTCCTCTAGTAGCCCTCAGCAGAGAGAGGAATCTGTATTAAAGAAAGTGTTAAAAGTTTTAGAGAAACTAAAGCCTGCCATTTCTGAGGCAGGGTTAAACCATTTACAAACAGACTCTGAGGTAGAAAGCATGGACCTGGAAGAATCTGTGCTAGAGGAATTGCCCTCAGATAATGAAATGGATTGCTCTCTAGTTTGTGCTCAAAACTGAAAAGCTATAAGGTTTTTAGAAGATAGGAAATCTGGAAGCTTAGTCAGCCGTGGGGCAGTGCTGAGAAAAATATGCAAATGAGTTGCTGATCTCCGAGGCATGGCCCGGAGTTGAAAAAGGACTGTTTGAAAGTGAAGCCAGAGTCTGTAATACAGCCACTAAGAAAGAGCAGTCTGTGTGAGAGAAAAAGTTTGCAGTAAAGATGCCAATGTTATGCATAGCTTGAAGAATGTAAAGCTTTTGTTTTAAACCAAGCTGAAAGCTGTTGTTTGGCACAGGAAGATTACTGGCTGTTTTCACATGGAGAAATACTGTTTGGCACTGTAACAAGCTGACCTCAGAAGCATTTTATTCTTTTGGTTTTGTTTCACCGGAGAAAATATCCACCGTTATGTTTTGATATTTTTGAACTGCAAGATGGAAAGTTCATTTGACTGAAGAATAAATAAATAATCCTGTGTGCCTATGAAATCCTCTCGGCTGGATTTATTTCAACCTCACAACTACACGACTACATTTCCCAGCAGGCATCCTGTTGGGAACATAGGTAACAAACCAGGGACATTTAAAGAAGTTCCGTCCCCCGCTCCTAGGCTACCGCCTGGCCAGTAGGGGGCACAACACTTCCAATGCGGAAAATGTTTCTGATGTTATAGTGGATGATCATTTTGCATCCAGCAATCACCAGCTGATGTGGTTCAGTATCACGACTAGGGTTGATATAGTCCATTCAAAAGTAAGGGTCCTAGACGTTAGGAAAACGAACTTTGCCAAGATGGGACAATACCTCAAGGAGTTGTTAACAGGATGTAGAAAAGCAGTGGGTAAGACTGAAAGGGGATATTTTAAATGGCAAAAACCTTTTTGATAGGAAAGTAAATAAAAGGAAAAGGAGGCCATTATGGCTCTCAAAAGAAGTAGCTGAAAATGTGAAGAAAAGAGGATGGCCTTCATATAATATAAGAGATAACTGAAAGAGGAAAGACAAGCATCAATATTTGGAAAAGCTAAGAGAACTTAGGAAAGTAGTCAGAAAAGCAGTAAAATGGGAGGATGACATTTTTCAGATATGTTAGAGGAAGATGTTCAAAGGTCATACTGCAGACTCAAGGGTGAAGGGCGGGGGAGCAATATGTAAAAGCTGATGAGAATAAAATGGAAATGCTTAACAAATATTTTTGTTCTGTGTTCACAGATGAAGGGCCAAGAGCAGAACCTCAGAAAACACCCACAAAGAGGAAAAGAAGTGATGGGGATCTTGAACAATTTTTAGAGGACTGTGTTCATGAAGAACTAGCTAATCTAAAAGTAGAAAAAGTAATGGGGCCAGATGGGACACATCAGAGAGTATTGAAGGAACTTAGGGAAGGTCTAGTGTCTCCTCTGTCTGACCTTCTTTAAAGTTGGGAATGATCCCAGAGGACTAGAGAAGGGCACATGTGGTCCCTTTACACAAAACTGAAAGTAAGGATGAGGTTGGCAACTACAGGCCGGTTAGACTGACCTCTGTAGTGAGTAAATTAATGGAAATGCTGTTAAAACAGAGGCTAGTGAGATTTCTGGAGTGCAATGGATTGCAGGATCTGAAGTAGCATGGTTTTACTAGAGGCAGGTCTTGTCAGACAAATCTAATTAATTTATTTGACTGGGCAAGCAAAGAGTTGGACTGAGGGAGAGCCCTAAATAAATTGAGCACCCCCTAGGGATGGACCCTAAAGTGACTGACTGGGTTAGAAATTGGTAGAGTGGGAGGCAACAACGGGTACAGGTAAATGGAGCTCACTCTGAGGAGATGAATTTTACCAGTGGTCAGTGGCATTCCCAGCCCCCACAGCTCCAGGCCTGGGTGCCTCCCCTTGCGGCCTGGTCCCCCGACCGGGCCCACACATCCAAGTCAGCGCAGCAAGCTTACCTCCAATCCAGTCCTGTTGGCTCTTTTCTCCCAGGCTGAAGTTTCTCAGTTTGTGGTTAGAACTACCTCTCAAGCCATACAGATGAAATATGCAGTTATAAAATTATGCACACATAAAAGCAAGGATTAGGAAAATATAGCACCTACTTATATGTGATAGACACACAGGTGTTCCTGGATGGAGAGAATCTGTGGCATGGGGGCAGCATCATCACTTATTGTGTATCTTATAAAATGTGCACATAAGTGCCAATACTTACGGACACACACACACACAAAGTTACATGGGGGGAGGAGTGGCCTAGTGGTTAGGACAAGGTACTTCAGGCCGGAGGGCCGGGGGTTCAAGTCCCACCTGGGGACAGCAATCTCAGGCCGGAGGGACTGGGATTTCTAGTCCTATAGGTAGGTACTCCTTGTGGTCTTGGGCAAGCCACTTAACCCTCCATTGCCCATGTTCCCTGTAAGTATTAGCGTATGTGTGTCATATCCCCTCATGTTAAATGTATCTCCCAATTGACCGCTTTGACCCGGTGAAAAGCGGGATATAAATACAGCTAAATAAATAAATAAAATAAAACATATATAGAATTTATACAATAATCGGAACACATGCATCTCTGTGCCCTTCCTTTCTAGGCGCCCTGTTATAACATTACCCTCTATAAGTATAAAAATATTTTATTTTTATGGGGCTCTAATGTGCTCAGTTAAAGATTTATTTTATAAAATGTAACTGCTTTCTTTCGCTACTGTCATTTAAATACTTTTGAATACGGCTGCACCCCAGCAACACACTGCCCTGGGAGAGCCCAAGCTTGTTAGATCACTGTAGCTAATTTAAGACTTATCCATCATCTAAATGCAGACGTTGGAGTGAGAACACTGGAGATTCCATTATCACAGTGACTAGACAAGGGTGGCTGACCTTTCACAGACCAAAAGCCAAAATATCAAATGCATAATGTCAAACAGCCACATGCTTCTTTAAAAACCCTTTTTAACACTTGAAAGGTTGACAGCAATAATAACCATCATCATCTTATTACCTTTCCTTTACCTCTTACCACACGGTTTGTCTCCTCTGCTGGGTGCCAGGCTCATCTCTTTGACTGCAAGGAGAGATCAGCCACTCTCCACCTCTCCCCTCTGCTGGGTGCCAGGAGCCAGCCACCCTCTGTTCAGTGTGCATACTTGGGTCACAGTGGGTCTCCCCCTGTCAACTATTCACTGCCAGTACCGCTGCTGTTCTTTTAATTGGGAGGTCAGATCTTCCTTATGATCAAGGCAGCAGCAGCACATCGCCTTCCCACCTCTGTCTACAGAAGCTCTTCCATGCCTGAAGTTCCCACAGTGTGACCAGTTTGAAGACAGGCTAATAGAGAAGTGCTAATTACTTAGTGACAGCTGTTGATACAGGGAAAGCGAAGAGATTGCCCTTGGACTATGAAGAGGTTTTTTTATGCTCTGTGATTCCTGAGCTCTCTCTAACGAGGAGACTGCTTTTCACTCCACAGAGCAGCATCCACTGAAGAGTTGTCGAAGCAGAACAGAAATTATGCTTTCCTCCCAAGCACCCGCAGTGCTGTCAGCTAATTACTCCTAACGTACAAATAGGGGCTTGCACAGAAACTTGTCTAATATCCTGTGTGGGTAAAAGACAGCTTACAGGTCCTTAGACCTGCCGCTTGCTGCCTATAGTGTAGAAGCAGGGCGCTGAAGACTGTCAGTGGGTGAGAATGAAAGGATATTTCTTGCAATCTGCTACACCAGACAATGGATCAAGTTTCTTCTCGTCTAAACTGAGGTACCTGCATCCCTCTATCTGTGCCTTATAAATATAAATATGTGCATGCATAGCTCACAAGGATGGTTGAGATTGTGAGTGAAATGTTTTAACGGTTTCTTTTGTAATAAAATTAGGTTTTTTCATGTTATAAACATGAGTGGTATCTACACTGAGAGCTGGATCTTATTTCATGAAGTGGAGAGAAATTCAGAGTGCAGGACTGAATATAATACCTGATGTACATTTTAAGGAAACATGCAGGTTAATGGCTGTATCACAAGTCTTTCACAGCACAAGAAAACAGTACATTTCGTTAGCTCGAACTAGTGGGAAGGAAATGCTGGGTCAGCTCGTCAGAAATAAAATTAGATAAAACAAGCCACAAGCAGGTAGTGGATAAAGATCATACTCTCATTAGGATAATGAACGTTTAAAGAGGCAAGCCTTGCCCTGAGCTATCAGTGTGTCAGAACAGAAACAATTATAACATTCAGAGGAAATGATGGCTAAAGTTGTTTTATTTTCATGTTTGTTTGCAAAGTACTGTTCTCTATGGTGACATCCTGAAGAAAAATATTTAGATATTGGAAATGATCATATTTTGTACGCATTTGACTTTATTTTCTAAGAAACTGATGTGCATTAAGCAAGAGGATCACAGTTGCCACAGTTTGGTGTCATTTTAAAATATTTGTAAAAATGCAAGGCTAGATTCGTAACAACTAAAGAAAAGCTAGTAGCTTACCTACTTTCTCCCCTCGGTACCCTTTGCCCCACCCAACCTCAGTCCAGAAGAAATATATGGATTAGATTTACGTGTGCTGCTTTGGAATAAATCTGAAATCCACCCTAACCTGAGCAACCATATGAGGAGGATTCAGAAGCTGATTATTGTCTACAGATCGATTTAGATACCCTAACCATTTTCTGCTTAGCTTAAATGTCCACAGATTGATTCAGATAAACTAGCCATTTTCTGCTTAGCGTAAATGTCCTCATCTGATTCACATGGCAATATTAACAGATTTGTACTGTGTATTTACAATAATCATATTTGAATGTTTGAATAGCCTTATCCATTAAAAAACAGTCCAAGTAGGTCTGGATTTTTAGAAGACCAATAGGTCAGATTAAAATTGGATTGAAACTGGCTGATTATTCAAGTCAATCTCAATTGGATATTCACAGATCCTAAGCTGAATCTGAGTTTGGTCGAAAGAGGTTTATCTATACCGCAGGTCTGGACATTGAAGGATACAGTGAGCATTCTGACATCCTCACAGCTAAAATCTGTTTTGGTGATTTAGGTTTTACATCCATATGCACTGTCAGATATTTATGCTTAGGTCGGGTAGGCTGTTCCAGAAAGGACAATCCAATGGCAAGAGAAAAGAAAGGAAAGTTAAAATACTATGCCTGTATCTGCAACATCGATCTGGTGCGATGGCTCTGGAAAATATTTGTGAAGAAAATGATGTGTGTTATAGGTAATAACGGTTCTGAGACGTAAAACTACATACAAAATGCACTCTCGCCTCCAGTGGGCCAGGTGCTGCTGGAAATGGTAACGTAAACAGGAAATGACATCAGAAAAGACTAAGTGATCCATTTGGTCTGCTCAGTTATTCCTCTGCACACCGCAAAGATCTATCCTAGTTGTCGCTGGAGGGTGTGATCACTTGTATGATAATTCTTATCCAGAACAGTTTATGATCGTCCTTGGGTCTGGTAAGTTGTGCCATGGAACAAAGTTACCACAGTCTGATGCTCACATCCAGACCACCACATGGCTAAATCTTATGATTGCATTACTCCTCTGCTGAAAGAGTAGCACTGGTTACTTGTACATTACAGGATTCATGATAAAATCCTTTTTTAAAATTTATCAGATATATTGGGTTCCCATAATATCTGCATTCCCTTTTGATCCCCCATGTTCCTCTGTGCCCTTTGAGTTCTCAGCAAGCTAACAAACTTGTTGTTCCTTACAGAATTTTTTGTTATGGATCTACACATGAGTCCCGCTTCGTTTGTCTTGTCCCATCTCACTGGTGTTTGCTGCCAGACTATCTTCAGATGGAATACCCTTCCTCAAAAATCAAATTGGGCTTAAAGGCATGACTCTTTGAGCAAGTATTTTCAGTGGGATAGCCTCAGTCGCAGTTGGTATCACCTTCTCATTTCTGTCTGCAGTATGAATATATAGCACTAAATGAAAGGTTAGATATGATTGGAATATCAGAGACATGGTGGAAGGAGGACAACCAGTGGGACACTGTGATACCTGGGTACAAACTATATCGTAATGATAGAGATGATCAAATTGGTGGAGGGGTTGCGCTCTATGTTAGAGAGGGCATTGACTCAGAAAGGATTAAAATTTTGCAGGAAACAAAATCTGCTGTAGAATCTATATGGATTGAAATTCCATATAAAAGGGGGAAGGCAATGGCAGTGGGGGTGTACTATCGAGCACCTGGCCAGAATGACCAAATGGATGATGAAATGCTCAAAGAAATCAAGGAAGCTAACAAAAGTTACAGCGCAGTAATAATGGGTGATTTCAATTACCCCGGTATCGACTGGGTCAGTGTCATGTCAGTACATGCTAGGGAGATAAAGTTCCTAGATGAAATAAATGACTGCTTCTTGGAGCAGCTGGTTCATGAACCGACCAGAGGGGACGCCATATTAGACCTAGTCCTTAGTGGAACACCAGATCTAGTGCAAGAGATAAGGGTGTTGGGGCCACTTGGCAATAATGATCATAGCATGATCGCCTTTGATTTAATTAGTGGAGGAAGGATAGTAAGGAAATCCACAGTACTACCTTTTAACTTTCGAAAGGGAGACTATGATAAAATGAGGAAAACAGTTAAGAAAAAACTAAAAGGAGCAGTTGCAAAGGTTAAAGACGCACATCAAGCTTGGGTGTTGTTGAAAAATACTATCTTGGAAGCCCAGACCAGCTGTATTCCACGCTTTAAGAAAAGTGGAAGGAAGTCCAAAAAGCTGCCAGCATGGTTTAAAGGTGAGGTCAGAGAGGCTGTTGTTGCCAAAAAAGCATCTTTCAGGAAATGGAAAAAAGAGCCAAATGACGAAACCTGGAAACAGCACAAGCACTGGCAAGTCAAATGCAAGGCATTGATAAGGCAGGCAAAGAGAGAATTTGAGAAGAAGCTTGCTGCGGAAGCAAAAACGCGAAATAAAGACCTTTTCAAGTACATTCGTAGCAAAAAACCTGTGAGAGAGTCAGTTGGTCCATTAGATGATAAAGGGGTTAAAGGAGCACTAAGAGGCGACAAGGCGATAGCGGAGTGACTGAATGAATTCTTTGCTTCGGTCTTTACTGAGGAAGATGTAGGGATGTTACCCATGACTGAAGTGGTATTTAAAGGTGCAGAAGAATTGAAGGAAATATCGATACATCGGGAAGATGTCTTACAACTATTAGATAAACTGAAGAGTAGCAAATCACCTGGGCCGGATGGTATACATCCAAGGGTGTTGAAAGAACTGAAATATGAGATTGCAGACCTGCTATCAGTAATCTGTGAACTATCATTAAAATCATCTCTAATACCTGAAGATTGGAGGATCGCCAATGTAACACCAATTTTTAAAAAGGGTTCCAGGGGTGATCCGGGAAACTACAGACCGGTGAGCTTGATGTCAGTACCAGGAAAAATGGTAGAAATCATCATAAAGAATAAAATTACTCAGCATGTAGATAGTCACAACCTAATGGGAGACAGCCAACATGGCTTTAGACAAGGAAGATCTTGTCTAACTAATCTGTTATGTTTTTTTGAAGGAGTGAATAAACAGGTGGACAAAGGTGAGTCGGTTGATATTGTGTATCTGGACTTTCAGAAAGCCTTTGACAAGGTCCCTCATCAGAGACTTTTGGCAAAACTAAAGAGTCATGGGATAGGAGGCAGTGTACTATTGTGGATCAGGAACTGGTTAAAAGATAGAAAGCAGAGGGTAGGGCTAAATGGCCAATTTTCCCAATGGAGAAAGGTGAATAGTGGTGTACCCCAGGGATCTGTGCTGGGTCCGCTGCTTTTTAACATATTCATAAATGACCTGGAAAGTGGAATAACGAGTGAGGTTATCAAATTTGCAGATGACACAAAACTATTTAAAGTTGTTAAAACCCAAGAGGATTGTAAAAAATTGCAAGAGGATCTTGATAAATTGGAAGACTGGGCATCAAAATGGCAGATGAAATTTAATGTGGACAAGTGCAAGGTTATGCACCTAGGGAAGAACAACCCAAACTATGGTTACACGATGCAAAGTTCCACATTAGGAACCACCACCCAGGAAAAAGATTTAGGCGTCATTGTGGATACCATGTTAAAACCCTCGGCCCAGTGTGCAGCAGCAGCCAAGAGAGCAAATAGAATGCTAGGTATGATAAGGAAAGGAATGGAAAATAAAACAAAAGATATTATAATGCCTCTATATCGTTCCATGGTGAGACCGCACCTTGAATATTGTGTGCAATTCTGGTCACCGTATCTTAAAAAGGATATAGCGATTTTAGAAAAGGTTCAGAGAAGAGCCACCAAAATGGTAAAGGGGATGGAAGGATACTCCTATGAAGAAAGGCTAAAAAGGTTAGGGCTCTTTAACCTGGAAAAGAGATGGCTGAGGGGAGATATGATAGAAGTCTATAAATTAATGAACGGAGTGGAACGGGTAAACGTAGATCGATTGTTTACGTTATCAGAATATAGAAATACTAGGGGACATGCAATGAAGCTACAGGGTAAACTATTTAAGACTAATAAAAGAAAATACTTTTTCACTCAACGTGTAATCAAACTCTGGAATTTGTTACCAGAGGATGTAGGTAAGGCTGTTAGTGTAGCTGGGTTTAAAAAAGGTTTGGACAAGTTCCTGGAGGAAAGGTCCATAAACCATTATTAAGAAGTGACCGAAGATATCAATGCTTGACCCAGTACAAGCATTGTGGAACTTGTGTCTCTTGGGGATACTGCTAGGTACATATGACCTAGATTGGCCACTGTTGGAAACAGAATACTGGGCTTGATGGACGCTGGTCTGACCCAGTATGGCATATCTTATGTTCTTATGAAGTTTAAAGAGTTTATCGCTGTTCTATTACTTTCCCATGCTAATCCCATTTCTCATGAATCTGTTTGGATATGTAGTTTTATATTTCATGTTTTTGTTGTTTTAGTTTTTGTGGTGTTACTATAGTTTGTAAATCACTTTGACATACTTGTGCCTAAGATGGTGCATCAAATAATTACAAATAAATAAAGAAATGGGCTCTGATTTCAGCACCTTGCAGCGGCAAGAGCCACCGGCCGTGGCTCTTAAACGTGTAAGAGCTCCTTTCTGAGCACCTGCGTAGTTGCACATGCCTTTCTCAGCTCCCTTAGATACAGTGTGAGTCCCATTGTGTGGGAATTAACAGCCAGCATGTAGGGCATGGAGCGCTGGGCCCTGACAATTTTAGATAGGTCATGGACAAGGGAAGAAGACATGCAAGTTAGGGTGAGCAAAATTCACAAGGTATTTTACTCTACCGCATGCCGAGT
This sequence comes from Ichthyophis bannanicus, assembly GCA_033557465.1. NCBI lineage: Eukaryota > Metazoa > Chordata > Amphibia > Gymnophiona > Ichthyophiidae > Ichthyophis > Ichthyophis bannanicus. Next base: position 532,761,115 of record CM066032.1, read on the forward strand.
CTCTTGCAAAATATATGTAAGGACCTGAGGGCTGCATATGGGTTTCCCACCACATCCAGCAGGAGCAGCAATTTCAAAAAGTTGCACATAGGGTAAAAAAGCATCCAGCTTTTCCCCATATACAGTATATGTGGGACAAGCTTCTTAAAACAGCAGCTCCTGATAACATCCATTACCCTCACTTCTCAACACTGCTCTGACATTAAGCTGCATTCCCCAGCCCTCCCCCTACCTTTGATTCCACCCTTGGCTCTTACCAAGGTCCTTGGTAGTTTAGTTGGAGCAGGAATGATCCCCAGTTGTTCCTTTCATAGCAGCTCTTGGTTCAATATGGCACCCATGACGCTTACGAGTAATTTCATGAAACTATTGCTAGGGATCAAGCTGCCAAATAAAGGCACATACATTTTAAAAATTCTATAATTTGCATTTATACTTACCCTGATGTATGCATAAGTGCCTGCTTGAAGCATTAGATGCAAAGTCCGAGGCCAGCACCCCTGATCACTCCCTGACATCACCAACCTCTCCTGACCCCCTTGACATGAAGCCCCACTCCCCAACATATCAGTCCCCAGTGGCCCCTGGCAGACCTCTCTCTAACCCCCCAATTCCATCCCTAGCCCTTACTGGGTTCCCAGTAATCTAGTGGGAATAGGAGCGATCCTCAGTTGTTCCTACTCATGATGACTCAGGGTTCAAATGGCACCTGTGTCCACTAGCGATAATTTTAAGCTACTACTGCTAGGATCAAGCTACCAATCTCCTGCGCTTTGAAGGTGCTTTGTGGTTCACTTGAGGTTGACGTAATCAATTTTATTCTTGATAGTTAGATTTTTTTATTTCTGTAGTATTGACTTGTTGTATCTTGATTGTTGTAGTTTGATGTAATCTGCCTTGCATATCTTTTACTTGTAAAATAAGAAATATAAACCTACAAATTATATTCTATTAAATTAAAAGTTGACAGGCAGCACATGTATTCCCCTTGTAAAATGGGGAATATGTTTTAGGCCTGCCCCAACCACTCCCTCTCCACACTTTAACCACACTTCCTTGCAATCTCTGTGTGGTGGATTACCATGTTTAAATAGCAGGGATGTTTCCAAAATAACCCCCATTGCAGGTAGTATCTCCTTCTCTTCGCCTCGTGACTGTCTTCCTTTAAGTCCTTTCAGCCTCTGGTGGGGCTTTGAGCGCTTCCCCAGCTTTTCTTTTAGTTTGCTGAGCCTGCTGTGTTGAATTGGGGGCCAGGGTCTGTGTGGCCCAATAGGCAAACTCTAGAGTCACCTAGAGCACAATGTTTCCAGGACATCCCCTATCACCACTGCCATCCTTCTCTGGGACCTGCAGCATTAAAATGACAATGCACCCCTTACCCAAACTCTCCACTGCTGAATTGCTTTTCCTATACCCTCTGTGACCTGACACTTTTGCCCCCTCCGACGCAGACTTCCTGTTTGCACGTGGGCAGAAGCAGAAGGTCACAAGAGTTTGAGTAAGTGCTGTGTTGTCTTTTTAATGGTATTGCTTCTGCTGTGAATCCCAGAGAGGGACGTCAGCGGTGACATGGAGGGCGAGGTGGATGGAGGCGAGTAGCAGGATTGAGGGCTTGCCTAAGATGCCTCATATTCTTTCACTGAGTCTGGCTGATGTAGTGAAACATCTTTTTGGCTGGGGACGCCAGCCAAACCATTCTTCAATCCTACCCCCACTGTGCTCTCATTGCTGATGCTGTGTTGCGCAAAATATTGGTCAGGCCAATGGCTTACCTCATTCTGTTGCCTATAATCCTTGTGACCTTGGGCAAGTCACTTAACCCTCCATTGCCTCAGGGAGAAACTTAGATTGTAAGTCCTCCCGGGACAAGGAAATATCTACTATACCCAAATGAAACTCATCTTGAGGTACTACTGGAAAGGCGTGCTCTAAATGCAAATAAATAAACAGGAGGTGGGTGTGCCTTGGACTTGACAAAGTTTTGGAAATGCTGGCCTAGAATAGAAAGATAGGGAAAGGAGGGCAGGCTGCAACATCATGGAAGCCTCTAGTGCTACCTGCCAACTTTTAATTTAATAGAATATAATTTACAAGTTTATATGTCTCATTTTACAAGTAAAAGAAATGCAAGGCAGGTTACATCAAACTACAACAATCAAGATAAAACCAATACTACAGAAATTTTAAAAAATCAAACTATCAAGAATAAAATTGATTACGTCAACCTCAAGTGAACCACAAAGCACCTTCAAAGCCCAGGAAACTGCCAAAGAGAGTCAAATGAACAGGACTTTCCTTATCTCCTATCACTTGTCAATTGATCCATAACCAGCGGGTCAATCAATATTCAGTGGTAGTAGTCGGTAGTTTATTTTAAACACTGGTTGCTACAGCTGCAAATACTTTAGATATTCAGTGCCTACACCTGGACAGTGGCCAGTGCTTTAATGAGTGAGTACCATGGCCAGCGCTGCTGCTATCCCTATAGAGGTGATATTCAGCATCACTATCCAGATAAACTAGCAGGATAACCTTAGGACATCAAAATGTTTTCAGATGGTTATCTGTAGAGTGATGCAAAATGTTGCCGATATTCGGATAATGTACAGCTCTATCCCCGCTCTGCGCATGAGCCACCCTGGCACTACCCAGATAAAGCTGAGGCGGTCTGCGAGGACCTTGCACAGGCAACACACAAAACTGCATGAGTGTATCCACCGTGTTTTATAAAGCGACACACATTTTCAAACGGCAACATACCAAAGTGGCGTACTCTAGGCACGGCAGTTACACCTGCCATAGAGCAAGCATAGGTACTGTAGCTATGCCTAGATCGGTGCAGAAACATACATATGTCATAATATTCTGTAATGTATCTGCGTCCTTCGAAGCCAAGCCCATGCTATGCTCACGCCCCATCCCCACGCACATTCTTACTGAACATATACACAATGGACACTTCCGCGTACACTTACAGAACAGCAACCAGCCAAAGTGCTTGTGGAAGTCCTCATTCATGTGCATACGTCCTGCAAATAGGAGTTTGCGTGTGTAAGAGGTACCTTATGAAATCACTCTCTAAATGTTTGTGGAATAGAATATACAATTTCAACTTTTTTTTTTTACATGGTGGTTCTCTCGTACTCTTATTCACGTCAGCTCAATTGGAACTAGGCTCAGATCTAATACCACAAGCCTTTGTGCACACAACCTTGATTTCCCCCCTATTATTATATCACACCTTCCAAATATCCTGGCTTAAGAACATACAGCCTGCACCCTTAAGGATATACAACCACAGGCATTGATATGGACCATAATTCCCACTCACCTACTTAACTAGAGCCTGGGGGCTAAAGAAATATTAAAATATCGCCCCCCCCCGTGGCTGGGGCTCACAAGAGGTGGTAGCAGCATAAAACAAATAAAAATACCCCTTCAAAATGGTGGCCATGATCATCCGGGCCACTGTGTTTGAGAGCTGTGGTATGCTCTGGGGTCAGCAGCAGTTCTCCTTACTCTGTGGCCTGATGCCTCTGAGAGCCACAGCAGAAGAGAAGCTTGGAAAGTAATTCAGTATTTCTTAAATGCATACTTTGAAGAAGGAGCAATCTGGAAAAAAAATAAGGGGCTCATTCACCAAGGTCTGCCCAGGGCCCTATAAGTGATTAAGTGGCTCTGATGTTGTGTCAGAGGAAGGAGGGACCAAACCTGCTTAAAGTGCCGTGAAAAGGCTTAAAGGGCACATTTCGGCTGTCTGCTGTTGCCCTGCCACCACTGAGAGAAGAAAAAGCAGCAGCGGTGGCAGGGCAATAGCAGACAACCGAAATGCGCTCCCCAAGCCTTTGCGCCCTGTGCGGCTGCACCGCTCGCACAGGGCTAGGTACGGTCCTGCACTTAGCTTTCCATTGCCTCAGAAGAAAGGTCTGGCAATCTACCTCTGATCACATTGCCAAGAAAACCCAGGAGCTGCTGGGTTGCCAGGAGTCTGCATTGACTGGAAGATACACACTACATTTATCTGATAACACGAATTGATGCACACTTTATCAGGAAAAAAAGGCCTTGCTAAGCCTAAAAATTTGTTCTTATCAACCAATTTCAAACATCCCATTGTTGGGGAAATAATAGAACAAGTACCTGTAGCTTGGAAACAACTTGATGGCTTTTAGAAGAACATAAAATACTTGATATTTCACAACATAGTTTTAGAAAAGGCATCAGTGTTGAAACTCTTATTACCACCCTTTTAGATACACTCATAAAGACACACAGGTTTGTGATTCAGCCTTCTTACTAATATTTATTGATCTTACTTCTGCTTTTCTTCAGTTGTTCCTGACATCCTTCTTAAAACTTTGGCCTCACTGGGCTTAGGGGGCTCTGCTTTTTCCTGGTTTTCCTTGTATATGTCAAACCGAGGGCAAGAATACAAATGAGTATACAGAATGAGGTGTCTGAACGTTTGAATTTGGCGATCTGCTTTCTTGGCGGTTTTAATTAATATTTGGTTCCATTTTGTAACTTATTTCACACTCTGCAAATCAATTTTAAGTTTAATTTTGATGATATTATATTATTTGTACCATTTAATATCAATACAGACCTATTCTCTTTACCTCTGATTTTTTTTTCCAGTATTACAAGTTGGCTCACTGCAAATGGACTTATGATAAATTACTGGAAAACGTAGGCAATGATATTAGCTGGTGTGTGAAATTGTTCTTGGCTGTCTGCCATTACTTTAGACCAAAATATAGTCTCTATATGTGATAAGGTACAGTCTTTAGGAACTACCATCAATTTCCAGCTTACAGTGCATCCCGAGGTTTTAAGAGTGCTATGGGATGCTTCTTTTAAGCTTAGAAGGATTCATGATTTAAAACATTTTCTCTATGGAGGAGTCATTTGGATGGTTGTGCAAACTAATTCTACCATACTTGGGGCCCGTTTTACTAAAGCCCGCTAAGGATTTGCAAATAACACTCTGAACGCATATGCGTTATTTGCAAAGCCTTTCTGCTAGCTGTTGGGGGTGTAACTAGTATGTTCCTGGCAGCTAGCGTGTGGCAGGGAATTAAAGCGCATGCTCCACTATGGCAGGTACACTTAACGACTTCCATAGAGGAGTCATTAGGCGCACCCACGTTAAGAGCTGTGTTGCTGCTGAGTGCACAGCAATTGCCCAGGCTCCAGTGATAGTGCGCTTTCCATGCTGAGGCTCTACCCAGGCCCTGCCCTGTCCCGTGATCGCCAGTTAATAAGCGCTTTAGCACGTGGCCGTGGACCTGCTCATACATTAGATGCCCTGTTGCTGCACATTAAAAAGCCTGCTATCCAGTAAACGGGCTTTAGAAAGAGGGGCCCTTAGGCAAGGGTCTTTCGGCTCCAGTTGTGTAATTGCTGAAAGCGATACAGAATGCTCCAGTGTGAGTTATCTTTGGCTTAATAAAGACAGACCATGTAACTGAAAAACTGGTAGAACTTCACTGGCTTCTAATGAAATATTCGATCTTATTCAAATGGGTGTGTTTAATAAATAAATGCCTTTAGGACGAGTCCAACAAAGAGAACTCATTTAACTGAGCGCTGTGAGCCATCTCAAACACTGTTCTAGTCAAAAGGATTTGCTGATGATTCCTTCTGCTGTTTCTACTCATCGAGCGTTCTCGACAGCTCTCCATCTCTTTGGAATACTCTGCTCCTTGACATTCACAGTGAAACAGATGTTCACTTTTGTAAGAAGCTGAAAATCTGTTTTCAAATTTGTTTTACTTACTGCCTTAAGCAAAGGCATACAGGGGAGTAACCTGCGTGGAGCAGCGGGTACAACTCTGCAACTCCAGCCACTTCACTGGGCAGACGAAATGGACAATCCTGGTCCTTATCTGCCATCATTTACTACATTACTGTGTTGATATTTGGTTTATATTTTATGGTTTTGTATTTATGTACATTTTATCTGTGATCCGGTTAGGTGATTATTTGATAGGTGAGCAAAAATTACAGTACATGAAATGAAACGACCTACGCTTATTATTGCTGTCTTATCCCTATTCAGTTTAAACTTATGGGTATTTGTCCTTTCTATGACATATTCATACATTTGTGGCCAGCTTTGACCTTCCAAACTACATCTAGTCCCTATGTTTGTTGATCATCCGTGGGTGCCAGCACTGCATGCCCTGATAATTGGTTAGCACTGAGGCATGCTGGGGGTGGCCCCTGGCCCTAACTGGGCAGTGGAGATATTGGTCTGACTTTCACCACATAGCCATAACAGGGCAGCGGTTATACCCCCCAGCATCGTCACAAGGAGCAGCGGCACATGTGGATATTCAGCGTCAGAGATGTACCGAGTGTGAATTGCACCCTGTGTGACTTGCACATTGAGCATGCGCCCCCCCCACCCCCCACCTCCATCTAGCTACTTTCTGGATGGGGGCGGGAGAGAAGAGGCATGCCCGACGTGGAAGTCACCGATGTACTAAGCAGATCTGTCCCTCCATGCTCTGACACCACATCAGAGGAGGGAAGGACCAGACCTGCTTAGCGTGCCGTGAGAAGGCTTAACGGGCGCATTTCAGCTGTCTACCGTTGCCTGCCGCTGCTGAGAGAAGAAAAAGTGGCAGCAGCAGGCAACGGCAGACAGCTGAAATGCGCCCCTTAATTTTTTGCGCCTTGTGTGGCCGCACCGCTCACACAGGGCTAAGTACGGTCCTGTTCAGCGCCACTAACCGTGTTAGTGCCATTGCATATCCTGCTTAACGGCACTAACACAGTTTGCAGGTCTGCAACCGTGTAGAGGCCTTTGAATATTGAGCCCAGCACCTCTAAAGTACAAAGATTTCCAGATTTTGGGAGAGAAACTTAAACCCATTGTCAACACTATAACATTCTCAGAAGTTCTACCTGTTCGTGCTAAGGGCAAAAAGAGGCTGCATCACATAAACAACTTTAATATGTGGTTCCAAACTTGGTGTAAACAAGAAGGATCTAGATAGATAGGCGACTGGGGCTATAGATGGAACAAGAGCTATGCTGTATTGATGGACTGCATCTCTCTGTGGCAGAAAAAAATGATCATAAATGCTTAGTATTGCCGCTGCCTGGTTAGGTTACAGATTCTGTGGCCAACCCGGTTATTCAGTACCGGTGGTTGGATATGGCCCAGGCATTGAATATCCGGATCTAAGTTTCAGCGCCAGTGACTAGCAGCTGTAGGAGAACTAGCTGCCAGAGCTGAATAACGGGCTTGCTGTTTTTAGCAGGTCATTTGTATCCAAGAGGGTAACGATATCAGTTTCAGAACGCTCGCTTTCTGCTCCAACTATACTATCAATTCACTTTGCATTCTTGCTGGCTGAGGATCCTGGGAGACATTGCACCACCTTCTGTCCCTCTGATGGAGTCTCCAAGTAGGCTTGCTGTTTTGAGATTCTTTGTTCATGTTTGGATAGTGCCCTTCTCATTTAAAGCTACTTCAGTCTTCATTAATTGAGCACTCATTTACGAAAGCAGAGAAGACATTATGTAAAGATATCTTTTGTGGAGTGAGGGTCTCAGTGTTACAGGTCGCAGCTTTCCAGACATGGAGTAGCATACCTGTGCAGTCCTGCACCTATTTTACAAGGGGCTCTTCATTTGGCAGAACCACTTATAAAATACTGGACATATGAATCCCCCTTTCTACATACTTTCTAAAATGTTTCTTCACACCTCTACCTGAGTTCAGTGACCTATACTGCTTGTTCCCTATAGAGCAGTGCTTTCCAAACTTCTATCCCATATGGCCCCGTTTTAGCAAGTGAAAATTCATGTGACTCCAGATGATGATGAAATCAAAATAGCAGATCTCCAGCCTCCTTCCCCTCCCTCCACTCATCTAAAACAGGAAGGCAACAGAAGCCACAGTCAGCACCGGGTCCCTTGTCAGTGTGCAGTGTGTGCTTACAGCAGAGGCGTAGCGTGGGGGGTGCAGGGGGGGCCGGCCGCACCGGGCGCAACATGGGGGGGGGCGCTCGCACTCGCAGCTCTCTGTTGCCGAGGAGGGGGAAAGGCAGGTCCCTATGATACATGTTGGCGCGTACGCCATCTGGTGGTAGCACTGCAAAGAGGTTTGCGCTATAGCCCTCGAGCCCGCAGTCCTGGGAGTCGCATTGTTCTTGGCAAACCCTCGGCAACAAAGCGCAGGCGATGCGTTTGTCACCCTTTAGGTTGCTATTTCACACACGCTGCCGGGGCGGGGTGGGTGGGGGACTGTTTATCGTGACGTCGCACCTCGATCTCAATGTAAAGCTGGGGTTGGGGTCGGATCGCCCTGTGCGCTCGAGAAGACGGAGCTGCAGGGCGGCATCGCGAGTTTCTGGTTCCGGATCTCTTCCCTGCTGTTGGGCGTTTAACCATGCTTGTCGGGCTCTTGCTGCTGTGCTGTTCGTTTCCCTGGACTCCGGCTCAGCGAGGTCAGTGCTGACGATCGCTCCCTCCCGGGGTAGGATCACGGTCGGCTCCCCCGCGCAAAGAAGCTCCCCGGCGGCTAAAATCCACGGGTTAGGGGGCGCAAATTACTTGCCTTGCCCCGGGTGCTGACAACTCACGCTACGCCACTGGCTTACAGACCTCAGTACTCAGCATGGATTTCCAGGCTAACAGGAAGATTACCCAGGAGAGCCTATGAATGTTCACTGGCTCACAGGCCACATGCTGACTGGTGATTGCCACTACTTGGCATAGGTCACAGTGAAAGTCCAGAGAGAAGAGGAAATGGCCATGTTTCAGTGACTCCATCCACTGATGATGTGACACCAAGTTTGGGAACTACTGCTATAGAGTTTATGCTGGATTCTAATCTGCTGATTAGATTAAAGTCAAAGGGCCTGATATTCGAAGGAACCTGCTAACTTGATAAGCTCCGATGACCCCCTTATTCAGTAGCGCTATCCGGATAGTACTGCTGAATATTTCCACTTAATGGTGCGACACTATAGCTGAAAATTGCCGCTATCCGAAGAGACACTGCTGCTGACCACAAAATCAAGATATTCAGCAGTAGCCGATATCCAGATTTATTTTATCCATGGTGACTGGTGTTTAAACAACTGCTGACTTCCACGGGCTCAGTATTGGCCTCAAAATGCCTGTAGCAGGAAAGTGCAGGAGCTGTGGCTGTCTGCTTGGTTTGTCGCAGGGGTGGCCAAACTATAACACACCAGCCCAAGTCAACTCACAAGACTGCAATCTGACATGTTTATCCTTCTTTCTTTAATTAAGATAGCTCCACAACTATCTGTAAAGACATCATCAAAAGCCCAACATCACAGGCTTTTTATATTTATGCATCGGGGACTGCCACAGTGGTACAGCAGAAGAAGGGGGGAGGGGCAATCTATAACATGACTGAAGGAGGAAGCTGCTGACTGTGTGCCCAGGAGGAGCTGGCTACTCTTTGGTCAAAGGAGCAGGGGGCAAGTCACTTCTGGGCTGGAAGAAAGAGGGCAAAGTAAGCTCCCATGTGGGCATGAGAAAAAGGAAGTTGTTGCATAGCCCACACCATTGCATGGATGGGTTAGGGAGGAATAAACCACCACATGCTCAAAGGAATGGGGAGCTTGTCATTCCTTGCCAGAATGGAAGGGAGAACGCCTCACAGGTGGGAGGGGAATATTGAGCTCCAGCTGGGTCCAGGGATATGGGATGCTAGAGTCTGGCTTGGAAATTAGTGGGGTCAGGAAGAGAGGGAGGGTATGCTGGGGTCTGATTTGGGAGATAGAAGGAGAATGCTGAAGTCTGCCTTGAAGAGTATCGGGGTTAGAAAAGGGTAAGGGGACAGGGATGTGTTCTGCATGCACTGGGTCTGTACTGAGGATGAGGACAGGGACACTCCTTGCATACACCGAGTCTGTGGGGTCTGCTTGAGGAAAGGGTAAGGGAATTCTCGTATCTGGCTGGGAGAGCATTGGGGTCATGGAGGAGGGTGCTGGGGTCTAGTTGGGAAGAACAGCGAGGTCAACTTTTTTTTTAAACATTTGTTACAGTCCCATGCTACATAATAAAGCTGCTACAATTTGCTGAGTATATCAAGCATTGCAAAGGGTGAGGTTGAGAAATCAAGAGGCAGAAAACACAGCGAACAGAGCAGCAGTGAAGGCATATCCTTGTGACATCACCTTTTGTTGATGCCAGAGATCTAGAGGATGCAAATCCACGCCAACCTACATAGCAACAGAAAGGGCTGAAGACCCGGACGTCTGTGAGGAAGAATATGAAAGTAATGACCATGGGTTTTCGACACTGGCTTGGCACAATTATCACCACAGATTAATGCTGGAAAGACATCACAGGGATTTAGAACAAGACCTTATCCCGGCAAACAAAACGTTTCCTTCTCCGTACAGATGGTGATTGTCACTACTACAAGTACACCACCTCCACTATCATACTGCTACTACTAATCATTCGTATAGCGATACAAGGCGAACACAGTGCTGTACATGTACCAGTGAGACTGTTCCTGCTCATCAGAGGTTACAATCTAGTCAAGACAAGAAACATAGCAAAACTGGGGATTAGAGTATGGTAAGAGACACAAGTAGTGAACAAGAGAGCGAGGGGCATCAGGATCCAAACGCAACCTCAAAGAGGAGCCGCAGAATGAATGCACTTGTAGGTCAGTAGAAGTCTGAACTGGATGCAGATGGATAGGGAGCTAGTGAAATGATTTGAGAACATGAGTATAGTGACACTGCGGAAGATAAGCTGTGCGGCTGAGTTTTAAAAGCCATGCAGTTGAGTATAAACTCTATAGGGAATAAGCGGTATAGGTCTATCATTAAAAAACAGCTGCACTGGCATTGCAAAAGAAAATGGGGGAGAGATTATTGGCAAGGGTATGATGGAGTAAGAAGGACTTATTAACAATCAGATGTCATGCCTGCACATACTGTCAACCAGAGAATAGCAGCTGCTGCTGTGAACGGGCCCTTCAGCAAAGTCCACCTTTGTATTCATAGTGTCCTTTAAGGCCAATCCGCCTTCCTTGGGAATGGAGGCCTGCTTTGTGACCGCTGTGACCTGCACATCCACCTTGGGTGGGCAGGACCGTACAATGCACTCCTCCTCCAGGAGAGCATACATCCTTTTACACACCATTTAACCTCTTAGGCAGGGAAATCAGGAAAGACCATAATATGTTCTTGATAATCTCTGGAGATGGGCAGTACTGTCATGAATATCCGCACTGCCTGTAGAAGTGGGTGAACCTGCGGCCCCTGCTCTATCACTGAAGCGTCAACCAACTACCAGGCGGATGAAACTCAAGCAATCAATGCTGCCAGCTCTCCCCTCCTGGACAGGTGAAAAATGCCAGCTGCCACATGATCCTCTGAAGTAGAAAACACTTCTTCCTTCGCATCAGTCTCCTCAACCAAGATGTCTGAACCAATACTCAAGTCCTAGTCTTGGACAGACCCCAACCTCCATCTGGGTCGCTTAGAAAGAGGCATTCAAGCAGGGTTCTACACTCTGCCCATCTCTCACGTGACTGGGATCGAGGGAATCCAAAGGCTTGCTGTAGAAGGAAAAGAATTCCAGGGAAAAACCCGGATTCTGGGAGCTCCCCTCCATGAGAATGATCCCCAATCACAGGGTACACAGCCGTAGACGAACCTTCCAAAGAAGAGAAGCGACCAGAAGTGTGGTCACCGGACAGGCTATTATTCCTACCCACACCACCATCAATCATCTCCTACCTTGGGGTGGAAAATGCCTGACCAATTGAATCCCTCAATGGAAGAAGGGAGACGGGCTTACAATTTAATCTACAAACACATATAGACAATCAGCCACAACAGCAATCAAGATAGCATTATTATAAAAGAAGACAGACTTCAGGATCAGTGTCAATGGTTCCTGCAATAACAATGGCAATACCTGGTGAGGCTGTAATGGACACTCCCTTGACTGCGACCCCCCCCCCCCCTCAGCCCCAGAAGTAATAGCCAATGCACCCACAACAGCAAACAACTGAGGAAAGAAAACAAATCCACTAGATTGCACATCTATTCAACATTCATCGCCTTTTCTTTCTTCTCTTCCTCATCTTCAGGGGCAGAATAGACTCAAATTACCCTTCTGGTCACTGCTACAGCCTTCAGCAATGTGGCAGAGTAATGGGAAGAGGGTGTCCTTGTTCTCTCAGAAAAAATGTGCTATGGAGAGAATATTTTTACATTTTTTAATTATTAGAGAGTAGAAAGAAGAGGGCAAAAAAGGATGATATATTAGAACCTAGGAGCAAAACCATTCTGAGATATACATTGAATTGAGTTCTTTCCTTTGAAAGGATTATCAGCATCACATGCAGGAAGCACCTGGGTCAGTTAGATCCAATGCTATCTTATCTCGACACAATTCTAGGAATATAAAAGCTTTGGCTGGCTCTTACAAGAAGCCTTCCAGGGACCACACAGAAGCTAAGTGAAATATGACTTGGAGCACCATTGATGCAAACGTGGTCAAAAAGAATGTCAGCTAAGCATAGGAGCAATGTGTAGAGATGCATGAGAAATAAAAGTAGTCAATACTTCTCTTCTGGGCTGGCACTTCAAAAGAAGTTTTCAAGAGTGCCACTTCAGGCATGGATGCTTTAACTGTGCAGTGTCCTACCCAGTCACCATATGTGGACAAAGGTCTACAACTAAAGAGCAGCAACAACTAAAATGCACAATTTCAAGGCCATGAAAATGATTAGTGAATAATTCAAACACACTTTCATCATCCCTTTCTCAGGGCCTCCAGAAGGTGCATATCAACCTAATTGTAGATGAACATGATGCAAGGCCAATGCGATCAAGGCAAAGCGACACTGCAAACTCGATCAGGACCAAATAAGTCCATTTCTACATCAGAAAAAGATAATATAGTAACATCACCAAGGATTCTTGACTAAGGGGGTTATTTTAGAAATTTTATTCATAATTTGCACACTGCAATGCAATGTGTGCTTTCAAGTCAATACTGATTCCCGGTTACCCAGCAGCTCCTGGGTTTTCTTGGCAGCGTAACTGGACATAAATTGACAGGCCTTTCTTCTGAGAAAATGGAGGGTTAAGTGACTTGCCCAAGTCCACAAGGAGTACTAGTGGGAATCAAACCCTGGTCTCTTGTTGGTTGCTCTAACCACTAGATTACTCCTCCACTCCATAATCAGGTGTATACACTTGTAAATTAAAACAACATGTAAATGGCCATTTTAAGAAAGGGTCCAGTTTACAGTGGATGTCCATCCTGCATCCAAAGTATACAGGGGTGTGTTGGTGCATGACCTAGGTGGGACAACACTCTACATGTGCATTCCCCACTTCATAGATAGAATGCATGTATAAGACCAAAATTGTCCATGTCCAGATTTACACCTTTTCTCTGACATGAATAGGAATTTTAAAAAAATGCTCATTTCGACCAATCCTTTAAAGAAGGAATTAAGGAGGATATCTCCCTTAATCATTCAATGTTTATTCCCCCCACCCTGAAAATTGAAATAATATAATAGAGGCCTCTGCAGGTGATTAAGAGTGGCTGTATATCTTTAATTGCAAAGTGGCTGTGATGGACCTGTAGGTTGCTGGGTTTCCCTAGCGATTTTTCCAGTGGGTACATCTGTGAATTGGCTCTTCCTGGCTGCATGTGGATATACACCCTATACCTTATTCATATTTTAGAGATGGCTCTACCTTTTAGCATAGCCATTTCTAAAATACCGTCACAGGTGTAAGTATGATGACCTCAATGTCTCAATTCTGATCTCCACGTCGTATCTAAAATGTGCCTTTACATGGGTAAATTAACACATAAATAAACAGAATACTTTAAACAAACATAGGGGCCCTTTACTAAAGTGCACTGTGGTTTTGCACCTGATGTACCAATAGTGTGCAAAATCATGACGCATTAAGTGCAAAGCCATCACATTACCTATCGGGGGCATGGAGAGCATTTCCCTGATAGGTAATGCACGGCAACGGTCAGTAATATGGGTTGGCAATACAGTTCTGCCGGTCTGGGTGGAGGTAATTGCACTCATGCTAATTGCAAGTTGTGCTGTTAGCACACAGTGTATACCTATATGATGATGGCACAGAACTCACCATGCCCACTTTTTGCCCCTAATCCGCCCAATTCCCACTTGAATGCGCAAGACACATGTGGGAATAGGTATGTGCTGTCACAGCAATGTGCTAACAGTTACTGTGAGCTCCATATTTCTAAAATCAATTTTATGGTTTATGTATTTATTAAAGTGCAGATTGAGATGCATTACAATAATTCCATAAGCTGTATGGAGATGCAACCAATGATCATACATTGTCATGTTTTGGCACATGCCTATCTCAGGGGTCATATGGAAGTCAACAAAATAACTCAGAATATATTTTAATCAATCTTGCTACCTTATCGCAGCATTCAGTGCATACAAACAGCTCAATATTATCCCAAAACACCTATCAGTAACAGACCATGTGTTAAAATGGTATTGAGAGAAATATTAAGAGTATGTCTTGCTCTGCTCAGTATTGGAAAACATTTTACCTCAACTCTGGGATCAATTACACTCGTTGAATTCAATCATGTACAATTTTAGATTTCTTCCAATGTAGCTAAAATGATTTGAAATATATGCTATAATCCAAAAGAACATATTCATCGATTTATATTCAATGAATAAGTAAAAATACTAAAAATGAGCTGATAAATTGCTCCATTTGACGGAACCAAAATGACTTTCTAAATGTCACTGAGCATTGTACTGTTCAGTTATTACATTGCTATTATTTACCTTGGAGAATACAAATCTCTTCTAATGAATTCAGAATCAATTAAATTATATCATAAAGTCAATAAAATATTGCTGAATTGATAAGTATAAGAAATATCAAAACTTAAGCTTAATGAATAGAGATTAAAACACTAGAGAGAGTACAAACTTATTCAAAACTCCTTCCGAATGAATGAAAAAGGCTTATTGAACAGCAGATTGTTCACTAAACAACTATATCACAGAGATCTGCATAAGGTAATGCAACTGTTTGTTTCTTGAGTTGGATGCTAAAAATTTGCAACAAACACTTAATTGTAATAGCAGCAGCTGTTCTTGAAGGAATGACAGTTGTACAGGAAGCCTGTGAGTAAGACGTCCACTCCTGGACCTTCGGTGGGCCTTCGTCTGCTCAAGGTAGAAGGCCAGGGCTCACTTACATTCCAGCATGTGCAGCGCTGCCTCCTTCCTGTAGGCTTGAGGCTGGGGAAAGAAAGTCGGCAACACAACTGACTGATTAAGATGGAAAGCAGGGGGGGGGTCACATGATGAAGCGGAGCTGAACGGACGCTTGACGGCTGAGCTCTGCTGCTAGCACACAAAAAAAGCAAATAAACTGCATATAAAAATCACACTGGACCCTGTAATCTCCCCCCGAGGCAGCAGAAAGTGAGGTGAGCATGCAGAGCCAAGGGGTGGGGGCAAACGATGAGGTGGATCAGTGGAATGCCCGCAAAAACACCCAGGCCTATAAAGGAAAGATCATCAAACATGGCGGCAGAGCAAACCACAGCAATTATCACACTGCAGGAAGAAGCAATATGGGAAATTACTTGATCATTGACCGCGGTGCTCGACGAATGCCTCTCTCGCCTACATGCCTCGCTGGAGGAGCTGAAGGGAAGTTTTGAGTCTCGGACACAGCAAGTCCAGCAGCAGGAGGCATGTGTGGAGCAGCAGGAAAGTAGCACAGAGGCCCTTGAGAGGCGAGTGGCGCAACTGGAGGAGCGCTGCAAGGCACTCACAGAGCAAACTGATAACCAGGAAAATAGAGGGCGACAAAACAATGTGCAGGTGATAGGCCTCCCTGAATCATGCAGAGAGAATGAACTCAGAGACATTTTCGAAGAATGGATGCCACAATAGCTAGGGGGTGGTAAAAGCGGGAGTGCGATTGCTGGTGGAGTGAGCACATCGGCTGGGGCCTCGGCGAGAGGGTGCTGATAGACCCAGACCGGCGATTGCACATATATGCAATTTTGCAGACAAGGAAAGGCTGATGGGGGAATATCGCAAGAAGAGGCAGTTGGAATACAAAGGCCATAAGCTACTAATGTTTAGTGACTATTCTAACTGAGTGGTGGAAAAGCACCACAGCATGGTGCCATATTGCTCTCAGCTAGCCCAGAGGAGTGTGCAGTTTGCATTACAATACCCTGCAAAGGTGAGAGTACACTATGAGAACCAAACGTCCTACTTTGAGACTTCGGTGGAGTTAAAGGCCTTTATTGAATCAATACCTAGAGAGTAAGAGGAATGGGTGTGTTGCATCGGAGGACATAGTTGGACAAGGCAACATACCGCTTCCCCCCTTCTCTTTGATCTGTTCTTTTTTTGGATGCTAACAGCAGTAAATGAACTGTGGAGCTTCTCCTTTCCTTAAGTATGGGTTATGCACAGACCGGTGGACAGATGAAGTACAGCTGCTAGACAGAGGAAAGGAGCAGCATCAGGAGAGAGCAATGGCCCTGATGGATCTGTGCTTGATAATCAACTGCTGGACTGGAGTAGGAATGTAAGAGGGCTAGCGGTCTTAGGGGATTTATAGGGGAATGAGGGCAGTAATCATTGGGCGCAGCAAATATATAGAGTTAATAATTGAGACGATTAAGGGGAAGGGGGACAATGGTGCAGGGAATGAATGGCCAGAATGCGGATGTGGTGTGGCTAGAGTGATGTGGTGGATAGAGGAAGAGATGTGGGGGGAGAGGGTCCACATGAGGGGCACTGGGAGCAGGGGGCCATCACATAGGTTAGGAGAAGGAAAGAGTTAGGAGGGAGTAACGGAGACCAAGTAAGGGGTGGGCAGTGGGGGAGGGGGAGGCAAAGTCGGTGGGGACGGGGCATGGAGGAGAAAGGGGAGCCTATGCAGCTGGGAGATGGGCAACCCTATTAGGTTAAGACTAAGGTGCAAAAACACAGAGGATGCAGAGCGCCATGGCATTGGAGAAGTTGAAAATTTATACCTTGAATGTAGATGGGATCCACTCACTGATAAAACACACTAAGTTGCTTAACTACCTTAGGAAAGAGGAAGCAGATGTGGTAATGCTACAAGAAACTCACCTCGATGCGAAGGAGCACGGGAAACTCCAAAGAGGCTGGGTAGGGCAGTTGGACCACTCATCATACAATGGTAGGCAAAGGGGGGTTGTTACCCTTCTCCATCGGTGGGTACCTTTTGACATACACCAATGCATTACTGGCCCCGAGGGTAGATATCACCTGATGAGTGGGCAGATGGGAGGACATAAGATAGTTTTTTGTAACGTATATGCGCCTAATGTGTATCGCCACAAATTCTTCCTCACACTCAGTTCCAAGCTCTTGCAATTTGGAGGGTATAAGTGGGTCATTGGGGGGGGGGGATTTTAACTTGCCCCTGGATTTGACCATTGATTGTAAGCCACCACAGGGCTCGCAAAGGGGAAACCAGGAAAGAGGGTGACTATCTGGTGGGTGAACATGGGATGATAGACGTATGGAGAACTTTACACTTGGAGGAGGTGGATTTCACCTTTTATTCAGCCCCTCATAACAGTTACGCTTGACTAGATTACCTTTTGACAACAGCATCTTTGTTACCAAGAGTTGAGCGGGTAGAAATAAGGGATACAGGTTGTCGGATCATGCCTCAATGGCGAATGAACCAAACCCTTTATAAAGACAAAGAATTCACCAAAAAGGAGGCTTGGGGACAGTATTGGGGAGAGAATGGCACAGGCGGAATGGACCCCCCGGGTGCTCTGGGAGGCTGCTATGGCTAAACATTACCAAGTTTAAGTTACAATGTAAACCACTTTGATTGAAATGATAAAGCGGTATATAAAACCTGTTAAATAAATAAATACTATGTGGGGATGCATAATAGCATATACAGCTGGAAAGGAAAAGCTCAATAATGCCCAAATTTTAGATCTATTACAACAGCTGCAGGCATTGATTGCGTAGGAAGCATATCAATTATATGGACTCAAAAGACAGGGAACAATATTTAACCTTGCGAATGGAGCTGAACGCTTTGCTGGCCCAGAGAGCGGAGGGGGACATTAAAGTTTATAAATACCAGCCACACAAGTGGTGAAATAAATGCGGACGAATGTTGGCACACTTGGTTAGTCCTGCAAAACACAAAACTATAGTGAAGGGAGTGTGGAACTCACAGGGTGGGTTGGAGGAGCAGGAGGAAAGTATACGAAAGCAGTTTCAACAATTCTATAAGACATTGTACAGTAAGGGGCCTGAGGACAAGTTGAGTAGGGAGGATTTTTTTCAGGGCTGGAGCTACCCAAAGTGACGATGGAAGAGCAGGAGGGGCTGAGCCGCCCTTTCACAGCAGGGGAAATCAAGAGGGCTATTCAAGTGCTCAAGTTGGCAAAGGCCCCTGGCCCCGATGGTTTGGGAGCAGAGTTCTAAAAAATCCTGGGCAGGGAGATCATCCAACCCTTCCAAAAGCAGTGTGAGGTAGCTTTTGCAGGGGAGACCTAGGGGGAAGGCAAAATGAGGCCACAATAGTTGTCTTGGCTAAACTGGGGAGGGATAGAGAGCTGGTAGGGTCTGTCAACGTGGGCAAATATTAATATGACTTGCAAAGGATTGTGGGAAATGTAGTCCATTCATACCAGACTCAGCCGTTCACAAGGGTAAAGCAAAGAAGATATTTTTATTTATGGGGTTATTTCTCCCAACACAGATATACTTGGTAGCACATAAAAAGGAATACTTGCTTTCAGCATTATGCTTAGAAAACAAATAAGGAAAAACAACAGCTGAACTTGTTAAGCAATCAAATCAAAGCATAAAGACCTGGATGGGAACCAAAAAGGTCTTTTCTGTAGGCACCTGCTAATATCTTCTTAGCAGTGCTTCAAAGAACAAACAAAACCCCACAAAGTAGGAAAAAAAACCTGTTCTTTTTCAGGGATAACCTATTGTATCTTCATACACACTCAGAAGTATCCCTTCAGAGCTCACTGGCAATTAGGCAAGGCTCAATTGCTAACAATTACCAGCTGAAACCCTCTTGGCTGGTTTACTTTCTATTACGTGGCTCAAATCCTACTCAGACGCTTTTCCGAGTAGATGAAAGAACAAGTTTATATTTCTTTGTGATGGTTGTTGTATTTTTGTAACAGCATATTACCACAGAAGTTTAGACAGAGAGCAATCCATGTACTCAAAATCCTCATTCACCACATCTTCCCCTTCTTCAATTATCATAGGTTCACTATCATGGATTGGCACAGAGGAATTTCTCAATGGAACAGTCTCAGGACAATACTTGTTTCCCTGCTGTCTTCCCAGTGAAGAGCTAGGGCATAGATCAGTGTTCATACCTGAGCTTCCATTGCTGTTAGAGTTCCTCTCTAAATATCCTGGCCAGTATGTAGTCCAGTTCTTATGTCCAGCCTTCCAATCAAGATCCCTGGACACTGGATCTCTCTTCACATACCTTCTTGCACTGGTCTTAGGGTCCCTTCCAAGTGCAGCCGTCTCCCTCACAGGTGCCGTCCGGGGATTCCTGGCTCTGCAGCCCCACTCCTCTGGCTTTCCCCAGTCCAGTGGTGTATGCTTGCCTCTGGAATGCCTCCCAGTATACGTACTGCTATGGACTCCTTTAGACCTTCCAAATGCTTTTCTCTTCTTTCTTCCAAAATGTTTCTTTCTCTCTCTGTCCGTCAGCTCTGGCTTCTGCTGATGATGATGGTCAGGATGATCAAGGTGCTTCTGATGATCAAGATGAATCTGCTGCCTCTGATGATTCTCTGTAGAATAAGCTTTTCTTTTATCCTGCTTAGATGAATGCTCCACCCTAGCACAGCACAGCTGTGCTGAATCAAGCCCTGCCCTTGGAGATGAGTGCTTGGGGATTACCTCATAGCCCTCCTGATTGAACACGTTTCCCCACTTCAGCTCTTCTAATGGCTGTTGAAAACCTGGTGCATTCTGGGACTGGTAGTCTTTTATGGAAACATTCTGTTTTATTATTTCTACCAGAACAGACAGGTTGCTTGTTCAGAGTCACTTCACCTCTATTATAGCTCCTTCCTGAACTATGATAAGCTTCCTTATCACAGGTCTGTCAGACGGATGCCTGGGTGAGAATCTTCACACTCTTGGCAAGTGCATATTTCTATATGATTTGCAAGGTATTGTGGGCAATGTAGTTCATTCACACCAGACACAGCTGCTGACAATAATTTAGTTGTGCTCTTGGGTAAAGCCAATAAGATATTTATTTATGGGGTTATTTCTCCCAACACAGATATGCTTGGTAGCACATAAATTAGGTTACTTGCTTTCAGTGTTAACTTGGAAAAACAAAGTCAAAATCAGGAAAACAACAAATGAAAAGCCACAAAGCAAGAAACAAACTGTTCTTTTCAGATTAACTTCTGATTACTTCCCACATAGATTCAAAAGTGATTCTCTTCCTAGCTCACAAGCAATTAGGTAAGGCTTAATTGCTAGCAGTTATCCAGCTGAAACTCCTTTAGCTGGCTTGCTTTCTACTGTGTGGGTCAAATCCTGCTTCAGGAGCTTTTCTGAGTAGATTAAAGAACAAATTTGTATTTCTTTGTGATGGTTGCTATACTTTATAACAGAAAGTTACCAAAAGAGTTTAGATAGAGAGCAGTCCATATAAATAGGATCTTCATCTGCAATCATACCCCCATCTTCAACAAGCATAGGTTCAATATCAGGGATTGGCACAGATGAATCTCTCAATGGAGCACTTTCAGGAGAATACTTGTTTCCCTGCTGTCTTTCAAGGTTATAGCTAGGGCATAGATCAGTGTTCATACCTGAGCTTCCATTGCTGCTAGAGTTCCTCTCTATATAGCCTGGCCAGTATGTAGTCCAGTTCTTATGTCCAGCCTTCCAATCCAGATCCCTGGACACTGGATCTCTCTTCACATACCTTCTGGCACGGGTCTTAGGGTCCCTTCCACGTGCAGCCGTCTCCCTCACAGGTAGCCTCTGGTGATTCTTAGCTCTGCAGCACCATTCCTCTGGCTTTCCCCAGTCCAATGGTGTATGCTGGCCCTTGGAATACCTCCCAGTATACGTACTGCTTTGGACTCTTCTAGACCTCTCAAAGGCTTTTCTCCTCTTTCTTCCAGAGAGTTTCTTTCCCTCTCTGTCCGTCCGGTTTGGCTTCTGCTTCTGATGATCCTTCAGATGAAACTGATGATCCTTCTCTGGATACCCAAGGTGATCATGAAGATGGTCATCTGTAGAATAAACTCTACTCTTATTCTGCTTAGATGAGTGATCCTCCCTAACACAGCGCAGCTGTGCTGAATCAGGCCCTGCCCTTTGAGATGAGTGCTTAGGGATTACCTCATAGCCCTCCTGATTGAACACATGTTTCCTCACTTCAGCTCCTCTAATGGCTGTTGGAAACCTGGTGCATTCTGGGACTGGTAGTCTTTTATGGCAAAATTCTGTTTTCATATTTCTACCAGAACTGACAGGTTGCTTGTTCAGAGTCACTTCACCTTTTCTATAGCTCCTTCCTGAGCTATGATAAGCTTCTTTATCACAGGTCATACCGACCTATCTCCCTATTGAACCAGGATGTTAAGTTGGTGGCTGCAATCCTAGCATGGAGGTTGGCGCGAGTGATTCCGAATCTCATCCACTCAGACCAGGTGGGCTTTGTACTGGGGCGGTTTGCATTCACCAATTTATTGAAGGCAATGGCCATACTACGGGCTGGGAAGTTGAAAGCAGGTGACAACATCATAGCGAGTTTGAGAATACTTGTTTTGGGTGGTAGAGGAATATGGAATTAAAGGGGCATTCCTAGAATGGATAGGGTGCTGTATCATAAACCTCAGGCTCGCATCTTGGTAAACGGGGCACTGACAGAGAGCTTCCCTCTGTGCCGTGGTACAAGGGAGGGTTGCCCCTTCTCCCCAATGCTTTTTTTTGCTGTCACTTGAACCATTAGCTATCAAGATTAGAACAATGCAAAAGTGGCTGGGCGTAAGGGTGGGTTCGGAGACCTATAAAACTAATTTATTTGCGGACGACATGCTGTTATTCATAGGAAAAGCAAGTGAATCGATACACCAGATCATGGAAATGGTAGCTCAATTTGGCACCTTTGCAGGGCTTAAAGTCAATTGGAGTAAGTCCGAAGCCATGGAGGTGAATCAAAAATGCCCTGCTAGGGATAAAAGAGATTTCCCGCTTAACTGGGCCGGGGGAAACTATGAAATATCTGGGTGTATATCTTAGTGCTGATCAAAAGACTGTGTACAGGAAGAATATAGGGTAACAATTAAAACAATTGAAAGAATGGTGTGACAAGTGGAGTGATCTGCCGCTTATGTTAATTAAAATGGTATGGTTGCCGCGCTTACTATACCCCCTGCAAGTACTACCCCTGTGGATCAAAGGAGTGGAAGAACATACTTATAAGGGGCTGGTGAACGCCTTCTTGTGGAGGGGGAAGACTGCACGGATTACCTATGTGAAACTGACACTGGCTAGAGAAAGAGGAGACTTAAATCTTCCAGACTTACGCCTTTATAACATAGCCATGCTACTTCGATAGGTGCACAAATTATACACAGGGAAGGGCAGGTATTCTCCTCAATGACTATTCGCGCGCGCCCTACAAAGCTTTCTGTCTGCTTCAGCTTAAACTCAGACAGCGGGATGTGCTGTATGTCTTGTGCCATTGGTTAAATAAAAATATTTAAAAAAAAATGGAAAGCAGAGACCACCTTTGGAAGGAAACACAGATGAGTGTGCAAGACCACTGTATTGTGATGAAACCTGGTATAATGTGGGTGAGCTGCCAGAGCTTGGAGCTCACTGACACGACATGCTAAAGTGACTGCCACCATGAACAAGACTTTCCAAGTCAGGTACTTCAAAGGGCAAGAAGCTAGTGGTTCAAAGGGTGCTGACAAGAACTGCACCAGAACCACATTAAGGTCCCAAGCCATAGCTTGGAAAGGAGCAAGCCCTGCATGAATCTAAACAACAAGGGATGAGCCAATATGGGCTTCCCTGCTGAGTTGTGATGATAGGTCCCGATCGCACTCAGGTGGACTCTGACAGGACTGGACTTAAGACCAGACTCTGAGAGGTGCAGGAGGTACTCAAGCAACCTGTTCACTGTGCAGGAAAAGGGGTTCAGGGCCCGGTCAGCACACCAGGAGGAGAACATCTTCCATTTAAATGCATAGGACCTCCTTGTCAAAGTCTTATGGGAGGCCAGGAGGACTTCTGTGATGCCATCTGGTAGGTGACCTTGTCTGTTCAGAGTCCACTCGTGTAGCTGGAGGATGCGTCTCAACTGGTCCACCAGGGAACTGAGTTCTCTGAGCAGAGAGGTAGTTCTCAATTCCATCCTGTGGGTGATGGCAAACTTCCATAAGCGGACCGCCTCCCAGCACAGGAGTTACGAGCCCATGCCCCCTGCTTGTTGACATAGTAAATGTTCATTTGATTGTTGGTCTGAATCAGGACAATCTGGTTGGCGAGGTGGACACTGAATGGGGAAACATGGGAAAATGTATTCAAGCTTCGAACGATTCGGATAGTGAAGCCTGAAGACTGTTTTAAGCGTTTTATATGAAGAGATATAAGAATACTCTTTGAGAGTGCCAATACCCCTGATGAAGGTGTGACGAAACACGGCCTGTGTTGGTTCTTTGGCACGCAATCTCATTCAAGTATCAAATAAAAGGTTTTTAAGCTTTTCCTTCCTTGTGCTACATTTTTGGACTTGATCTCCTGGTTTTCGTGGCACAGTGCTACTTTGTTGGT
Source organism: Ichthyophis bannanicus (assembly GCA_033557465.1). Taxonomy (NCBI): domain Eukaryota; kingdom Metazoa; phylum Chordata; class Amphibia; order Gymnophiona; family Ichthyophiidae; genus Ichthyophis; species Ichthyophis bannanicus. Next base: position 532,784,996 of record CM066032.1, read on the forward strand.
TGGCACAGTGCTATGGTTGGGTGGAGCAAGGGAGCTGCATGTCCCAATGCGATTTCAGAACAACACAAAGACGTTTGGCCCGGGTTGGTGAGATGTCCATTGCTATACCTGCTCCTGACCATGAATAAGGTGATAAAAATACTCACTTTATGAATATAACTGTTCCAGGAGGAAGTGCATAATGCAAGTTCATTGCCACAAGTATTAATTCCTGGCCGAAGAAACCTGCCCATAACTATATACTTTAAACACATTACTGGCCTACCACTGCATGACTGAGTACCTGAAATGGCAGGCACGTATTAACATGTCGAATTAAACAAGGAATAAGGTAAGTGGAGTATTTTACAGCATTGGCATGTGTTGGGTCTTCATCACGTGTTTGCCCAGACACCTTTCTTTGTTTTCAGAAGGGGCCGTAATGTCCGTGATTGGGTGGTTTGTTCTTGTTATTAGAACCCTAGTCAGTCTCCTAATGGCGAAGAAAAAGGCCATTATGCTTGTAAGTGGTGGTCTCTGTGTACACAGTCCTTTAATGGAACAATACTGTTATTTTCTAATAGTAAGCCCATCTACTTGAATAGTTTTTCTATGTGTCGGGTTTCTGGGTTTATTTATTTATTTAGCTATTTTTCTAGACCACTGTATCTGAGAATCACAGCGGTTTATATGGAACAACATAGCTCAATGGGGCTTTACAGAGAACCGATTATAACAATCGAACAATGTTACAATGGGGATGGTGTATGTGGTGTGGTGCCCATGTGAATTGATATATGTGGGAAAAACGACACGGAAAATCTAGGTCAGAATGACTGAACATAAGAGTTGTCTGAAGAGTTGTCTGAACCAGTGCCCCACTGGTTTCTCATTGCATACAGTTTGCGCATAAGTTTGAAGAGTTGCGCTTTGGCGCTCTGTAAGTGTTACAAAGAAGTATGCAAGGTGGTAACTGATTTGTGACTGCTGAGGAGTGAGCAGAAATGGATTTTTCACCTATACCTTTGGGACTCTATAAAGACAAATTTTAATCTGTTTTCTGATGACCATTACTAATACTTACTAATCTGTTATGTTTTTTTGAAAGTGTGAATAAACAGGTGGACAAAGGTGAGTCAGTTGATATAGTGTATCTGGACTTTCAGAAAGCCTTTGACAAGGTCCCTCATCGGAGACTTTTGGCAAAACTAAAGAGTCATGGGATAGGAGGCAGTGTACTATTGTGGATCAGGAACTGGTTAAAAGATAGAAAGCAGAGGGTAGGGCTAAATGGCCAATTTTCCCAATGGAGAAAGGTGAATAGTGGTGTACCCCAGGGATCTGTGCTGGGTCCGCTGCTTTTTGACATATTCATAAATGACCTGGAAAGTGGAATAACGAGTGAGGTTATCAAATTTGCAGATGACACAAAACTATTTAAAGTTGTTAAAACCCAAGAGGATTGTGGAAAATTGCAAGAGGATCTTGATAAATTGGAAGACTGGGCATCAAAATGGCAAATGAAATTTAATGTGGACAAGTGCAAGGTTATGCACCTAGGGACGAACAACCCAAACTATGGTTACACAATGCAAGGTTCCACATTAGGAACCACCACCCAGGAAAAAGATTTAGGCGTCATTGTGGATACCATGTTAAAACCCTCGGCCCAGTGTGCAGCAGCGGCCAAGAGAGCAAATAGAATGCTAGGTATGATAAGGAAAGGAATGGAAAATAAAACAAAGGATATTATAATGCCTCTATATCGTTCCATGGTGAGACCGCACCTTGAATATTGTGTGCAATTCTGGTCGCCGTATCTTAAAAAGGATATAGAGTTATTAGAAAAGGTTCAGAGAAGAGCCACCAAAATGGTAAAGGGGATGGAAGGATACTCCTATGAAGAAAGGCTAAAAAGGTTAGGGCTCTTTAACCTGGAAAAGAGACGGCTGAGGGGAGATATGATAGAAGTCTATAAATTAATGAGCGGAGTGGAACGGGTAAACGTAGATCGATTGTTTACTTTATCAGAATATAGAAAGACTAGGGGACATGCAATGAAGCTACAGGGTAAACTATTTAAGACTAATAAGAGAAAATATTTTTTCACTCAACGTGTAATCAAACTCTGGAATTTGTTACCGGAGGATGTAGTAAAGGCTGTTAGTGTAGCTGGGTTTAAAAAAGGTTTGGACAAGTTCCTGGAGGAAAGGTCCATAAGCCATTATTAAGAAGGGGACCCAGGATATCAATGCTTGAACCAATACAAGCATTGTGGAACCTGTGTCCCTTGGGGAAACTGCTAGGTACATATGACCTAGATTGGCCACTGTTGGAGACAGAATGCTGGGCTTGATGGACCTTGGTCTGACCCAGTATGACATATCTTATGTTCTTATGTTCTTATTTCGCCAGACTGGCGAGTTGATATTTGCTGCTGGCTGCTAATGTGTAAACAACAGGTCCACCACTTGATTATTGGACAATGAACATTGATTGGAGCTAAGTATTTGTTTGACACGTTTAAACTGTTAAAGAAAGTGATTATGAGAAGAGTCCCACTCATATTTTGGAAATAGGATTTTTCATTAGTAGGTCATTGATGCTAATATGCACAGTTTTTGGACATACAGAGAGTCCATGTTTGGGTGCAAGGAAGTCTGAGACCTCCAATGATTTAAAATGAAGAATTAGTGACTTAATTTAAGTCTAAAGTTCCATTGAATTTTGATTGAGCGTATACATTTATATTTAATTTTACTGCTAATGTGTAAAGGCTTAACAGATTTGTTTTGTTTTGTTTGTTTCACTCTAGGGTCTTAAGGTAATTTCAATAGTTTTTCTGTATTTGAGTTATATGTTTTGGTTTCCAGGTAAGAAGTGCACTTTGTTTTGAAAGCTTTCCTGATCTCAGTTTCAGCAGAATAACTAAGTGAGAAAAACAGATATTTGTTGTAGCGTTTAGTTTATGTCACTGAATGTGCTCTTTGCATTACTGGATTAAGTATAGATCTTTTATAAAGACAGCAGTACACACTAATTTTTGTTTTTGATTTGCAAACTCTTTTTTTAAATTTATCTGTTTCTTTTTGCTGCTGTGAATATCATGTGTGCAGCAGAGCTTTTGAACTATACGCACCCTCCCTCTGGAACTCATTACCGAACCAAATCAGGAACACCGCTGATCCATCTGCCTTCCGAAAACAACTAAAAACCATCCTCTTCCAGGAATACCTTGGACCAGAAGCAGGCAATCTCCACTGACATCCCACAGCCCTGCAACCAAATTCCCCAAACCACCCTATAAGAGACCTATGTCTGTTGCCTATGTCCTCACCACCTGTTCAGATCATCAATGTTGGCCCCCGGTGACGGCTCCCGCCCCCACACTGATTGTTGTCCACCCCCCCCCCCCTTCAATGTTAAACCACTTTGACCTGGTGAAAAGCGGTATATAAATGCAGCTAAATAAATAATAAATAAATAAATGTGTATTGTACCTTGTTTTTGCCTGTCTAATTTGCTGCATGCTGGTCTTTATATATGTAAATAGTTTTGTTTTAATTCTTTAAACTTAAGTGATTAGGTAAAAGTAGAGGTTTAAAGATATGTTTACTAAAACATGGTAGTGTACTGCATATTTGGGTCCAAAACTTAGTATGGGGATGTAGCTGGACCCTTGCTAATGGTAGGCTGGCACCGATTGGGTGCTGGCCTCATAACAAAGCTGCCAGATAGGGGATGGCCTCTTGGAAGGGCAGCCAGGACAGATCAAGGGAAGGGGAGGGGGAGCCATGCTGGGTATAAAGGGGAGGGGGCAAAAGCTGCCACTTCCTTTTTTGAAAGGCAGTATGGCTGACAGATGGTGCCACTGATACCGGCGGGCCTTGTGGCTTTCCCCCTTTCCATTGCAGCTCTCAAGTCAGCAATGAGGAGAGGACATTAGAGACGCAGCATGGTGTGATGGTGGCTACAGTTCAGATTGAGTTGCTGGCATTGCCTGCATACTTTGAGATCAGTGACACAGTCCACAGTCCTTCACATTAGGAAAGCCTTCAGTGCCAGCATAGGAGGAGACGAGGAGACAAGGAGAGGAAGATGCAGGAGAAGCTGCGGGACAGCAGCAGGAGCAAGAGAGCAAAAGGCAGGCCACGAGGTTCAGTCTGAACAGCCGGCTACTGGATGGCACAAGCAGCATGTGGAGCAGCAAGCAGGTGCGCCACCTAGTGGGGAGTGGTGTGCGTGCATGATAGGGGACATTAGCCTGCAGCACAAGGAGGCTTAGGTGCCAGTCCCAGCTCAGCTTTCCAGGCCTTCGTCTGGGACTTAACCACAGTGGCAAAGTAGAAGCAGAGACAGTCGGTAGAAGGGAGCGGCGGTGAGCAGGACACCCACATGGCCAAGCAGCAGCAATCCAGTGGTAAGGACAGTGGACCAGTAGGAAAAAGGCTAGGAGGAGTGACGGACCGGCAAAGACAACTGGAAAAGGAAAGGAGAACATGTGCAAGAATGGCAAAAAGAAAACCGGTGGGAGAGAGATCCTAGCAGGATGCTGTAGTGTTGAGCAGTGCATGGTGCCTGCCACAGGGCCTGGAAGGATGGTGATAGGACCAGCAGCCTGCGACCTGCCCCTGCCATGCAGCGGTGATGGGCAGGAGACTGAGACCCCAGGTATACGTAACCTCGTAAACTAGGTCAGGGCCATCATCACAGTCCATGGAACAGGACACATATAGGCTCTTCTGAGTTCACTAGATGGAATGCCAGTCATGGGCAGGTCAACCACAGAGGAGGCAGGTGCAAGCTCTATTGCTACACTCAGTGGATCTGGATAGAGGGGTGAATATTAACAATCCAGTCCTCTATATAATGATGTTGTAGGTGGGAGGGAAGGGGGCATGTGGGGGAGTGTGGGGTAGGGCAACAGTGGGTAGTAGATAAGGGTATAGGTGTTGGGGGGTGATCCTTGGAATGGGGGCTTTGTTGGGGGGTCTCAACAGAGGGGAAAGTGAGGCAATGACCACTACAGCCCAAGTGTGTGTGTGTGTGGGGGGGGGACATCAGAGGGATAGCTGAGGGCAACCACCAGGGCATTGTGGGGTTGCTACAGGCCCTAGTATGGATCATAGCTGGTAACAGATTAGCAGCGGTTGGGACATAGGTGGCACAGGGCTTGGCGGGGGTGGTCAATGCTGGGTCCCCTACTCCTCTGCCTCCCAGCCCCGCCGCAGGGAGTACTGTGCTTGGGAGTGCTGGGGGTTCTGCGGCTGTGGCTCAAAGACAGAATGGGGGGATGATATTGGAGTTCAAGCTGGCGGAGTATGTGTGCATTACAAGCACCTTGGACAGCCACGTGCCGCCGCCCAGAAAGAAAAGTTTTGGGTGAGTAAGTGGACATTTTCTCGCTACTCATCAGGAGGCATGATGAAAATTGTGAATGTTCAGGCTATCGCAACAGGTGTAAGCTGGTCTCCAAGAAGGCCGACACCGTCCCTCAGACAATTGTGAATTGGTGCTCAGCCTTTCAAGCACTTGCCAGTGTGGTGAGTGAAAAACATCCTGAGCAGTGCTGTGGACTGTTCAAGTGCCAGGATAGTATTTGTGAGGCCTATTGGGTGTACGAGGGCAACACCTGACTGAAGTATGTGAGCAATTTCATTGGAACATGGCGGGCAACAGAGGGTTGAGCTGGGACAGGAAGGGCATTGACCTGTGGATCCGGCTGATGATACCAGGGGCAGCGGGGTAGTAAACCAAGTGGGGTCACAGTGGGGAGTTGGCCCAGTAAATATTCCGGGTCACCGCAGCACTTTCGAGGGGACAACAGGTCCACCACTGAGGAGGGCCGCACCCTCAACTTGCTGCCCAGCTACCCCACACACCAGGACATTTGCAGGCTCTACAACAGGAGAAACTGCAGATTTAATAATACCTTCAAATACAGGCATGCATGTGCCACATGTGGGGAGGGGCACCCTCAGGTCTGACGCAGGCAGGGAGGAGATCGCCAGCACCTGAACTAAGGCTGCCATTCTGGGGCGGGCCACAACGCCCATCAACGTCATAGTGCTGGGGCGGAATTTGCAGGGATATAATAAAAAAAAAGGCATAATGGCTGATTAACAGTTTTGCACAGGACCCACAGGGGACAGGGAACTTAAAATCCACATGGGTGTGGAAGGATGTTGTCCAAAGGAAGCTCCTTAAGTAACGGAAGCTGGGAAGGATTACAGGCCCCTTTGGGAGAAAGCCTCTGCCTAACTTGATTGTTTCCCCATTGGGCCTAGTTCTAAAGAAGGAGCTGGGGGAATACTGGTTCATACACCATTTGTCCTATCCCAATGGTGCATCAGTGAGCAACCATCTGGATCCAGTGGCCTGCTCAGTAAAAGTATGCCTCCATAGACCAGCCCTGGAGTTGCTCCGGAGCCTGGGGATAGGGACATGGTTAGCAAAGACGGATGTAGAGTCCACTTTTAGCTTGCTACCAATACATCCAGATAGCTTCTACCTGCTGGAACTACATTTTGAGGGGCGGTAATACATGGACAAGTGCCTCCCGATGGGGTGCTCCATATCATGTGCCTATTTCAAGGAGCTCAGCTCTGCCCTCCAATAGATGGTTGAGAGGGAGATGCACCAGGACAGGATAATACATTACCTGGATGATTTTTTGCTCATGGTGGAGGACGAGCAAGGTTGCCAACATAACTTGAGTATCTTCCAAAGGAAGGCTGAGGAGCTTGGGATGCCATTGGCAGAGAACAAGACAGAGGGGCCTGCACAGTATCTGGCCTTTCTGGGGATAGAAATTGACTAAGGAGATGGTGAAGCATCTCTGGGCAGGGAAAATGTCTGCCTCGGGGGCCGCAGTCCAAGCGGTGGTGGCTGCAAGGAAGATCACGCTGCGTCAAATGCAATCTCTGATGGGGCATCTGAACTTCGCCTGTTGGGTGATACCCATGGGTCGGGCTTTCATTCGGCGGCTTGAGGATGCCACAAAAGACATTCGCAGGGGACATCACTTCATTAGGGTCAATGCAACCATGGGGGAGGACCTGGCAGTGTGACTTCAGTTCTTGTCACGTTATAACAGCAGGAACATATTGCAGGCACCAGCTGTTTGTAACAGGGATCTGAAACTCTTCACAGACACAGCATGGGGAGTGGGCTTTGGGATATATATGAATGGACAATAGTGCCAAGAGCGATGGTTGGTGGAGTGGCACCAGAATGGCAAAAACAAGGATATTATGTTTCTTGAGATGTTCCCAATTGTGGTGGCTATAATCATCTGGTAGTGCCAGTTCACGGATAGCAGAATAGTTTTCCATCCGGATAACATGGCTGTGCTGTTCGCCATCAACAAACAAACAGTGTGGGCAGAGAGAGTGATGTTGTTGATCAGGAAACTGGTGTTGCTGAGCCTGGACTTGAATGCATTTATTATGGCCAGTTGTGTACCTGGGGAGAACAATGAGATAGCTGATGCTCTTTTTCGTTTTCAGCTCCAGTGTTTCTAGCAGTTTGCCTCTAATGCTACGCCCAAGGCTGCTCGCATGCCCGAGAAGATGTGGACCTTTGAATGCGAAGCGCCGGCAGAATGCCGATTGCATCATTGTCAGCCAGTACCTGGAAGACCTACAGGGGAGCCTGGGGCCAGCTGCAGAGCTTCGTAAGACAGCAGGGAACCGACCTCGAGCAGGGAGTGACAACTGGCCTCTTGCCCGAGTTCCTGATGCACTTACAGGCTCAAGGAGGTTTGGTGAGGCAGGCCAAGCTGACATTGGTGGGGGTGGCCTTCTTACTCAAACTGGGGGGGAGGGGGGGAACAGAGATGTGACAAAAGCATTCATGGTCTGGAAAATGATGGAGGGGTGGGCCAGAGAGGCTGCACCGCGGTCTGACGGTCGACGGCTGGTCACCCTGCCCATGCTGGATGGAGTCATTCAGCAAGCAGCAGCGGTGACCAAGGACGGGTTTGAGGAGAAGCTGTTTAGATTAGCTGCTCTGCTTATGTTCTTTGGGGCCTTCCGCTTGGGCAAGGTGACCATGGTGGACATTGGTGGCACTGTCATGTGAGTAGGGTACACCTCAATCATGGAGGACAGGGTGCGCTTGTTCCTGGCCTCGTCAAAGACAGACTGGCTTGGGAAGGGGAGGGCAGTATGGTTGAATGATACAGCAGTACAGGAACTGTGCCCCGTAGAGGCCATGCATGAGTATTTGCAGGTGTGCCCACCAGTGGGTAGACCATTGCTGCGGCACGCAGACGGGTCCAGTCTCTTCCAGTATCAGTTTCAGACCCTGTGGCTCAGGGCATTGAGGGGGCAGGGTTTGAGACTGTCGGGCTGATGCTACATTCCTTCAGAATAGGTGCGGCAACCACAGCTCACAGGTTGAACCTGGGGGTGGGTCATATCCAGACTACTGGGAGATGGGCATCTAGCCAGTACAGGTTGTATATTAGGCAGTAATGCCACTCACTGATGCTGCTTTTCCTCTTGCACACTAGGTCCCGGAACAATTTCAGTCTGGATTGTAGGTCATTCCTACATCTACCAGGCAAGACGATGGGCAGCTGAATGACACTTCGGCAAGCAGCTCGGCTTCCACCCAGAAGCATCCATATACATGGATGGGAGAAAGGGATATTTTATTTATTTATTAGTCTCTTTTATATCGCGCTATTCGACATCAGTGCGGTTTACATGGAACATAGAACATATACGACGCAGGGTTCTGCGACACACTTACAATAAACAGGAGTTTAAAACTTGGCTAACAACTGGGTGAAACTATTTACATATATACATCAAATGTCACATATATCATCGTTAATTACGCGGTTTCCTAATGCGTGTTAGTGCGGGGCAAGGCGTTATTTAGAACATTCTTCTGGATAGTGTTTCAGGAACAGATGGTGCTTCAGGGCCTTTCTAAATTGTATTAGGTCAGGGATCGCGCAGATGCTAGGTGGTAGGGCGTTCCAGCAACTAGGTGCACAGAAACTGAAAGCCCTGTATGTTGTTGTTTTAATGCATTGAGTTGCTGCCTTGGGGATTACTAGCGTATTAACTGCCGTTGATCTTCTGGTCCGGTTAGGGGGAGTAATGTGGATAAGTTCAGATAAGGATGCTGAGGAGAGTCCGTTGATGGCTTTGAAAGTCAGTAGTAGTGTCTTGTAGGTTAGTCTGGCTTGAATCGGGAGCCAATGGAGTTGCTTCAATATGGGCATCATATGGTCTTGCCTGGTGGCTCCATATAGAAATCTAGCATTTGCATTCATTGCGAGCTGGAGCGGTGCTAGGGTGGATTTTGGGAGCCCATGTAGAATCGTATTGGCGTAGTCAAAATGTGGGATGATCAGTGCTTGATATATTGTCTGGAAGTCACCAGTTCTAACAGGGGGCGTAGATGTTTGAGAGTCCGGATCTTATGGTAGACTGCTCTTACCATGTTGCTTATGTGCGTCTTCATGTCCAGGTGTTGGTCTAAAGTGATTCCAAGGTATCGTATCGCAGCCTTGGTTTGAAGCTCCGCATCCTTGACCTTTAGGTAGGGAGGCGGGGTGAAATCTTGGTCTCTTGTGATGAAAAGGACTTCAGTTTTTTTGTGCTGAATTCGGAGGTTTTGGGTCTGAAGCCAGTTGGCCACCTCGTCAAAGCACTCTGTCAGTGGAGAGAGGTCCAGCTGGTCGGTCAGTATTGGCATGTAGAGTAGCACATTGTCGGCGTATACCAGGCAGTTGACATTGAAAGATCGGATTAGGTTGCAGATAGGCTGCATGTATATGTTGAACATTAGGGCGGAGAGGGATGAACCTTGTGGAACACCCTGCTTTTGGTGGAAAGGTTCTGATGTTAAGGTCCCAGCTCGTACATGCTGCCATCTGTCCGATAGATATGACTTACACCAACTTAGTGCTGTGTCTAAGATGCCCTTTTCTTCGAGTCGCCTCAGGAGTAGCTCATGGCTTACTGAGTCAAATGCCGTGGCTATATCCATGAATACGAGGACGAACCCATGGCGAATGTTATCAATTCCAGCAATTATGTTGCTGAGTAGGGTGGTGAGTAGAGATTCCACACCATGGGATTCCCTGAATCCATGCTGGCTCGGGTCCAGTGGGGCGGTGTCGTCGATGTGTTGTTGAATTTGGCATTGGACTTCTTTTTCAATTATCTTGGCTAGAAGGGGTATACTAGATATAGGCCTGTATGAATCAACCTTTTGGGGGTCAAGTTTATTATTCTTTAGCAGAGGTCTAATGGATGTGTGCTTGAGACTCTGGGGGAAGGATCCTGTTGTGAATGACAGGTCCATGAGTTTGGCTATGAAAGGGCTAAAGTCACTACATAGTTCTTTTATCCAGAATGCCGGGCATGGGTCAGTTTGTGCAGTGGTGATATTGATTGAAGTGATAGTTTCCTCAATGCACTTCTTGGACGGGGTAGCGAAGATGGTCAGTGGTGTTGAGTGGGTTAGCTCTTGCACAGGTGGTAGTGCTGAGGACTTGTTGATCTGACATAGTTTTGATTGCAGGAAATCTGCAAAATCTTGAGGGTGGATCACAGTTGTTTGCCTGGGGCCAGGCTCTTTTGTTAGGTTTTTGACGAGATTGAACAGGTCATGTGGTTTGCTTAGTGAGCATTTTAGAGTATCAGCGTGAGATTGCCTCATTCTCTCTGTTATTGCTTCCCGATGCTTCGTCAGGTGGAGGTTATATATTCTCTGGTCTGCCGAGGAGCGTGATCGCCGCCAGCGTCTTTCCAACTTCCTTAGGTGAAGGAGTGATGCTCTCAGTTCAGTTGAATACCAGGATGCTGTGGCCCTTTTTCTGGTCGGCTTATTTGATGTTGGGCGTTGTGCAATGGCACTGAGGCTGGTGTTCCAGCTGGAGATCATCTCATCTAGGCTAGTCGGTGCAGAGGTGAGGAGCAAACGGGTACTACTTAGGACAGTGTCCTTGTCGAATGGTCGAAGGGGGGGTCTTTTACGAAAAAACAATTTCAAAAGCCATTCTTTAACAGATAGCAAGGCTAGGGTAATTATCAAAGTAGATGGAACAGGTACTTCCTCAGTAGATAGATCCAACAAATCTGTCACATTAAGTACATCCATTGATTGTTCAAGGTGAGGCTGAACCTCACCCCTCTGATTATCCTTCTTAACAGGGGAGAGATAATAAACTTTCATTAGAGGAGGGATCAGTTCAGGGGAAACCTCCAAAACGGCAACCAAGTAAGCTTTAAACATATCCCTGGTAGAAACAATAGCAACACGAGGAAAATTAATTAAACGTACAAAATTTATTAGCCCGTACAGAGTTCTCCAAATGCTCCAATTTAGAGGCAAAACCAACAGAGGTCTTAATATGTGTCAAAGACTGTTCTTCCAACACAGCAGTTCTAGTTTGTATCTCCTGAACTTGTACTTGGACATATTCTAGTTTAGTTTCCAACTGCTCCAATGCCACAGAAGTAGATGCAACTTTAGAAGCCAACATTGAAACGTGGGGGAGCAAAGCTTCCCCCAATGAAACAATAGCCTGCCAAATTGTTTTGAATATAAAGTTAGTAGGACGAACCAAAGCAAACAATTTAGAGTCACCCAAGGGAGCTGAGAGTAACTGGGGCAATAAAGCCCCTTCCAAGATAGCCGATGAAACTCTCTCTCTCTGCTCTGCAGGAAAGCCTGCCACCGTGCTTCCGAGTGTAGGCATTTCATACCACTGTGCGCTGTTGTCCTGAGGTCTACTTCCCCTCCACTGAAACAAACCCTGGTCCTGATCTTCATCCAATGGGAAAGATAACTCAGAGCTTAGAGATCCCTTAGGGAGAAGATGGAACCGCAGAACCCTATATGCCAGCCTCACATCAGGGGAGAGAGATGTCGCCAAAGCAGCCGTCAAGTCCTCTGACTCCAGCAAAGCTGCAGCTCGGCACACCTCCCCTGCTTCCACCGGACACTGAGGTGTTCAAATCAGACAAAAAGAGTCCAGAGGTCCACAAATCTCTACAGAAATTGGCGTAGAAGCAGCTGGGTGTCCAGAAGGCAAGGAAACCCCCCTGCCCTTACGTTTCTTGCCCATAGGAAAAACAAGCTGCGGCCATCTTGGAAACTCCTTCTCCCATAGTAGTTTCTTTTACGTCCCACCCTCTGGGAAAATTGGTGCCCAGTAGTCCTACATCAACACTGCTGATGCAAGGAGAGCCTGAGCGACTGAGCCTAGTACCTATGCAGGCACGTAGGCTATAATTTCATTGGGATAGATTTGTGGCAAACTGGACCAGTCACTAGTGTAGATGTTAATTTATACACAGATGCTGCAGGGGTTATAGGCTTCAGGGCTTCTGGTGCACTGACAAGTGACCATCTGATTAGGATAAAACCAGTCTTACAAAAAAACCTAATGTTTCTTTAAAATAGCTCTCTGGAGGTAGGGAGGGGCCATCCCAAGCTCTCCTCCTGCTCCTCCTCCCGATGCAGCCCCAACTCAGTGAGGGTTGTGCCGCATTTCCCCAAGACAGCGGCCTTAGGGAAAAGTTAAGAGATAAGAGAGTCATATTCTCATTTGACAATACATCTGCATTTGCTGCAGCAAATGAAGAATCTAAATGCCACAAGGCATGCTGACTTCAGAGGCAAAAAGCAAGCCTGGATTTGATAATAATAGTGCTGGTGATCTCTATTCAGACAACTGGCATGAGCAAGGAGAGGATAAGCATATTCATACAGTTCCATAGAAAAATTCAGTCAGCTGTCATTTGCCCCAGCCATCCAGACAGCTTACAAATAGAGTTTTAACTGTACTGAAACATTCTTGGATGACAGGGACTGGACACCAGGCCCACTTCTCGATACACTCCTGGCACAATACTTAATCAGTGCTTGTGATACAGGCTTAGACTTCTGCCTATTTAGCCAGATATCAATTCCTTGCCAAGCTAAAAGGCTGGAGCAACTCAAATAAGGTGAAATTAGACTTACCTGCTAATTGTAGTTCTTGAAGGAACTCCAGTCTAGTACCAACATCTGGGGTTTAAGCTCCTTCTCCAGCAGCTATGGAGACTGAAAAAAGTTCTTCCAATGACCCTGGTATAAATACTCCCGGGACCGCCTCCTCTGTCCAGTAACCTATTGACAAAGCAGACTCCCCCGAGAAACAATCAAGTAGCAATATTCAAGCAAATGAACTGCATTAACCTTAACTCAGTAACAGGCAATAAACATCAGGCTATCAGAGCCCTGAACAAAGGCGATTGTACTTACCGATGCAAAACTGTGCCAAGAACATCCGCCCTTCCTCGCTCCTCGAAGGGATGTGACGTCCCCTAACCTCCTAATACTTTTCCCCAAAACCCTCCCCCCTTTCTATGGCCCGCACCTTTATCTTAAGCGCTACAGCCTAGGCCCAAACCACAGACTCAAAAAAAGGGGGGGAATATGGGACTAGACTGGAGTTCCTTCGGGAACTACAATTAGCAGGTAAGTCTAATTTCACCTTCCTTAACATCCCTCCAGTCTAGTCCCAACATCTGGGGATATAGCAGAGCAGTTAGACTTTCTTTCTACCAGGAGGGACCCGCTAAGCCAGCCTGAAGCACCGCTGACCCAAAAGAAGTATCCTTCTCCACTTGCACATCGAGACGGTAATGCTTAACAAAAGTATTAAAGGACGACTAAGTCGCCGCCCTACAAATATCAATAGCCGGCACCAAACTATACTCTGCCCAAGATGACGCCTACGCCCTCGTTGAATGGGCTCTAATGCCTTTCGGCACCAACTTCCCCTTTAGAATGTAAGCCAATGCTATTGCCTCCCTGAGCCACCGAGAAATGGAAGCTTTACTAGCTGCTTCCCCCTTTTGCGGTCCCCCAAACAGAACAAAAAGCCTATCTGACCTTCTGAAACTCTCCTTCCTCTGGAGATACCTCTTCAATGTCCGGCGCACATCCAGCGCGTGCAAGGACCTGGAGTCAGACCCTACCTCCTCCTTGCCGAAAACTGGGAGCGACACTACCTGATTCACATGAAATGGTGACACCACCTTCGGTAAAAATGACGGAACTGGCCGCAAGACCACCTTGTTTTCAAAAAAGGTCCCAAAATCTTACCTCCTGATCTCCTGGCGCTTTGCTTTTCTCCCCCGTGCTCAGCCGAACGGTGGCATCGGGGGCGGGAGGAAAAAACTGTCAAACGAGGAGCCGGTACCTTAGAGCCCCGCTGTGCACTGCTCTCCACGCGGAGCAACAATCGTGCTCCTTCACTTTCGCTGCCGGGTCCTCACCCAAATCATGGGTTCGGGAACCGGAGCTCGGCCCTTGATTCTGCCACCAATCTCCTTCCTCTCCTGCCCGCCCAATCCAATAGAGGGAGAGAGCGAGGAAGGGGACCTCAGCACAGTTTCACTCCAGTGCCTTTTTATATCACCAAATCTTCCTTTTTTTTTTTTCTTTCACTAAAACTACTCTGAACTAACTGCTTAACTGTTTTTCAGTCTCCATAGCTGCTGGAGGAGGAGCTTAAACCCCAGATGTTGGGACTAGACTGGAGGGTCGTTAAGGAACAGTTTTTTGATTAGAACAATATGAAAATGCTGAGCAGTAGATGAGCCTCGATACATGAGCAGACATGGCATACGTTCCAGTCCCTTTGCTTTACAGATTTTGAAGTATCATTTAGAGCTGCCTTCTTAACAAGCCTTCTTTGTGGTATTGCACGTAGGCGAATAGAAATAAGGTCTAAAATGGGCAGCAATATGGAAGGCATCCAAGAAAAGACATTACGATACAGCAACCAGGCTCATTATACATAAAGATAGCTAGCTCCAAGACCAACCAGGAAGGAAAAGGAAATACACTGATACTCAGTAAGGCGCATGCACCAAAGTATCTCTCCATGGCGACACGCTGAAGGGCAATTCCCGATACAGTATGATCAGACTCTCTTAACCAGACAACAGTTCACAGTAGAGGTTTTGGTACATACTGATTTAGAATAGGAGCTGCTATGATAGCAGCCCAAGCGGGATTCCCAATAACGTGGCATTTTCATGCATATGAGGGATAAATATGGCCTGACAGAGTGACTCACAAAAGTTCATTTTTCCTATAATGTTTTGCAGAATCACCCCAAAAGCAAAGGACAGTCTGGGTCATAGGACCTCATTGCATCCTTAGGTTGAACAATTAGGCCTAAGATCACAAGTATAAGCTCATTGAAGAGAAATGTGTGGAATTGCTGGCATCACTTTCTACCTTGTATCAGTGCAATAGACAGCTGTCAGCAGCGGGGCAAAAAGATTCATTAATTATTATTCACTTAGGAGGAAATGATCTCAGACCACTAGCTTGTAAACAGATCATCAAAGCAACTGAAAGGGACTTCACCGAAATTGCAAAGAGGTTACTGAATACAATAATATAGTCCGACATCTTTCCACTCCCCCCACATGCTTATGGTTTGGCTCAAAGCTATGGAACAGAGGCTTAAAAAAGATCAACAGGCAAATCAGCTGGGAGCCAGGTGCGGCATAAATAAGCTTTTATGGGCGTTCAGTGTTTCTTTGTAGAAGATAAGGTACATTTATTTGAGGTAGGACAGGACTTATTTGGAGTGATATTCAAGAGGCTCTAAATAAAATTGTATGTATAGATTTTCTTAAGATATAAGCAGTCTAGAAATGTCAAAATTACATTAAAAAAACTGTAGGTACAACTTAGATATAACCAGCAAAGGAAGAGTATGGGACCTGCTAAGTGAAATATAGAGGTGGGTCAGTGGGAGAGCACCCAAGTCAAATAAGATACTGATAGTCAAGTCAGGGAAAGCCTAAGCATGCCAGACAGATTATGACTAGCTGGGGATCATGGTAGGTGCTAGCCTTAGGATGGAGGGGGTGGGGGGTAGAGACAATGAACACAAAGGGGAACTAGCTGAAGAGTGCCAGGTGCCTTCTCATGGCTTAGGGCAGATGATAATTTTCCAGTTGGCAATAACACGAGCAAAGGGCAGCAACAGTTGGCGTAACATTGACTCAGGTTAGTATTGTAGCTGCCACCAAGGTGGGTGGGATACGTGGTCTGGGCTTCCCTATCTCCTCTGCTCTGACTCACCAGTGTCTGAGCATCTTCTTGGGACCCTGACCCCTTCCTGCCTGGTAAGGTACAGTAATGACGCCATCCCTCCATGAAGCTACAATAGACACCCATGATAGCAAGGGGTGAGGGGCTGTTGCTAAAAGGAAAAGTGGTTGCTTAAGCATAAATAGAACAAAATGACATTGGAAGGACACTGTACCTGAATGGAAAATATTAACCAAATGTATTTGAATGTAAAAATAAATTTGAAAGACAAAGGAATGAAGACTTCCTTTTAGATATAGAAAAACAGGAAGTTAGTTCAGAGTTGCCAAGTTCTCCAGTTCTGGTTTTTTAATTTACATTACAATGCAGTATGGTATTTGTAGTCTCTGATTTTACCCATTGAAATCAGTGCTGCAGGTCCCATAATGCATCGGGATGAAATTGCCAGAAATCCAGGACTGGCTTAAAATCTCACTCCTGGAACTGGGTAACTTGGCAATTCTGTTTGCATTTTCACTATGAGTGCACTTTCAATTAATACAGGAATGATAACTTCAATATAGAGAGATGCAAATACTTTTGAGTCTGCTTGCAGTGAAACACCAACATTCACAACTACAATTCCAATGTTTCTTGACACCAGTTTCCCACCCTGCGGAAATAAATGTGTGCCCTAGTCTGTTACTGCAAGTTTTGCCCAGCTGTGAAACAGCATTTGTCTCTAGATTCTTTTATCAACTGGGTTGTAGTGTCCCACCCTCACTTTTTTTTCTCTGCTGCCTTTAAACTAACTAAGCTCAGTTAGATCAGGATTATGGCCAGAGTGTGTGATGATACACATGTAATCTCACTACTGGGTGTCTTCTTTGAGATCCATGCTAAGAAGCAGATGCCTTGTCAGCAAATGAGATCCCAGTCTCTGTCAGTTCTGTGGTGCTCCTACATTTCAGGCAATCCAGGCAGAGCCAGGCCAACCATCAGACAAAATAGGCAACCACCTATAGCAACAACTTCTGAGGGGCAGCAAACAGCAGGAAATTCAAACCTAAACAATAGCTTTTGGCAGCCGGGGTATATATGTGTGTGTGTGTGTAAATCTTAAGGTTTGCCTAGGGTGCCAACACCTTGAACCAACTCTGGGACTGGCCTTGAGTCCAGCCCTCAAGTCCCATGCCACACCTAACTATAAAATTAAACAAAAACCTCTCTAGGTCCCAGGCAAAAGTATGCTTATCCTCTGTATAAGCACTGCCTCTAGACTGTGATCCAGCTAAATATGAAAAGAATAAAATCAACTTACATATTCTATCTAGAGCTACACTTTCAGTCCCTTCAAGCACAAGAGTCTCCTTCAGCGGTGCTTCAGTAATGACTGGCATTCAGGCTTGGTTGAGACCCTGTACAAATATGAAGGCTCTGGGAAAGTTACTATCTTGAGATCATCTCTGGTTGCATTGTAAGTGCAGAGCTAGGGTTGCTATCTGATTTTCACAATCATCATTGTATCAATGTACTACCTGCCTGCGACAGGTCTTTACCAAGAGTTGGCCCCATCTGACTCATGAATCTTCTAACAAGTTTCATAGACTCCCGCTGTCCCAGTTGCTCTGATACAACCCCTCACAACAGTTTCTGTTGCCAAATAACCCCTCAGCACTAAGGGCTTGTTGGAGACACCTTTACCTGTGGCCAATTTACATATGACCAATGAGACTCAGAGGAATATTGTGAAGCAGGTTTATTTTCAATACCTTATCTGCAGACAGCGGGTGACCAGCACAGCATAAGTGTAGGCACACCCCTTTCTGGGGTTACCTTGCTTTTATCCTTTTTCCCTGAACCTACCCTTTTCCTCTTCAACTGGCTTTCCCCTTATTTAGGTTATCTTTCTTTGCTTTAGAACTGTAAGCCCTGCCCCCTTCTCAAGGGCCGTCTAGGTGTAGAGAAAGAGGAAGTAGGAGAGGCTCTTACAATCACCATCAGGGCTTACCTACTGGTTGCAAATACTATGTTGTCTTCTTGGTCTTTCTCTCCCTAGGTGCTTGCTTTCCCTTGCTGCAGTCCAACCTGTTTCTCAGCTATAATGTTCCTTCTTTCTTCAGTTTAACTTCTCACAATTTCTTCTCCATGCCTTTTAGCTTTCCAGTCACACCTTTCTCTGAAGGGGCAAGGGGGAAGCTCTGGCTTTTTTTTCCTCTGGTAAATCCCCTCTCACTCACACAAATGTTCTGTTCAGAGCAGGATTTCTTTTATCTTTTGTTCTGCAGATTAGCCCTCAAATGCTTTCCTATGGAAGTCTCTGAGCCCCACCTGCTTGTCAGTCATTTCCTTGAATGGACAATGACATGATTCTTCTTCCTCTGTCAGGAGAGAGGGAAAGTTTCCTCCTCTGCTGATGTCACATCCTGTAAGTTGAGAGGCACAAGGCTCTTTCTGTTTTCCTGCTTAGCTGTCTCCAATCCAACTTCTGCCCTAACAGCTACTTTTAAACCTTTTTCTTTTTACTGGTTTACAGTATGGATATATTCTACTCTTCTTTGGTGTGTTACATAATAAAGTTGCAACTAACACCTATCACTACATTTTAATGCGCCATGTGCTATTTATCCAGGACTGACAGGACAAGATAACCTCGAATGCCCATATTAAATCAAGGCAGTGAGCTGAAATGCGAATGAGTGGTCACTAACATGGAGACTAGCACAAAGACAGAGTGACTCTTCACCATTCCTTCCGATCTTCACTTCTCTCTTGCGCCTCTATATTGAAGAAGGCCGGATGGTTCCTAAGACACATGCCCCTCCCCAGTGAATGATTTGGACCTTCTGAACAGACTCCTGGTATTATTGGATTGTTTGCGCTCTGCCGCTACAATATGATGATGTCAGCCTCTTGTGATCATCATGAAGTTGATGTGATCCATTAACATCACAAGAGCAGGAGGTGGCAAGGAAAATAATTTAAAAGCCTAGACCATCTCAAGCAGCCATCCTCTGCCTCTTTGAGCAAGTGGTTGCCCTCCCACCCACTCTTCAGTCACAGTAGTACATGTTCTTGGAATCTATAAAAAAGAGAGAGGGAATGGGCAATGGCCAGGCAATTTAGGAAGAGACCAAGCATGCCAGCTAGTTAACAAGGCAGTGTGCAACAGGAAATCTGTCCCAAAGGTGGTGACCATGTGGAGATCATGGTGGGAATCAGCACTGGGATGGGGGAACAGATAGAGTCAGCATGGAAGGAACCTAACTGGACACTGCATTGGGTCCCTTCTCATAGCTTGGACAGGCAGTGAGACAGATAAACCAGTTGAACAGACATGCCCAACTAACAATAATATGATGGGAATCAGGCAGCAACTGTTGGGCGTATATTGACTTGAGTTGCTAAGGATACCCTTCTTTGTTTCTTTGGTGTGTTATGTAATAAAACTGCAACCAACACCTATTACTACATTTCAGTGCATTGTATATTATTTAATCCAGGACTGGTAGGGAGAGACCATCCAGTCTCCTCATGTTAACTCTCTTTATATGCCTGTCCTTTGCTCTGTAGTACCTGCTTCAGGATCACCCCTACCCTCCTGGTGCCTGCAGAACAGGAGCAAAAGGGGAGCAATGGAAGAATAGAGGCTAGATTAGGACGTAGAGTGACTGTTCTCTACTCTTCTCCAGACTCATTCCCTTGCCTCCTCTTCCCTGCAAGCTACCTAGAAAAGAGGTCTAGAGCAAAATATCTTTGCTGTTTTAGCTCTGGAGTCTGAAAAGACGTGGCAGAACTATGTTCTATGTCATTCTCCCAAAAATTAGGCCTTGTATATGCTGAGTGTTTTTTCACAGGTTTTGTATTTCTTTACAGAGTGCTTGGTAGTTGAGAGATGTTCATCTTATTGTTACTGATATGACACCAGAATCTGAACATTCTTTTTGTTTGTATGGTGAGCAGTTCTGCTGTGCATACATTATTAGGGATACCTACTGTAGGTGCATGTGGAGTGTCTGCCGTTCTGTTCAGACTGGGATTTATGAATGACCCCAGACCTCACTCTCTTCTTGAATGATGCTATAAAATAATTTTAATAGTAATTTTAATGGGGTCATAATTGGTCAGGGTTCTTTTTATTGTATGTAGGGCTCTTAGAGCACTTCTTGCAATATCTTTATAGTCACTTTTAAATTCCAAGGTCTTGCTTGATCTCATTTTCTTTCTCTCTCTCTTTGTCTCTGTAAGATACTTGTGCAGAGCTCCTTACACTGCTTCTTCTCATTCACTCCAGGTGATGACACAACACCAGCCGCTTTAGGGCCACCACCTTACCCAGGTCAATCCCAAAATGCAGATCCATTTCTGGTTTAGCCCCACTACCTGAATAGAGTTGTAGTCATGGTTTCCAAAAGTAACATGACATCTCCGAGCATGCAGTGGGCCAAACACAGGGCTGAATCTGTTTCTTTGGGTCAGGTGACAACACTACTGTTGCCGTACTATATGTACCACAGTGCACTAAGAACGAAGAGGATTAGAACTAATTTTCTTTAGCATTAATCTGCAGTTTATATATATATATATATATATATATATATATATATATGAGATCTCTTTGTCATGTGTCAAGGACATGCGGCTGGTACATGTGAATATATAGCCGTGAGACCTGGATGTTTTCCAAGATGTAGAATATGATAGTTAAATAACATACTGCATTTACATAGGCATTACTATACCTTATCCTAATTATGTCTCTTTCATAGGGACAAGATCTAGTTTATTTGGCAACCTTTTTTCAGGTCCTGCATGAAAGCCCCTAAGGTACACTGCTGCTTGACAAAGGCCTCATATACCTCTGTGATTATTTTCTTGCTTCAAAGGTGAAACTGGATATGTTCATTGAGCATGCCTGCTCAAACACTGCAGAAAGGAGGTATAATGAGACACATACCTTCTCTGTAATTAGAGCATTTTTGGACCATTAAATCATCCAGTCTTTTGTAACACTATAACAGCTAAAAGATTAGGAAGAGGGAAGATTAATCCTGAGGCTTTTATGGAATGAGCAGCATTGGTTCCTATTAAATCTAGTAAACCCTACTGGTGGTACATTGGCAAAATGCTATACATAACGTCCTTGATAATGTTGGCTCATTGTAGGCTGATGACCTATTGTATTCTAATCAAGTATAGCAACCTTGGTTCTCTGATACCTTAGAGGATTAAAATAGCAGAGACTTCTCTCTCCATACAAAGATTTGACTTGTTCAAGCCATGGTATTTTTCATAACATCATATGGATGCAAAAGTTGGACAGTGAAAAAGATAGCCAGAAAGAAAATTGATGCCTTTGAATTATAGTGCTGGCGATGAATACTGTGTATACCATGGACCACCTGACGAACAAACCAGTCAGTACTAGAGGAAATCGAACCTAAACTTTCTTTAGAAGCTCGGATGACAAGACTTCAACTTTCATATTCTGGACACATCATGCGAAGAGAGAGATCATTAGAGAAAGACATCATGCTTGGCAAGATAGAAGATCAATGCAAAAGAGGAAGAGCAATGAACTAGACTGATACAATAACAGCAGCGATGGGTGCCACTCTGTCAACAATGAGCTGTCTGATTGAAGACCGAATACAGTTTAGGACAACTATCCAGAGGATCGCCATGAGTCGACACCAACTCGATGACACTTAACAATTCTAAGAATAAGGCTTTTAAGAAGGAATGGAAGTTTTAAGTTAAGGCTTTGTGATGAAGTGTATGGGAAACACCCCATCTCCTGCAGGGATTCTCCTCAGTCAAGCTTAGAACCAGGAGGCATTTCACCTATAAGAACCTAAGAAAATTGGCTGGAAAATGCCTGGGAAGGGTGTGGCCAGGTCCCAGGGTTTAAACCAGGAAGCAAAAGACCTGCAAGGAGTGAAATGAGCCTAGGGTTCTAAAGCATACTTGAAGGCCACTGTAAAAGAGAGCCTGATGAGGTACGAAGCATTTGAATTTATTACTGTCTGCTCAGTCTTGCTGCTGGAGTTCTACTCAGTTGTAGAGACCTTTTGCTGGGCTGTGCTGTGCTGCCCCAAGTAAGGAAACTTTGAGGAGCCAGTTTTGTTTGTTTTGGAAGTACTTTCTATGCTGGACCAGTGTTCAGCTTTTCAGCAGGGTAGTCCTGCTGAGAGCAATTAAGAACTTATTATAGTTTGGAAAAGCCTATGGCAACAGAGGGTTTAACCCTATGTGTGCCTAAATCTAGGGAGGACCAGGGGAATTGTCTGGATGCTTGTCCCCAAATAAAGTATATTTCTTTAAATCTGTGGAGTCCTGTGTTGTGCCTCACCCTGGCAACCTCTAACACAGGTTTGCAAAAAAGTTATAATTGAAGCAAAAAAATCTCATTTTGCTAAACTGATTTTAAACATCAAGAACAGTTCTAGGGAATTGGTTCAGACTCTAAAAATGCTGACTATTCCTCCTTCTATACTTTTTCTATACTTAATTCCCTCTGCACAGCTCTTGGCAAAGTTCTTTTCAGGAGAAAATGCCCCAAGTAAGAGATGGTTTAATTGTACAATCTAAAGTAAGTGAGAAAAATGTTTGGTCAAAGGAAGAGGTTATTTGTCCTGTTTATTGTGACAGATTTATAGATGTAATTTTGGACAATGAGATAAATAGGATAGATGTAAATGGGTCAGATGCTGGAAGTATTGATAGTACACGAGAATGGATTTCTGTTAAGCCATTATGGCACAAATTTTCTTGATGTACTTTTTTACTTTTTATTTTTATTTTGTATACTATGCTTGCATCACTTCTAAATTGTTCACCACCTAAATCTTTGTTGGGTATAAGGTGTGAACTCAATGCTTCTGCTGTACAAATTAGCATATATACATGTATTTGCATGTGTCTTTATATGTATTGTACGAAAGAATTTGTATTCATCCGGTTCCTTTTTTAAAATACTCTTGTGAATGTCCTCTTCTTGCTTCCTCAATTCCTGCCTAGCGCCCTATGCAGATAGGGATTCACATGTATCTGGACAGTAGTATGTATGTTTGGTAGCAGTACAAAAATGACTACTTAGAACTGTAGATATTAAAGTATGAAGTGACTTTGCAAAAGTGCACTTCATGCAGATAATAGCGCAACACTCCTGGAAATATGTCAAAATGCAGGCACTTTTTTGCACAAAACAAGCTTTTGCAGTCACTTCTCCAAAGTACGGTTTGCAGTAGCAAACTTTCGCACAAAGTCAGTTTTACACAAAACTTTATATAAATTTGGTATTAATGAGCTGCTGCAATGAAAAAGCATGCAAAGCAGCTCATTGATGATCTTTGCAGTTTTTTGGGTCATGCCGGGTCTTGGTAAGTGGAACTGATGTTTCAGCCATCATGCAGTAACATAGTAAATGACGACAGATAAAGACCAGTATGGTCTAGCTAGTCTGCCCAGTAAGATGGCAAGAGTAGGTGCACCTGCCGCTCCATGCAGGCCACCCCTCCCCATATCTTTGTTTAGTGAGTTCACAAAACTACATGTTCTGAAAAGGAATGGTATCACCAGAGCCGACCCGTCTATTGTGCGAAAATGTTGTTCGCACAGGGCCCTGTGCTAACAACATCTCACATTCGGCACCGGCAGGCAGGGCGGCTTTAGAGGGAACCGGAGAGGCCCTATCTCACTTCTGACAGCCGCCAAAGTGAAGAGAGCCTTTTTTCTTCACTTTGGCAGCTGAATTGTAGTATAGGACACTGGCACGCTGAGTGCCGAGAAACAAGAAGCCCCCTTTGACCTCGGCATGCCTGCATCCTATACCATAATACAGCTGCCGACGTGAAGAAGAAAGGCGTTCTTCACTTCGACCGCTGTCAGAGGTGAGCAAGCACCTCTCCGGCTCCCTCTAAAGCCTGTTAGATAGTCATGGGGCTCTTTGGGGGGGGGGGGCTAGGACTGGAAATAGCTGATGGAGAGGGGGATTGGACTGGAAATGGACTGAATGTGGGGGGCTTGGACTGGAAATTGGCTGAGTGGGGGGAACTAGGACTGAAATAGCTGATGGGGAGGGGGGCTTGGGCTGGAAATGGGCCTGAATGGGGGGGGGGAGCTAGGACTGGAAATGGGCTGATGGAGGGGCTAGGATAGGACTGGAAAGAGCTGATGGGGGGGCTAGGATTGGAAATGGCCTGATGGGAGGGCTTGGATTGGAAATGGATTGATGGAGGGGCTAGGATAGGACTGGAAAGAGCTGATGGGGGGGCTAGGACTGAAAATGAGCTGATGGGGGGCTTGGATTGGAAATGGACTGATGGAGGGGCTAGGATAGAACTGGAAAGAGCTGATGGGAGGCTTGGATTGGAAATGGGTGATGGGGAGCTAGGACTCAAAATGGGCTTATGTGGGGGATGGGAGAATGGGACAAGAAGGGAGCAGATGCTGGGTGGGGCTGGAACTAGAAGGGAGCTAATGTTGGGGGAAGACTAGAATAGGATGGGGCTGGTGGAGTGAGGATGGAGAGGGGAAAATATTTTGTGTGAGAGGGAAGAAAAATCTACGATTGGCCTGGTATTGGGAGAGTAAGTGGGGATTGAGGATGGAGGGGTGAAATTTGAGTGAATGAAAAAGGAATAAGGAAAGAGCGAATGGGGAAAGATCAGTATGTTAAAGAAGATGTAGAGAGAGAATGGAAAAAACTAGAAGAGATAAGAAAGGACAAATGGACAGCAGACAATAGAGAGTTAGCAGAATACACGAAGAAACCAGAAGAAAGTGACTGGAGCATTTGCAACTGAAAAATAAAATGCACAAATAACAAAAGGTAGAAAAATACTTTTTTTATTTTGGATTTATTAACTGGAATATGTCAGGTCTGGGAAATGTGCATTGCTAATGTCTTTGCGTTTTGTTTAGTACAAGAGGAAATAAATTTATAGTTTTATTTCTCCAGTATTGTTGTACAATCCAAGTTTGGCTTTTGGGGTTCCCAGTTTAATTATTGTCTTCCTATTTCTAAATTGTGATCCCTTGTTCTGTATGGTGATGGTCTATGTTCTGCATGTGTAACTGGGCTGAGGTATTCTGTTCATGTAGTTTCTATTTGATAGTGCCACTTGTTCTCTTTCCTCAGTAGGAGATGTATTGGTATTCTCTGAGATGTATTGGTTTAATATTTGCAGTGTTTCCTTTTGATAGGTAGGGTTTGGTGCTTTGTGAGTCCTGGTAGTGCTGTTATGATACGGTGGGTTTGCTTTGGGTTCTAAATGCATCCCCATACAACTCCCTAGAATATATATAGATTCTAACTTAATTTTTGTTGGACAAATTGCCTCGAGGGAGTCACCCCTCCGGTAGCAATGCGTCCCTTTTATTCATTTTAATGAGCTAAAACACCACTCATTTCCACCACACATGTGAAAAACCCAGGGAACTCACACTCTTGAGCACCTCTAGAATATAATCAATTAAGGCCAACTTATCTCATGGCATCAAAGTTCATCGACACCTCCAACAGGTTGTACCACACTGCTGCCGCTCACATTTCCTCCTTCATAATCATTCAGCGGTATATGCAGTCAATCTCCCCTTTGCAATCCTGCCGTTATCACTTCTTATAAATGGCGTCATACTTCAACAGCTCATTAAAATGAATAAGAGGGACGCATTGCTACCGGAGGGGTGACTCCCTTGAGGCAATTTGTCCGACAAAAATTAAGTTAGGATCAATATATTTTCTAGGGACTTGTATGGGGGTGAGTTTATTTTGTGTGCAATGATTTAATTCCCCGGGGTGTTTTTCTATTTTATGGGTTCTAAATGGGCAGTGTTTATAGTACTTCCTAATGTGCCTGGCGGTTGGCACTGGAGTATAGTAATGTAGAAATCTGGAAGTCTTTCTTTATCCATACACTCATTAAGAGGCATGTTTACTAAAAGTTAGTGCACATTAACATTATGCAAATATTTATACAAATAAGGCCCCTTATGCAAATGAGGCCCTGCAATGAGTCTCCGCACATGGCCCTGTCCCCCTTTGGGCCGCCCTTGGGTATCACTCGTAGCTCTACAGTACAAGCGATGGATTTCAGAAAACTACATGCATAACAGGAGCCAATTAACGATCTAAGTGAAAGAACAGGGTTTATTTTAGGTGGCATTAGACACCACAGAGCTGAGCACAATTGCCTCATCCATCAATGGTGGAGATGGCAGGTCCAAACGAACAGGGAGTCAACACTTTAGGCCTATTTAAGAGCAGGTAGAAATACAGACAGAGACAATTCTAAAAGTATATGTGCCATCACCATTTTACAATTTTGGATCACCCAGAATATACCTCCTTTAACTCTGTGCTTCCCCTGGCAATTTTACGTGTCAATAACCACATTTTAAAAGTAGTATTACACATGCATGTGTGCAATATACCACAATTCAACATGTAAATAGCAGCAACTTTTATGAGCAACAGTCCCTGCTCCATCCACCTTACAACTTAATCAAGAAACACAAACAAGAGGCTATGGGTTAAAATCAAGAAGGCCATGAGTGGGGAGAGCATGCAGGTTTTAAAAGCATCCTCAGAATGTGGGTGTCAGATGGACTGAGTTAAGGAAGGAGACTACCTTATCTAACTATGTAACACTGCAAGAAAGCAGGCCTCCATCCTCAAAGCCTGAATAAGAAAAACAGGAGGAGCAATTTACACACACATACATACAAATGGTTTATCTTAATTTATCTATTTTAATGATATCATCTCCAGTTATTATATACGAAATGAAAATAGTCAGTGATATCCTCTGAATATTATCCTCAGTATACTGTATATCAAACTTCAGGACCTGTTGCGTTAAGTTTTTGTACTGACCTTGTGTTTGGTGGAAAAATTAACATGTGGTTAAGTGCAAAAGTTTATGTGCTGTTGGGGACATGGTCAACAAATGCCTTGCATATATTGCATAGGGCACAGACCACATAGACCCACATTAAATGCATCAGCAAATAGTGCAGGTGCATCCATGCTATCTGTGGATGCATTTAAAATGAGCTTGAGCACTAAATAAGCAAAAATGAAATGAAC
Organism: Ichthyophis bannanicus; assembly: GCA_033557465.1. Lineage (NCBI taxonomy): Eukaryota > Metazoa > Chordata > Amphibia > Gymnophiona > Ichthyophiidae > Ichthyophis > Ichthyophis bannanicus. The sequence goes on from CM066032.1 coordinate 532,812,138, forward strand.
CCCCCCCCCCCCCCATTGCTGGCGAAGCACCACAACCTCCTGATGACATTCCCAACTCCTCCAGTCACAACCTTTGTACCTCAGTCACAACCTCAACCCCCAAATCACACTCCCAACCACCTCATCACAATCCAGACTTCCTGATCACAACCTCAACCCTGATCACAACCCTCCCCAAAAGCATCACCTGACCTTCCCCTCCCATTCACTGATAAGACCTGGCACTTACTGAGGTTATCCCTGGTGGTAGAGTGGCAGGCATGAGTGAACCTCCTATGATCCTCCCATTGCTGTCTAGATTCAAAATGGCAGCTCTGACCCTTAGTGATAGTCTCATGGTACTATCACTAGGGGCCTAGCTGCCAAATAATGTCAATCACTCCTTGAGGTGGTGTTAAGTGAGTCGCACCATTGGCAGCCAAGACAGTTACCATGTAATATATCACACTTTCTGTGCTGTCCAAGCCCATTCTTTGGCCATATCCTTACCCGTTTCTTGCCCTTCAAGGCCATAAGCAGTTAATGTGAGATTTTTAGCATGCTGCTGTTTTCAAGGCACATTAAAATGTGAGTTAACAACTTTGACACTGTAGTAAGCATGCCTCTTTCTGAATGACTCTTATTCAAGAATAACCTATTTTTATTCCTTCTTCCTCCTACCCCATCTCTCTGTAGATATCAAAGTTCAACTCAATGATGGACTCAACAAACTGATGATGAAGAAAAAGAAATTTTGCCTTTATTCCTTTCAGCTTTCCTGGATGATGGATGGCGAGCCTTTTACCTCCAACCTTTTGGCACTGAGGGACAATTCAATTGACTCCAGCATGACTCTGGAACAAAAACTAACATTTATCTTTGTGATCGTCTTGTTCATTGTTTTGGGTATTCTCATTGTCAGGTGCTTCCGGATTCTTCTGGACCCTTACAGAAGTATGCCAACCTCCACATGGGCTGATGGACTTGACGGTCTAGAAAAGGGGCAGTTTGATTATGCCTTGGCATAGAGGCCTAAGGATACAAGAAGAATATCTAATGTTTTCAGCCTTGTTTGATTCCTTTGGTTGCTCAGAAAAATTTCTGAACTAAAAAGATATAAAAGCCAGAGTTTGCACTTGGAATCATTTTTAGACATATTTATAATTTTAACTAAATGTAAACATTAAGGCCCTTATTCTAGAACACGAGTTGTGGGGCAGCCCCACAATCCGCCTAAACTCTATTTCCCCATCAGCTCTCCCCATACTTCCTGTACTTCAGGACAGGGAGAGCTGGTGGGGGCAGAGCGGGGGCAGGTTGCCCGGCAGCACGTACAGGGCCGATTCGGGTCACGGCCCTGTACGTGCTGCCAGGCCTGTTCCAACGTGCTGCTTATACCACCTCAGAGGTGGTATAAAGCAGCACAATCATGCGGATCGGGGCAGGGGAGCCACCCCTAGGGCCGGGTGCAGGCGGGTCACCGCCATCCGACTCAGGCCACGGGAGGCCAGCGTGGGTTGAGTGGCAGGGATTTGGGGTCCAGAGCCGCAGATGTCTGGGATGCCTGCGGGGAAGATGTCCTTGGGCCTGATTCTGGCTCATGTGGGAACAAACTCCACGGATCAGAATTGGATCCTAACAGCCCTGTCTTCCGCAGGGATGTCCGGATGGCCTGGAGGTCCCGCTTCCAGAATTGGGCTCCACATGTGAAAACTGAGCGAGGCAACTGATAATTTTAGAAAAATAAAGACAAAGAATTATAAACATGTTGTAACTATTTTCATTGTAAGCTTTGTCCATGCAAGGGAACATTTAGTATGATGCTTTTATTCCTGATTGCCAGAGCAAAACTATTTTCTAAGTATTACTGCCTTTATAAGCGATTAGATTTATCAGTCTTATGTGAATTAAAATAAATCAGGAATGTGTGTTTATGATGTACTTTTGCACAAGCAGATTAAACGCATAGGACAGCTACAGGAAGGCCCTTTTTATTTTTTTTTGCAAACATTTAAAGGCAATTCTTTGAAAGGTTTCAAGTAATTACTTAATTTATAGATTACTCAGTTTTATTTCTTTGTAGATGCAAGGTCTGCTAACTGTTAGTAATTAACAGCAAATTAATAGCATGCTATAGAGGACAATTAATCATATCTGTCTACCATTACATGAAGCATATTTAAAAGTAAATTGCACGCCACACAATATATTGCTCATAGCTCTAAATCCAGCCTAAGAGCTGCTTTACTCTTGACAGGTGAAGGAACATTTTAGATAGCATGTGAAGATCGGAACTGAGATGTCAAGGTCAGGATCCACTCAAGGAAGGAAGTGTAGGACTGCATGGGTGCGTATGATCACATACTGTGAGAGAAGCCATTTCTACTTTTACTACTTATCATTAGTATAGTGCTACAAGGCATATGTAGCGCTGTACAGAGACATGGAAGAGACCGTCCCTGCTCATAAGAGCTTACAGTCTAATCAAGACAGACAACACAACAAGTGTTGTCAAGACAGACAAGACAGACAATGCAACAAGTGAGGACTAGGATATATCTAGGGGAATAGTAAAAACACATAGGAGGTGAACAGGAGACTAAGGAGATCAGGATCCAAAAGCAGTCTCCAAGAAGTGAGGGTTTTTTTAAATTTAATTTTTATAATTTGCAATTACATACTTCTTACAGTAAGTATAGAAAGAAAACACACATATACAATACTTTAACCAAAGAAATGCCCACAAAATAGTTTACAACTTTAGACCACAAATTGAAGTAAATGGACCAAAGAAAAAAAAATCAAAGAAAAGAAAATTCTACTAAAGAACGCATCTCACGACAAATCCTCCTAAGCAGACCCTACAGCGGTGCTAATGAGACAACACTCTAGGCATTAACCACCTTCCTCACCCCAAGAAAATCTAAAAATTGTCTAGGATAAAAAAAAAACCCATGATTTCTCCCCTCACATTGAATCATACAAATACAGGGAAAACGGAGTACAAAATTTAACCCCAGAGTGCTAGCCCTAGGGCACACAGCCAAAAATTCTTGGCAGAGCTTCTGTGTAATTTTTGATCCTAGAAACAATTTATTAATTGAACAAAAATAAAGTTTAAACACAGTTTGATGATCAATCTCTAAAGCAAATGTAAGAATTAAGGTAGAGCTCTGGGTAACTACCTCCAGAGAGGACTCAAGGAACCCTGTAAGATTTACATCCACAAAGGCCCTCTGACCCTCAGGTGAATTAACCCCACCTGAGGCCAAGTGCTGAGCCTTAACGATTGGAGGCAAATTTCCAAGGTCCATCCCCAATACCTCAAAACATTTTTTTTAACCATTTCAATAGGCGATATAAGAGGAAACCTAGGAAAGTTCAGTCATTGGAGGTTCTTCCGGCGCACCAGACTTTCAAGGTGCTCAATCCATCAGCAGCCAATATTACTGTCCTTGACCAAGGCATCTCCTATAACCTGAAAAGCAGTAACTTTCATGTCGAGGGCATCAACTCTCACTGAAATTCTCCAGAGCCCGCGCGTGCTCGATCACCTCCTGTGAAACAATAGATAAGTCTCCCACAAATTTAGCAAACAAAGTCATCGGGGAAAAGTTCAAACCTTGGTTTGCATTCCATAGTGACTTCATAGTCACTACCTTCGGTCTTAAAATCTCACGAAAAATACTCTCAGAAGCAGCTTCTCCCAGCTCCAGAAATATAAACCTCACAGTTCTGCATGGTGCCATTGAGGAAACCCCAATAGCCCCATCCAGCTGGGGGGATGACATTGTAGCCGTCTGATCTCCTGTTAGGAATTTGCTGCAAATCACTTCAGTCTGCAGAGAAGTCACCATACCGGCTGCACTCACACTTCCAGGATTTGGAGATGGGAGAATGTACTTCGGGGTTGAGCAAAGATACCTCCTTGCTGCTGCCCAATGCATGCCTGCTGGGCTAGTCCAACAGAGGCTTTGCCGGAGGAACCAAGGAGACTCCAAAACTGTCCAGGGTGATCTGGCGCAGGGATACGGAGCCAGAATCCTCCAGGAGGGAAGGTTTACATTTTCCCTTCCTCTTGCCCATGGTCATCAGGCAGAGGAGACCGCCAAAAATGCCAGCACACCATGAAAAAGTTCAAAGCATCCTCAGACATGTCCTTTAAGTGCTATCTTGGATCCAGTGCCGTTCCAAACCTTTTTAAAGAAGTGAGTTTTTAGCTTGAATTTGAACAGGGTCACAGATGGAACCTGACATACCGACTCAGGTAGTTTGTTCCAGGCACAAGGAGAAGCAAGGTAGAAAGATCAAAGTCTAGAGTTGGAAATGGAAGAGAAGGGCACAGGAAGGGATCTGCCAGAAGAGCAGAGTTCCCAAGGAATATTGTAGAAAGAGATAAGAGAGGAACGGTAGTGAGGAGCAGCCGCATAAAGGCACTTATAGGTCAGTAGTAGAAGTTTGAATTGAATGTGGAAATGGATAGGGAGCCAATGATGTGACTTGAGAAGAGGGACTTCATGAGCATAGTGACACTGGTGGAAGACTAGCCGTGCAGCTAAGTTTAGAACATATTGAAGTGGGGAAAGATGCTTCAGAGGAACATCAGTGAAGAGGAAGTTGCAGTAGTCTAGATGGGAGATGGCAAGAGAATGGATGAGTCTTAGTAGTGTGTTGAGAAAAGAAGGGATGAATTTTGCCAGTGCTATACAGAAAGAAATGACAAGTTTTAGCTATCTGTTGGATATGTGTCGAGAAGGAGAAGGAGGAGTCAAAGATGACCCCAGAGTTGCAAGCCGAGGAAACAGAGAGGAGTAGAGTGTTATCCACAGAAATAGAGAAAGGAGGAAGGAGGGAGGTGTGCTTAGTGGGAAAGATAAGGAGCTCAGATTTCGCCATGTTCATTTTTACATGGAGATGAGATATCCAGGCACTAATATCAGGAAAGCAGGCAGAGATCCGGGCCTGGATTCCTGGGAAGATTTCAGGTGCAGAGAAATAGATCTAGGAGTCATCAGCATAGAGATGGTACTAAAAACTGTGGGAGGAGATGAGCGCACCAAAGGGCTGAGTGTATAGAGAGAAAAGAAGAGGTCCCAAGACAGAGCCCTGAGGTACACTGACTGAAAGCGGGATAGCAGTAGAGGAGGATCCACCAAAAAAAATCATTAGAGGTGTAATGGGAGAGATAGGAAGAAAACCAGGACAGGACAGAATCCCTAAATCCAAGCGAGAACAAGGCATTGAGGAGAAGGTGGTGATCAACAGTGTCAAAAACAGCATAAAGATCAAGAAGGATGAGGATCGAGTAAAGGCCTTGGATATGGCAAGGAATAAGTCATCAGAGACTTTGGCAAGAACAGTCTCAGTAGAATGTAGAACGTGAAAACGAGATTGCAGTAGATCCATAAGGGACTGAAAAGAGAGAAAGTCAAGACAATGGTGGTGAACTGCACATTCAAATAGTTTAGAAATAAAGGGGAGGAGTGGGATGGGTTGATAATGAGAAGGAGAGGTAGGATCAAGAGATGGTTTCTTGATGAAAGATGTAACCACAGCATGCTGGAAGGCTGCAGGAACAGTTGCAGTATAAATTGATAGGTTGAGGATATGACAGATGGAAGGGACAACAGTGGAAGAGATGGAGTTTAGTAGATGGGTGGAAATGGGATCAGAGGAGCAGGTAGTAAGTTTAGAGGAGGAGAAAAGGTGTGTGGTTTCTTCCTCGGTGATCTTGGAAAAGGAAGAAAGGGCGATAGAAGATGAGGGAAGGATTAGGATGTGAAGAGGGGGAAGGGGGGGATGGAGAGGACTCCAGGGAGAACTCAAGAGTAATCTTGTGGACGTTGTCATTGAAGTAGTCAGCCAAGGTCTGGGCAGAAAGGAAAATTGATGGAGTAAACCCAGCAATTTATGCTTGTAGATGCAGGCTTTTCAGAACGTACAGGTGTAGATGTCAGCACTTACACATGCATCTAAGTCATTTTGTAGACCTAGAAAGGCAGATGCTCTTAATTAACTGCAAAGGACTCTATCTTAAGTCATTTCAGTCTGGAGGGGGAAATAACACTGGGGCATTAAGGGGGGATATCCCCCTTAATCCATCCTGTAAAGAGATGTCCAAAAGGAGCACTACATAATAGCCAGGGCTGGCACAAAGATTGAAGGTGCCCTAGGTGGGCCATCCATCCTACTGTCCCCCGCCCCCATTGCTGCAACTGCCACCCCTCTCCGGGGCCTGCAGCAGCGGCAATAGCCCCAAACCCACGACACAGTGTTTACTCACACACTCTGGCATTTCGTCATGGTTTCCTTCTTTTCACAATGTGCCGTTTCTGCCCCCTTCAATGCCACTTCCAGTTTCAGGGGGGGGGGGGTGGCAATGGCACATTGTGAAAAGAAGGAAACTGCAATCCAGCACTGGAATGGGTTAGTTAGCACCAGGGCTGGCGTAAGGAGATGAGACACCCTAGGCGAACCTCATTCCTTGTGCCCCCTCACTGCGCCCATGGGCATCGCTGCCACCGCTCTCTGGGACCTTTGGTGGCAATGGGCACAAACATCCCTGTGACGCTTGCCTTAAAGCTTCAGTGCTATGGGGCTGTTTGCTTCTGCCCCTTGCTGCTACCCGATGATGACCTTCTGTTTGCACAGGAAGTCAGCATGCGGCATCAGAGAGCGGCAGAAGCAAATAGTCCCATGGTGCCAAAGCTTTAAGGTAAGTGCCATGGGTCTGTCTGCACCCTTTTCCACCACAGCAGGTCCTGAAAGGGGCGACAACAGTGACAATGGGCACTCCTACAGGGCCAACACTCTAGGCGATCGCCTAGTTTGCCTAATGGTAGCGCTAGCCCTGTTTGGAACTGTATTGTGGTTTGGGGGCTATTGCTGCTGCAGGCCCCAGAGAGGTGTGGTAGTGACAGCAATGGGTGCCCTTGGAGGGCCAGTGCTCTAGGCAACTGCCTAGTTTGCCTAGTGGTAGCACCAACCCTGTAAGTACCTCTGTGTCAAGGAGCAGGTATAAATCTGGATGTGGACAATTTTGGACTTACATGTGCATTGGCAGTATGATATGGGGAATACATGCAAAGATTTTTGTCTTGGCCAGGCCATGTTGAGACCACACCCATGACATGCTCCTTCAAAACTTTCACGTACTGAAAACATCCATATATAAATTGAATTCTTTATAAAATGGCCATTTACACATAGAAACATAGAAATATGACGACAGAAAAAGACCACATGGCCTATCTAGTCTGTCCTTCCATATCAACAACTACAACAGTCCCCTTTTTTCCTTTAGAGATCCTCTGTGTTTGTCCCATGCTTTTTTGAATTCAGTTACTGTCCTGATCTCCACCACCTCCACTGGGAGACTATTCCACGGATCCACCACTCTTTCTGTAAAGAAATATTTCCGTATATCACTCCTGAATCTATCCCCCTTCACCTTCATCCCATGTCCCCTCATAGCAGAACTTGCTTTCAATTGAAAGAGACTCTCCCACTGAACATTTATGCCACGGAGGTATTTAAACATCTCAATCATATCACCTCTATCCCACCTTTTCTCTAAGGTGTACATATTAAGATCCTTACATCTGTCCTCATATGCTTTATAATGAAGACCACTAACCATTTTAGTAGCCACCCTCTGCACTGTTTCCATTCTGTTCACATCCTTTTGAAGGTGCGGTCTCCAGAAATGCACACTATACTCCAAATGAGGACACACCAAAGACTTATACAGAGGCACTATCACCTGCTAGCCATTCCTCTCCGTATGCACCCAAGCATCCTTCTAGCTTTTGCTGTCATTTTTTCTACCTGTTTAGCTACTTTAAGATCATCAGACACAACCACACCTAGGTCCCGCTCTTCTTTAGTGGACAAAAGTACTTCACTCCCTATACTATATTGCTCCCTTGGATTGCTGCAGCCCAAATGCATGATCTTACATGTTTTAACATTAAATCCCAGCTGCCAAGTTCTAGACCATTCTTCAAACTTAGCTAGATACACCTTCCTGGGTGTCTACTCTATTGCAGATTTTGGTATCATCCGCAAAGAGGCAAATCTTACCCGACAGCCCTTCCGCTATATCACTAACAAAGATGTTAAAAAGAATCGGACCAAGGACAGATTCCTGGGGCACACCACTGGTGACATCCTTCTCCTCAGAGTGAGCTCCATTTACCTGTACTCTTTGTCGCCTCCCACCCAACCAATTTCTAACCCAAGTAGTAACTTTAGGGTCCATCCCTAGGGTGCTCAGTTTGTTTATAAGTTGCCTGTGAGGAACAGTGCCAAAGGCTTTACTGAAATCTGAATATACCACATCTAGGGCTCTCCCTCGGTCCAACTCCCTGGTCACCCAGTCAAAGAAATCAACCAGATTTGTCTGACAAGACCTGCCTCTGATGAATCCATGCTGCCTCGGATCCTGTAATCCGCTTGACTTCAGAAACCTCAATATTTTGTCTTTCAGCAGCGTTTCCAATAATTTAATCACCACCGAAGGTAAACTAACCAGCCTGTAGTTTTCAACAATATCCTTACTTCCGCTTTTGTGTAAAGGCACCACATGAGCCTCTCTCCAGTCCTTTGGCACCATTCCCGATTCCAACGAGGCATTGAAAAGGTCAGTCAGTGGAGCTGCTAGAATGTCCCCAAGTTCCCTCAGTATTCTAGGGTGTATCCCATCCGGTCCCATCGCTTTGTCTACTTTAACATGAGCTAGTTTCTCACAAACACAGTCTTCTGAAAATTGTTCAAGATGTCCCTCGCTTTTGTTCCTGTTTGTGGGTGTTTTATGAGGTTCTGCTCCCGGTTCTTCATCTGTGAACACAGAACAGAAATATTTGTTAAGCAATTCCGCTTTATCCTCATCAGCTTCTACATATTCCTCCCCTTCACCCTTGAGTCTGACAATACCACTTTTGCCCTTCCTCTTCTCACTAACATCTGAAAAATGTCTTATCCACCCATTTTATTGCATTGGCTATTTCCTCCTCTTTTTGAATCTTTGCTTTCCTGACTACTTTTCTAGCTTCTCTAAGTTTTTCCAAATATATATGCCTGTCTTCCTCTCTCTGTGATCTCTTGTATTTCATGAAGGCCTCCCTCTTTTTCTTCACTTTTTCAGCTACTTCTTTTGAAAGCCATAGTGATCTCCTTTTCCTTTAACCTTTATTTACCATTTTAACAAAAAGGTTGGTTGCCCTTAAAATATCCCCTTTCAGTTTTGCCCTCTGTTTTTCTACATCCTCCAGCTGTTCCCATCCCGCTAACGACTCCCTGCGGTATTGGCCCATCTTGGCAAAGTTAGTCTTCCTAAAGTCTAAGACCCTCACCTTTGAATGGATTCTAACAGCCCTAGTCCTAATAATGAACCACACCATCTGGTGATCACAGGATGCAAAATGATCTCCCACTATAGCATCAGAAACACTTTCACCATTGGTAAGCACCAAGTACAGTATGGCTCCTTCATGTGTGGGGTCTGTTACCAATTGCCTGAATAGTTCTCCCTGTAGAGAATCCAGGATCTCTTTATTTCTAGATGATACTGCAGCAGGAATGTGCCAGTCAACATCTGGCATATTGAAATCCCCTAACAGTAGCACTTCCCCTTTCCTAGCAATGCTGCGTATGTCTTCAATTAACTCTCTGTCCACCTCTTCCTCTTGTGAAGGAGGTCTGTATATCACGCCAATGCAAACAGATTTCTCTTTCCCTCTTTCTAGTTTAACCAACAATACCTCCTCTCTCCCTTTTAAACTCTGTAATTCCAAAGCTTTAATAGTATTTTTTGCATATAGTGCCACTCCTCCTCCCCTTCTTCCTACCTTGTCCTTTCTGAATAAAGTATAGCCAGGTATAGTTACATCCCAGTCATGGTTTTCTGTGAACTATGTTTCTGTAACTGCCACTAAATCCAAGTCGGCCACTCCCACCAAAGTTTCAACTTCAGGGATCTTATTTCCCATGCTACGGGCATTTATACACACTGCTTTCCATATGTTACCCCTGTTACCATTTTCCATAAAGGTATTTAATGTATCACTTACCTGGGAGCTTTCTTCACCCATCCCCAATGAATCTAGATTAAAGCCCTCTTCAGTAGATTAGCCAGTCTACTAGTGAAGACGCGTCAACCTTCTTGGACAGATGGATGCCATCTCTGCTCTGCAACCCTTGGAACAGCATCCCATGGTCTAGGAAACATGGATGCGATCTATATGCCTGGCATCTATGATATGTGAAGTGTAATTTTATAAAGGTGCTCCCTTTTAAGGTACGCCTTCTCATGCCTATTTTATAAAGTCAAGTACACATAAGTGGCAAAGAATGCACCTTAAATTAAGATGCAGTGACTTACAACAGCCCTAGAACTGGAATAAATGGCCGTACCTACTTTTTGCAAGTATGCACATAAATTATTGTAGCATATAATCAAAGCGTGCACTTGTTTGCAGTGCCCACATTCCACCCCTATGCATTCCATGTAAACAATGTGCGCATTTTAACACTAGTCAGTATTTTATAAGAGGTCTTTTACATGCTTAAGTGACCACTTAAATGCGTAAATGACTAGAATGCTAACATTGACTTGCACTGTTGGTACCCAAACCTAAGTCTCTCTTTGTAAGCTATGCCTAATATTGTGGCAACTTCAATGGCTTCCAGTTCGAGTTTTGAGTTTTCAAGGTACTGGTTACAACCTTCAGAGTTTTACATGAGGGCCAGCCAGTTTACGTTCAGGAGTGTCTGTCCTGGTATGTGCTGCGGAGACCGTTGTGGTCTTCACAAGGCTGGCTGCTGGCTGTCCCAGGGCTGGAGGTGGTTGGGTCCATGCAGGGCCGGGCAAGGTTTTTTTGGGTGGTTGCAGCGGAATTGTAGAATGCCTTACCGACATATGTGAGGGCTTTGGATACACTGATGCTGTTCCAGAAGGTGGTTAAAACCATACTGTTTGAGGGTGTGTTATAAGGGAGACTGGTGAGGGAGGGTCTTCTATTCGATCTTTGTGACAGGTTTGTTTATTGTTCATTTTTATTTTAGTTTGTAAACCCTATTGATTGGCATATGCCAGAATGTGGTCAACTGCTGTTCAATAAAATAAATAAATATTGACCCAAATATTCCCTTTTCCAAAAAACATAGTGCAACCTAGTTGTTAAAAAGTGCTGAAACCATGCAAATACTGTATCTTGAATCCCAACCCTTTCAAATATTGTTAATAACAGTTCATAGGGCACCATATCCCCGATTAGCTCCTACTCAGCATCACCCATTATGGCAGACAACAGCATTTCAAAAACTAAACTGGTCTTGATGTTTTTTGGCCTGCATATTTTCTAAGTAGTACAATAATTGATTTTATACTGTTTTCCAAGAAGCTTGGCCAAGAATAACACATATGAAATAGGATGATATGACAATAATAAAGACAGGATTATGAACTACTTCTGTTAACCTTGATGACATTCTACCCTCATTAAATGATTTATTTACTAAATCGGCTTACACTAGTGAAACTTCATTTGCTAAATACTTCACATTAAAAACTGGTACACTATGTCGCTGACGAGAAGATCTCCTTGTCTCCAGTGCCTTACAAACTTGAAGACTAGAAATATTTCTAAATCTAGCCCATGAGAGTAACTGTGTGGTATCCTCCCCACCAACTTCAGCTCCACTCCTAACTTTCTTTAGTTCCACTAACCTAATACTTTTTAGACTTGAAGTGTCCAGTTTTGCATTATCTCCCCTATCCAGAAAAGAAGACATAGGGCCTACTTTACTGATGTTTAGCATGGGCTAATGAGTATTAACATGCATAATCTGCCACATGACTCACAGGTATAGACAGGGCTGTGGCAGCAGAGAGCGTATGCCTACTCTGTTAGTGCATGCTAAATTACAGTAAAAGAGGCCCTTAATCTTCAAAGAGGGGGAAATCAAACAGTACTCTTTTGAAGTCATAACACTTCTGAGTGTTAACTCACTGGGTTAGTGATTTTAATAAAATTGCTGAGATTCAGGATTTCAGAGCTTTATAAGAGCCTATAGACTCAGAAAACTGTTGTTCTAAAAGGACTTCATTGAAAGCTGAGATAATATTTCTAGCTTTTGACATCAAGTGATCAGCCTGCTATCTTTATTTTTGTTATATTTTTATATTGCTGGGTTAGGTGTTAGGTTATATTTTTCTTGTTTTAGTGGAAGGGGATTTTTGTAAGGGGTTAATATTTTGCTCTTGGGCTTTTTTTGTCTCTAGTTCAAAGAGGGAGAAAGCTAATAGCATTTCTTTTTTTTTCCATTTTAAATATTTTATTGTAAATAACACAATCAAATACAACGTACATTATACACCACAGTCGTTACAAGCAACAGTATGCATTGCACTACAGTTTATATTGTACTTACTCCTACTTAATTACTCATTTGACAAGTGGTTACATTTCTAATGGGCCATTCTTATATCCCCTGTCCTTATTTATAATACCCTCCCCCCCTTCGTCCCCCCCACCCCTTCCCCCTCCCCGCCTACTTTCACATGAACATATCTCACTCCTTGCATTACACTAACCTCAAGCTCAGTACTTATGTCACACATCCACACTCATTGCCCTACCATGCAGCCAACCGTACATCCTCCCTCCCTCCCCTCTCCTCCTCCCTACAAGCCTCCAACCACCTCCGCACTCCCTTCCATTCTTCCCCACTCTTCTCACCCTTCCCACGATGCTGCTCAGTCAGTTTATGCATCAGACTCACCTCTGCCACTCTTCGAACCAACCCGGCCAGCTGTGGTGTGCTCTGTCCCCCCCAGTGCTGAGCTATCTCGCATTGAACTGCTACTATGCAGCGATGCAATTCCTCCCCATCACGTCTAGGAATATCCTCCTCCATTTGGTGCAGCAAACATGTCTCTGGTCTTTGCGGCAAGCAGTAGCCAGTCATGCCAGAGATCACCCCCCTGCTGCAACCTAGAAGCGCTGTACTTGCAGGAGGTATGCTCTCCGATGGTGTACCAATAATCATTTATTTATTTATGTATTTATTTAACAGTTTCTTCTATACCGCCCCTTCCAGAGATCAAGGGCGGTTTACATTGAACAGTGAACAAAAATGTGTATACTTCTGTATACTTTACATGGAACATGGTTTTAACTATATACAAGTGTTGTTACAGGGAACATACTTTCATAAGATCATAAGATATGCCATACTGGGTCAGACCAAGGTCCATCAAGCCCAGTATCCTGTTTCCAACAGTGGCCAATCTAGGTCATATGCACCTAGCAGTTCCCACAAAAGACACAGGTTCCACAATGCTTGTATTGGGTTAAGCATTGATAACCTGGGTCCCTTCTTAATAATGGTTTATGGACCTTTCCTCCAGGAACTTGTCCAAACCTTTTTTAAACCCAGCTACACTAACAGCCCTTACTACATCCTCCGGTAACAAATTCCAGAGTTTGAGTACACGTTGAGTGAAAAAATATTTTCTTTTATTAGTCTTAAATAGTTTACCCTGTAGCTTCATTGCATGTCCCCTAGTCTTTCTATATTCTGATAACGTAAACAATTGATCTACGTTTACCCGTTCCACTCCGTTCAATAATTTATAGACTTCTATCATATCTCCCCTCAGCCGTCTCTTTTCCAGGTTAAAGAGCCCTAACCTTTTTAACCTTTCTTCATAGGAGTATCCTTCCATCCCCTTTACCATTTTGGTGGCTCTTCTCTGAACCTTTTCTAATATCGCTATATACTTTTTAAGATACGGCGATCAGAATTGCACACAATATTCAAGGTGCGGTCTCACCATGGAACGATATAGAGGCATTATAATATCTTTTGTTTTATTTTCCATTCCTTTCCTTATCATACCTAGCATTCTATTTGTGCTCTTGGCCGCCGCTGCACACTGGGCCGAGGGTTTTAACATGGTATCCACAATGACGCCTAAATCTTTTTCCTGGGTGGTGGTTCCTAATGTGGAACCTTGCATCGTGTAACCATAGTTTGGGTTGTTCTTCCCTAGGTGCATAACTTTGCACTTGTCCACATTAAATTTCACCTGCCATTTTGATGCCCAGTCTTCCAATTTATCAAGATCCTCTTGCAATTTTCCACAATCCTCTTGGGTTTTAACAACTTTAAATTTTTTTGTGTCATCTGCAAATTTGATAACCTCACTCATTATTCCACTTTCCAGGTCATTTATGAATATGTCAAAAAGCAGCGGACCCAGCACAAATCCCTGGGGTACACCACTATTCACCTTTCTCCATTGGGAAAATTGGCCATTTAGCCCTACCCTCTGCTTTCTATCTTTTAACCAGTTCCTGATCCACAGTAGTACACTGCCTCCTATCCCATGACTCTTTAGTTTTGCCAAAAGTCTCTGATGAGGGACCTTGTCAAAGGCTTTCTGAAAGTCCAGATACACTATATCAATCAACTCACCTTTGTCCACCTGTTTATTCACACCTTCAAAAAAACTTACTCCCTTTATAGGGATGCTCACGGTTGCCGATATCCCTATCCAACCCACTATGGGTGTAATGGGGGGTACAAGTATACTGAATCTTATCTGGAACACTCACTAGGAGTACACAGGCAAGAATTAAAATAAAACTAATGGATAAGTGCACATAGAAATTCCCGATGGTATAAGGGAACTTGGATTACCAGGTAAGTATTAAGGTAAGTAAATGTAAGTCAGAAATAAATGCTCTTTGACCAAATTTCTATGTGTCAAAAAGATTACAAAGTTTAATAATTAAGTACAATATGAATGAACAATGTTTCAAAACAATGGTGTCAAGAATTTTTACTTTTAATTTTTCTTTCCAGTATGAATCTCTTTTTACCATATTGTAAGTGTATCTCAGTCCCTTTCAAAATATTTGAGCTCAAATAGTTACATATAGTTGCACCACATTCTTTAGTACTTATCCGTTCAGATGCTTGTTGAGACCCAGTCCAGAACTTCCTTCCTCTCTCTCCCAGCGAGTTTCTCCTGTAGTGTCTGCCTGCAGTACAATTCTCAGGAGACCGCTGTTCTTCTCAAAATATCTTTGGCGTTCCTCTAGCAGGGAAAACTACTACAGCTCTCTCCTTACCCTTAAGCTAAGCTGACTAACTTTATTATACTCTCTGTGCCCTAAAAAAATAAAATAAAATATATATATATATATATATATATATATATATATATAACTAAAAAAAACCAGTGCCCATGGTACGGTAGCAAGCTTGCTTGCACATACACATCCACGGCAGTTCTCACACTTCACTTTATTACAACTTCCTCACGCACTTAGGAAACACTTGCTTTCCACTTTCTCTTGAGCACTCAACCTCTATCTGGCATCTAATCCTTACAACCTCTTGCTTACTCTTCCCCTCTACACTTTTGAAGACATACGAAACCCATTTTAGTCTCTCCCCCCCCCCCCAACTGTCTTCTCATCTTAGTAGCTCTTACTCCCCTTCCTACTTAAACTCTACCTGTTTCTAATCTCCCTGCACCTCCCCTAGCTCTTAACCCCCTTTTTTACTTAAAGTCCCCAGTCTAAGAAAATAAATCCAAACCCATTCTAATTCTTACCTGTATCTTTCTCACACCACCTTCCCTCCCTTCCCTTCTCTTTCCTCAACCTATCCTTTCCTTCAATCCAGCTTTCCTAACACCCTTTCTCTCATTACTCCCCAACCCAATCAAAACTCCTCACAACCAGTCTCTCCCATTTACACTTTCATTTTTCCTTACTCAACCCTCAAAACAATCAGATCCACTTTCAATTTCAAGCAAATCCACTCATACCAGGGCCCTGACTGCATCTACTCTCTCAAACATTCTCTCCCTTCATCAAACACCCTCCAACTGCCTCACAGCCCACCTTATCACTCATATTCCAATCAACATTCTATTCATGGCCCTAACTCAGCTGATGTCATTCATTTCTTTTTTTGTTTTTAATTTAGTTGCATTTAAACTATTAGATCCAAGTAGTAACATGAATGAAATACCCATGGTTCAAAATAAATAAAATGAACAAGTAAACCTGCAAAAGGAAAACATTGAACCATACAGATCCATCCACAATAAGGAAATGCAGGAGGGGACTACAGAAAAATAAGAAAAAAAAAGATTACTATGTCATTTTAGATGAAAACAAACAGCTTAAAGCGGATCGGAGACTTACATGTCAGCCGTGGGGGACTCAACTAGTATTCTAGGATCTTCCCTAGCATTCAAGAAATCCAAAAGTTGCTTTGGCTCAAAAAACAGAAAAAGCTTATCATTATAGGAAACATGACAATGTGAAGGAAATTTTAAGGTAAACATAGCCCCGAGGGAAAGGACCCTAAGCCACAAAGCCAGGAACGCCCCCTCCTCAACTGGGTAACACGAGTCAAATCTGGAAACATACGGACAACAGAGCCCATAAACTTCTCATTGAAATTCTTGAAATAAGCTTTAAGGATTAAACTTTTATCTAGCTCCAGTACCAGCATAACTAGCAGAGTGGTTCTCTCTGTAACCACCTCAAGTGAGTCCTCTAGGAACCCCATAAGGTCCCCCATTCCACCAGAAGCCGTCCCACAACTTCAGTTGCTCGGGCCCAGTGAAAGATATTGCACCCAGGAGATGGGTGGCAGACACTCCAGGGGGATTTTTAATGTCTCCCTGAAGTATCAGCACCATAATTCAAAGGCATCAATTTTCTTCCTGTCTATCTTTTTCACTGTCCAGCTTTCACATCCATATGATGTTATTGAAAATACCATGGCTTGAACAAGTCAAATCTTTGTATGGAGAGAGAAATCTCTGCTCTTGAGAATCTTATCTAGGTCTTTCATAGCCATTCTGCCAAGAGCAATGCGTCGTCTGATTTCTTGACTGCTTGTTGCTTCTTTATTGATAGTTGATCCAAGTAGGTTAAAGTTGTTCACAATTTCAATTTCTTCTCCTTCAACGATGAACCTGTTGATTATGCCAGTTGTCATGATCTTTGTCTTCTTTACATTAAGGTGCAGGCCCATTTTCAGACTATGTTCTTTGATTGTGAGAAGCAAATGTTTCAGATCATCTTCACTTTCAGCCAGTAATGTGGTATCATCAGCATAGCGAAGGTTGTTGATGAGTCTTCCACCAATCTTCACACCTCTGTTGTCTTCATACAATCCTGCTTCTCTGATGATTTGTTCTGCATATAAATTAAACAGGTAGGGGGAAAGTATGCAGACTTGTCTTACACCTTTGCTTATTTTAAACCATTCTGTTTCTCCTTGTTCCGTTTGAACTGTTGCTTCTTGATCAATGTACAGATTGCGCAAGAGAACGATCAGGTGTTCTGGTATACCCATGCTTCTTAATGTGGCCCAGAGTTTCTCATGGTTTACACAGTCAAAAGCCTTGCTATAGTCAATAAAGCACAAATAGATATCCTTTTGGTATTCTTTAGTCTTTTCAAGGATCCATCTCACATCCGCAATGATGTCTCTCGTTCCTCGCCCTTTCCTGAACCCTGCTTGCACTTCACGTTGTTCGTGTTCCAGGTATGGTTGTAGTCTCTTTTGAATAATCTTCAGTAGAATCTTGCTGGCATGTGGGATCAGAGCGATTGTGCGATAATTTCCACAGTCAGTTGGATCACCTTTCTTTAGTATTGGTATAAACACAGATCTTTTCCAGTCTGTTGGCCATGATGTTGTCTTCCATATTTCTTGGCAGAGCCTTGTGAGTACGGAAACAGCTGCATCAGATTGCTGTAATACTTCTATGGGAATGCTATCAATGCCTGGTGCTTTGTTCTTTGATAAGGCTTTCAATGCTGCTTCAACTTCTTCTTTCATCACCAATGGTTCCAGATCATAAGGTACAGGTTGAAACGGCTGTTGGTCCACTTGATCTTTATCATATAAAAACTCTGTATATTCCTTCCACCTTTTCTTGATCTTCTCAGCATCATTCAACATAGAACCTTGAGCATCTTGTAACATTCCAATTCGAGGCTAGAACTTTTTCTTTAACTCTCGTAGCTTTAGGAAAGCCAATCTTGTTCTTCCTCCAATAGTTTCTGCTTCTATTTCCTTGCAAGTGTCATTGTAGTACTTTTCCTTGTCCTGTCTTGCTGCACGTTGGAAATCTCTGTTGAGTTCTGCGATTGTCTTTCTTTCTCCTCTGGCTTTAGCTTCTCGGCGTTTCTGGGCAATTTTCAGAGTTTCTTCCGTCATCCATTTTGGCCATTTTGCTTTTTCACCTTTTGTAGAGACTTCTCGCTTTCTTCCAACACAGCCTTCTTGATGTCATTCCATAACTCTTCCGGAGCTCTGTCATTTGTATCTAAAGCAGCAAATCGATTTTGCAGGCAGTCTTTAAATTCCAGTGGTATATTCTCAAGGTCATATTTTGCTGCATTCATGAGTGGTTTGCTCTTTTTCAACTTTAGCTTGAGTTTGCATACTAGTAGTTGATGATCTGTACCACAGTCAGCTCCAGGTTTTGTCTTTGTTGATGTTACAGAGCTTTTCCATCGTTGACGTCCGCATATGTAGTCAATTTGATTTTTATATAATCCATTCGGTGAAGTCCATGTGTACAGTCGCCGCTTGTGTTGCTGGAAGTAGGTGTTTGAGATGAATAGATCATTGGTCTTACAGAATTCTATCAGTCTTTCTCCAGCTTTATTTCTGTTGCCAAGTCCATATTTTCCAACTACTTTGCCTTCTTCTTTGTTGCCAATTTTTGCGTTCCAGTCACCCATGACTATCAGGATATCCTGTTTGCATGTTCTGTCAATTTCAGCTTGTACTTGTTCATAGAACTCTTCAATTTCATTCTCTTCTGCAGTTGTTGTTGGGGCATATACTTGAATTATAGTTGTGTTAATAGGCAATCCTCGTAGACGAATATGTTTATGTTTATGTTTATTAATCATTTGATATACTGCTTAGGCCAGAAGGCATTAAAGCGGTTTACAATAATATCATTTGAGGAAATAGGAAAAGAACGCCATTATAAGATAGGACAGAATAGAAGACAGAAACAGGTAAACAGATAAGAGGAGGAGAAGAATAGAGACAGCAAGTTACCACGAATGCAGGCATCACGATCCAGTCCAGGATATCAATATGAATCGCCACGGTCCAACGCCTAAGGGCCACGTCAAAGGGCCCTCTGGCGAGGCCCTCAGGCGCGGGCCCGCAAGGCGCGGGCGCGCCCTGGAAACGGCGGTTTTTATGCCGTTCAGCATGTCGGCTGCTTGGTGGCGTGAGGAGGAAGGGGGAGCTCCTGCTCTCACCCCCGCTGAGGTAACTGCTCTCCCGCTGCCCTGGAAACGGGAATAGAGATTAAGCGTTCACTGACTGTATTGTATTTCATTACAGTTCTTGCAAGTTTCTTCTTTATTATAA
Organism: Ichthyophis bannanicus; assembly: GCA_033557465.1. Lineage (NCBI taxonomy): Eukaryota > Metazoa > Chordata > Amphibia > Gymnophiona > Ichthyophiidae > Ichthyophis > Ichthyophis bannanicus. The sequence goes on from CM066032.1 coordinate 532,831,557, forward strand.
ATGCAACACCATTTCTTCTTTGTCTTTCATTTCCAGCATAGTAGACCATGTGATCATCTGATTCAAAGTGCCCCATGCCAGTCCATTTCAGTTCGCTGACACCCAACAGATCAAATTGTACACGTTCCATTTCATTCTTGACCACCTCCAACTTCCCTTGGTTCATGCTTCGTACGTTCCATGTTCCAATGTGTAAGATATCTTTACAGCTTCTGACTCTCATTTCATGCACAGCTGCATCAGCAATCAGACTTCCCGAGGGCTTTGATCCAACCACATCATAAATGCTGGCTTTACTCTGAAAAGTCTTCAGCAATTCCCCAGTAGCTAGTTTAGTGCCTTCTGACCTGGGGGTCTCATCTTCCAGCACCATAGCACAATTTGTTTTGTTGTAGCTATCCATTGGGTTTTCATGGCAAGATACAGAAGTAGATTGCCGGGCCTTTCTTCCACGCAGTTTAAGTTTGGTGTTGTTGTCGTTGTCACAAAAATGTGATCCTCCACCGTCAACACTGTCCCATTCTGCTGCTGCCCAGATGGGTGGTTTGTCTTGGTCTGGCACCTCAGCTGAGACCTGTCCATCTTGGGAGACCCTGCCAGTAGTTAAACTACCAATAGTTTAGCTCTCAGCATCACTGATGCACGCAAGCCCTTACAGCACGACAAGCTGCAAACCAAGTGAGAGTTGTTTATGTTACAATTTTTTATCCAAACAGGCAGGACTCTTTCCTTTCCATGATGTGGATTTGTAATGACTTATAGTCTTTGTTCCACTTTTGATATGTGCTAGGTGTTTTGTGCCGATTTCCATTCTTTTTACTTAGTAAAAATTTGATAAATCACAATAAAAAAACAATTAGTGCATGATGAATTAGGTACCCCTTCTAATCTTCCTCGAAAGACCTCTTCAAAGAATGTAATTGCTGAATTGATGAGAATAATTGACATAATGAATAAATATTTTCAGGAGGCATTGAGCCCGATTTTGTCCCGGACATCGATCCCCTCTGTACATCCGGTCTGAACTGGACGTACAGAGGGGATCATGATTCTGATCCTGCGGGTCATGTCTAGATTCACGGGATCAGAATCGCGAACAGTCCTGCACATGCAGGCTGGGACTGTGATTCAGTCCAGCCTGCATGTGCAGGACTGTCCCTGGCTAACTCAGTCAAGGGTCCTCAATGGAGCCACAGCACCATGGCGTCATTTTGCCATGGCAATGTGGCTCCATTGAAGAGCCATGATGCCAGCCGCCGGACTGCAGGACTTCATTCCCTGCAGCCTGACCTTCGATCTGGCCTCCAAAGGCCAAGGTCGGGCAGTGGGGACTGCCTTCAGGCTCCCCCTGCCCACTGCAAGCCCCAGGCCCACCGCAAAATGACATATGGGGAAGTTATTCCACCTCAGAGGTGGAATAACTTCCCCGTATAAGTTACTGGCTCTGGACATACAGGGTTGACATTAGAATCGGCCCTGTACGTCCAGGGCAGCGATTGGCAGCCTCCACCCACGAGCTGCCCCTTCCCCGCCCCCATCTAACTTCCCCGTACAACCGGCAGGGAAGTTAGTCGCGGCCAGGTGAAGGCACAAATAGTGGGGATGGACGTCCTGTTGGGCCATCCATCCACACTATTTGTGGCACAGAATAACCCCCATTGTGTATTAGCTAGCACTTGTCAAATTTGTGTACAGGTGAGAGTGGGGCCCCATCCATATTTAGGAAGGAGGGAGTGTGCAGCCTCACTAAAATGAGTTTTAATCCTTTGAGTGTATTGAGAATTGTTTAAAAAAATTACTAGTGCACTAGTTTGTTTAAAAAATAGTCACTGTGGTGTGGGTCACTTATCTCAGTCTTCTTTTCCAGGTCTTGCTGCTTTCTTGGACGTTGGGCGCCTTAGGATCCCCTCTGCTCCAGCGATGTCCAGTTGTAATTAGGATTCTATCTTTAAAAATCAATAAAAGAAATCATCTCCCTAGCTATGTGTGTACTACCTAGAAAAGTGTGTACTACCAGACACCCACTCATCCCAACTAGACATACGAGTTCATTGTACAATGTTGTTAATTACCCTCATGTTAAATGTAACCCTCCAATAGTACTGTCTAAATGTTGTTAAGTACCCTAATATTAAATGTAACCCTCCAATTGTGATGTGATATGACCACTTTGATTGAAGGATAAGGTGGTATGCAAATGTCTAAATAAATAAATTAGTGTTCCTGTCCTTTTTGTTTCTTTCTATTACTTGGGAGGCTTGCTATTACCAAAAAAGTAAAAAAATAAGCAAGGTTCCTATCTTTTCCCTCCCACAGAACTCTCTTTTTCACTGAGACAGTTCAAGTTGTTTCAGTATTAAACAAATGTTAACGGCATGTCTGCGACCTCCCTCGCTGAACTCATACAACGGACCCTTGAGACCAGAACTAGGAGGTCATGCATGGTAAACTCACTCGTCATCCCTTCAGCAATAAGGACTTGTACCCAATCTACTAAGAATCGTGCTTTATCCTTATTTGTACCAACCCGCTGTTGGACTTGTAACCTCCAACGATCCGAGCCATCCCAGATCTGACATCCTTTAGGAAGGCATTAAAGACATACCTGTTCCAATTAGTCTATAACCAACCACCCTAAACAAGGCCTTCTCTTTACTGCCCAACCTGTCTCTAGTCTTGTTCACTTACCCATATTCACATTGATTAAGATCAAATAGCTAGATATTACTTTCTACTGTTCCTCTGTTTTAGTTAAATTTTCATCTGTTCTATACAAATTTGTTCCATGTAAACTGTTCCACTGTTTTTGTTCTTGTTATCTCCAGTTCTATGTAAACTGTTTGATTGCTCATGTTATATGTAAACCGCACTGATTTCAAAAAGCGTGGTATATAAAAGCAAATAAATAATAATAACAATAATAATGATAAATAAATCCTTTCAGCAGTACACTGTTTTAAAACAGCTCACGTTCAAGGTTTTTCTTCTCACTGTTCTCGCTTTAACGTCCACCACGGCACTGAAGCGACTTCTAAGGAAGGTAGATGACAGCGGTGGCAGTGCCTCAGTCATGAGGTGGGGGATGGCACGGAGAGCCAGCCCAGGGTAGCAGAAATCCTTGGCCGGCACTGCTTGCATGCAGCCAATGGGAAATCCCAGAGTGATTCTAGTACCTAAGCCAGAGAAACTCAAAGGAAGTGACAAGGTTCAAATCCATTTGGTGACAGCCTCTGGGATGCCTTTGAAGTACCTGACATTTTTCAATTTGAATTGAGTTGAGCTGAAAGAGAGAAATAGACAGGAGTTTTGCGGAAGCTGGGAATCAGCCCCGCTGCAGGATTCCAGATCCCCTGGAACTTCTACTATTGGAAGATTTCCAGAAGGAAGGAGACGTTGCACTGTTACAGCATTGTACCTATCCATATCTTGCCATTCCCTTTCAATTACCCTAGTCCCCTGTTGTGTGGTCTTTCAAAACTCAGCTGAAGGGCTTATCTTCCACCAGTGTCTCTATGTTCATGTAACTCCTCTTCTCAAGTCAATTCACTGACTCCCTATCCATTTCCTCATGCAGTTCAAACTTCTCCTACTGACCTACAAGTGCATTCATTCTGCGGCTCCTCACTACCTTTCCTTTCTTAGCTCACTCTTCATGTCTCCTTGGGAACTCCGCTCCTCCAGCAAATCATTTTATCTGTGCCCTTCTCTGCCACTGCCAGCTCCAGACTTCATCCATTCCACCTTGCTGCTCCACATGCCTGGAACAAACCACCTGAGTCAGTGCGTTGGGCTCCTCCTCTGGCCCTATTCAAGCCCAGGCTGAAGACCCATCATCTCTTTGAGGCTGCTTTTGGATCCTGATGCTCCTCATTCTCTTGTCCATTACTTATGTGTAACTTGCCAAACTCTAGTCCCCAGTTCTGTGATGTTTCTTCATCTTGATTAGATTGTAAGCTCTGATGAGCAGGGACTGTCTCTTACACAGTGCTGTGTACACTTTGTAGACTGCACAAATGATAAGTAATAGTAATAGTAGTAGTAGAAAAGGTCAGGTAGTTGCCTGCACTGGGCAAGCCAAGGCTCCTCTGATTTTAGGGTTGGACCCAGCTCCATCTGAGACCAACTGACATACCAAGAGGGACTTCTACCAGAGAATCTCAAGCAACAGCCGGAGATAATCTGTTCAGCTTTTATTTCCCAGCCCAGGAGAATAGAGCAGACTTGAGCTAGGAACATTTAGCCCAGAAAAAATGCCTCACCAGCAAGAGCTCTGAGAGTTTGTTGTCCCACCAGGAACACATAGGAGACTGTGATTTATAAGTATTTGCACCTACATTCACAGATTTACCCCTACTAGAATGCACAAGGAACTTATTAAGAGAATTGGAAAAAATACCACCAATCCAATACTGAACATCCTTTGAAAAGTGTGCACAACCTGGAGAGGCTTTTTTGTGTCCTAAGCTCATTCACCTTTTGTTATTTTGAAACCAGTTTGTTTTTTTTAAATTATGGCCTGGGACTGCCCTAAAGACCTTTGATGGATGTTTTTATTTGTTACTAGTATGCATGCTTTATGTTAATTTATTTAGCTGTATTTATATTCCGCTTTTCACCGGGTCAAAGCGGTCAATTGGGGGATACAATAACGGCTCTGTGTTTATTCATGGGTTTATATTCTTGGAAATATGATTATATGGCAGATTGTTTTGAATACTATCTATTCTTTGGTATATTCTGAGGTCAAAAGGGATTTATTATAGGCCTCAGGGCGTTACTGTCTCAGAAACCACCCATACTTTAGCAGCACAAGTCCCAGAACTTTGAATCCAGCTCAGCCAAAGCGCATCTAACTCCAGCAGCCGGAATGTGTTTGGGGCCTTCTCCTGTGGGGCACAAGCAGCCACAGGAGGGATAGGGAGGCCCAAGTTTAAACTATAGCTTTGATTATACAACAAAAACAGGGCTGCCAACCGACTGGTTTTAGACCGGTTTGGCTGGTTTTATGAGCTGCTGGCCGGCAGGATGCTAAAACTGGCCAATGAAGGCCACTTTTCTGCTGACCGCTGGCCTTGGCTTCCCCCCCCCCCCCAGCATGCTGCCCTTGCCCCACCGCTGCTCTTCCTCTTCCACTGCGGCAGCAGTGCACCTCCAATTTTTAAAAAACCCATAGGTCTTTGCAACTCTGCGTTTGCAAGGCTCGTCTGGTCCCTCCCTCCTCTGACATATGCTTGCATCACAGGGGTGGGACCGCAGCATCTTTCCAAGTGCGGCGTCACAAAGACCCATGTTTTGTTTTTAAATTGGAGGTCTTCTGCCACTGCCACCAACAGAACAGGAAATGTGGTGATGGGGGCAAGGGCAGGCAGCAGCAGGGGAGGTGGAGAAACCAGATGAACATGAGGTGGGCTGAGATAGGGAAATGCTGGACATGGGGGGAGAGGGGTAGAAGGGGTATGCTGAGCATGGGGATAGATAGTGGAGATGCTGGACATGGGGGGGGGGTGGATAAGGACAGAGGAGCTATGCTGGACATGGGGAGGAGAGGTGCAGAGGGGGATTCTGGACATGTGGGATGGAAGAAGGGACAAAGAAGGGCGATGTTGGACTTGGGGGACAGGGACACAGAGAGAAGATTGTGGTCATGGAGGAAGAGATAGGAAAATACTGGATGGAGGAAGGGAAACAGGATGGGGAGAGGGACATAGTAACATAGTAACATAATATATGACGGCAGATAAAGACCAGTATGGTCCATCTAGTCTGCCTAGCAAGGCGACAAGAGTACATGCACCTGCTGCTCCATGCACGTCAACCCTCCCCATGCCTTTGTTTAGGGGTGTACCCACTGCTCCGTGTAGGTCATCCCGATTTATTCAGATATAAGAGATAGTTATGTTTATTTTGAGTTTATCCTGTTGCTATAAAGGGATCCATTGTGTCTGTCCCTTGCCATTTTGAATTCTGTCACTGTATTTGCCCCCACCACTTCCATCAGGAGGGCATTCCAAGCATCCACCATCCTTTCAGTGAAAAAGTATTTCCTGACATTGCCTTTCCATTTACCCCCTTGCAGCTTCACGCTATGCCCTCTAGTTTTACAGCTTGGAAGAGATTTGTTTGTTCATTAATACTCTTTAAGTATTTAAAGGTCTGAATCATATCTCCCCTATCCCTCCTCTCCTCCAGAGTGTACATATTTAGGTCTTCAAGTCTCTTCTCATAAGGCTTCTGACACAGGCTCCAAATCATTTTGGTTGCCTTCCTCTAAACTGCTTCCAGCCTTTTTACATCCTTTGCGAGATATGGTCTCCAAAACAGTATTCCAGGTGAGGCCTCACCTGTGACTTATACAGTGGCATTGGTACCGCTTCCTTTCTGCTGATAATTCCTCTTTGTATGCAGGGCCGGCCCGTCCATTGAGCGAGAATGTTGTTCGCACAGGGCCCCGCGCTTACCACATTCTCGCTCAATGGACTGCTGCAGAGGGAGCCGGGGAAGCCCGCGCGAAGCCCCAGCTCCCTCTGCACAGCCCACCAGCGTGAAGAGCCTTTACCTTCACGCTGGCGGCTGTTTCAATGAAGCCGCGAATGCTGGGAGAGGTTAAAGGGCATTGCCTTTAACTTTTCCAGGCATTCGTGGCTTCATTGAAACAGCCGCCAGCGGGAAGGTAAAGGTTCTTCACGCTGGCGGGCTTTGCAGAGGGAGCCAGGGCCTCGCGCGGGCTTCCCCGGCTTCCTCTGCAGCCCCTTAGACGGCGCGGGGCTCTTTGGGGGGGGGGGGGCGGCTAGGACTGGATGGGCTGTGATGGGGAGGGGGGGGGAAACGGACTGGATGGGCTGTGTTGGGGGGGAACGGAAAGGAAATGGGCAGTGATGGGGGGGGAAACTCACAGGAAATGGGCTTGGATGGTGGGGGGAGACTGAAAATGGGCTGGGATGTGAGAAACAGACTGGAAATGGGCTGTGATGGGGGGGGGGACGGACTGGAAATGGGCTGTGATGGGGGGGAGACTGAAAATGGGCTGGAATGGGGGAAACAGACTAGAAATGGGCTGTGATGGGGGGGAACGGACTGGAAATGGGCTGGGATGCGGGAAACAGACTGGAAATGGGCTGTGATGGGGGGGAACAGACTGGAAATGGGCTGTGATGGGGGAATGGACAAATTGGGCTGGTTTGGGGGGAACAGACTGGAAATGGGCTGTGGTGGGGGGGGGGGAGAACAGACTGGAAATGGGCTGTGATGGGGGGAGGACTGCAAATGGTCTGTGATGGTGGGGGGGATAGGACTGGAAATGGGCTGTGATGGGGGGGGGAACAGACTGGAAATGGGCTGTGATGGGGGAATGGACAAATTGGGCTGGTTTGGGGGGAAACAGACTGGAAACAGGCTGTGGTGGGGGGGAGAACAGACTGGAAATGGGCTGTGATGGGGGGAACGGACTACAATTGGGCTGTGATGGGGGAGGACTGAAAATGGGCTGTGATGGTAGGGGGGATAGGACTGCAAATGGGCTGTGATGGTGGGGGGGAATGGACGAAATGGGCTGTGATGGGGGGGGAACTTGGACTGGAAATGGGCTGATGAAGAGCTGGATTAGGACTGGAAATGGGCTGATGGGGGCTGGAATAGGGCGAAGTGGGCTGACGAGGGGGCTAGGATTGGAAATTAGCTGATGGGGGAGCGTGGAGGGAATGGGCTGATGAGGGACTGGAATGGAACTGGAAAAGAGCATATGGGGGCTAGGACTGGAAATGGGCTGATGAGGAGCTAGGATAGGATTAGAAATGGGCTGATGGGGGAACGTAGACTGCAAATGGATGATGGGCTGGAATAGGACACTGGAAATGGGCTGATGGGGGCTGGAATAGGACTGGAAGTGGGCTGATGGGAGTTGGAAAAGGGCTGGAAATGGGCTGATGGGGAGCTTGGAGTGGAAATGGGCTGATGGGGGGGCTGGAATGGAACTGGAAAACAGCATATGGGGGGCTAGGACTGGAAATGGGCTGATGTGGAAGCTTGGGAGACTGGGACTAGAAGGGGGCAGATGCTGGGTGGGTCTAGAACTATAAAGGAGCTGATTTTGGGGGAGGACTAGAAAGGGATGGGAAATGAGAATGGAGAGGGGAAAAGATATTTTGTGTGGGAGGGAAGAAAAGTCTACGAAGGGCCGGGTATTGGAAGAGTAAGTGTAGATTGAGAATGGAAGGGTGAAATTTGAGTGGAAGATAAAGCAATAAGGAAAGAAATGGAGGAAAGAGCAAAAGGGGAAAGATCAGTATGTTAAAGCAGATATAGAGAAAAAATTTGGAAAAAAATCTAAAAGAGAAGAAAGGAAAATGGATAGCTCGCAGAAGGCACAAAGAAACCAGAAGAAAGTGACTGGAGCAATTGCAACTGAAAAAGAAAATGCACAAGCAACAAAAGGTAGAAAAATACTTTTTATTTTGAATTTATTAACTGGAATATATCAGCTCTGGGAAATGTGCATTGTTAACATCTTTTGTGTTTGTTTAGTACAAGAGGAAATTAATTTATAGTTTTATTTCTCCAGTGTTGTTGTACATCCCAAGTTTGGCTTTTGGGGTTCCCAGTTTAATTATTGTCTTCCTATTTCTAAATTGTGATCCCTTGTTCTTTGGTGACGGTCTATATTCTGCATTTTAACCAAGCTGAGGTATTCTGTTCATGTAGTTTCTATTTGACCATGTCACTTGTTCTCTTTCCCCAGTAGGAGATGCATTGGTATTCTCTGAGATGTATTGGTTTAATATTTGCAGTGTTGCCTTTTGATAGGTAGGGTTTGGTGCTTTGTGAGTCCTGGCAGAGCTGTTATGATATGGTGGATTTGCTATGAGTTCTAAATGGTGAGTGTTTATAGTACTTCCTAATGGGCCTGGCGGTTGGCACTGGAATATAGTAACGTAGAAATCTATTAGTCTTTCTTTATCCAGACACTCATTAAGAAGCATGTTTACTAAAAATGCATGTTAACATTATGCAAGTATTTATGCAAATGAGGCTCCCTATGCAAATGAGGCCCCGCAATTAATCTCCGCACATGGCCCCGCACCCCCCTTGGGCCGCCCCTGTTTGTATGCAACCCAACATCCTCCTGGCTTTTGCCACTGCTTTGTCGTACTGTATTGCCATCTTGAGATCCGCAGAAATAATCACACCTAGGTCCTTCTCCTGGTCTGTACACACCAACATCTCGCCCCCTATCACATACATTTCCCCTGGATTTCTGCTTCCCAAGTGCATGACACTGCACTTCTTCATATTAAATCTTAACTGCCAAGTGTTAAACCATTCTTCCAGCTTTTGTAGATCTTTCCTCATGTTCTTCACTCCCTCAGGAGAGTCCACTCTGTTGTAAATTTTCATGTCAATCTGCAAAAAGACAGACTTTTCCATTCAGTCCTTCAGCAATATCACTCACAAATACATTGAACAGTACTGGTCCCAGGACCGAACCCTGGGGCACCCCGCTAATCACCTTCCTTTCATCCGAGTGAGCTCCATTTACCATCACCTTCTGTCGTCTGTCATTCAACCAATTTCTGATCCAGCTTACCACCTTGGGACCCATCCCCAAACTACTGAGTTTATTGATAAGCCTCCTATGAGGGACAGTATCAAAGGCTTTGCTGAAATCCAGGTAGATGACATCCATTGCATGCCCCTGATCTAGTTCTCTGGTCACCCAGTCAAAGAACTCAATCAGATTTGTTTGGCAAGATTGTCCTTTGGTAAACCATGTTGCCTCGGATCATGCAACCTGTTGGTTTTGAGAAGGTCCACTATTCGCTCTTTCAGGAGTACCTCCATTACTTTTCCCACCACTGTGATAAGGCTTACCAGCCTGTAGTTTGTCACTTCTTCCCTGTTACCACTTTTGTAAAGAGGTACCACATTAGCCTTTCCCCAGTCCTGAGGAACTTCTCCTGTCTCCAAGGGTCTGTTAAAAACATCCTTTAACGGCCCTGCAAGAACCTCTCTGAACTCTTTCAGTATCCTGGGATGTATCCCATATGGTCCCATGGCCTTGTCCACTTTCAGTTTTGCAAGTTGTTTTAACACATCATCTTCTGTGAATGGTGTGGTATCCACTCCATTCCCATTTTTATATTTCGGAGTCATAGGTGGTCCTTCTCCAGGATTTTCTTAGTAAAAACAGAGCAGAAGTATTTGTTCAGCATTTTCACTTTTTCAATGTCACTTTCCATGAGTCTGTTGCTAGCATTTCTGAGTCTTGCAAGTCCACCTCTGAATTTCTTCCTCTCCCGAATATACCTGAAGAAAGTTTTGTCACCACACTTCACGTCTTTAGTCATCTTTTCTGCTGCCATTGATTTTGCTATCCTTATTTCTCTTTTTGTCTCTTTTAGTTTGATCCTGTATTCCTTTCTGTGTTCCTCTGTTTCGAGCTTCTGAATTTTGTGAAAGATGTGTTTTTTGCCTTTATCTGAGCAGCCACTTCTTTGGAAAACCAAATAGGTTTCCTTTTCCTCTTGTTTTTGTTTACTTTCCTTGCATATGTATCTTTTGCCCCTTTTATTGCCACCTTTAGTTTAGCCCATTGCAATTCTACTTCCCTTATCCCCTCCCACCCTGCCAACTTCTCCTTCAGGTATTTGGCCATTTTACTGAAGTCAGTGTTTTTGAAGTCAAGGACTTTGAGCGTGCTATGACTGGACTGCACCTTGGCTTTTATCTCAAACCACACCATCTAATGATCACTGCTGCTCACATGGGCACCCACCTGGATATTTGACATGCTATCTCCATTGGTGAGCACTAAATCCAGCATCGAGCTTTCCCTGGTCAGTTCCATCACCATTTGTCTAAGTAATGTATCTTGGAAGGCATCCACAATTTTTTACTTCTTTCCAGATTTGCAGAAGAAATACTCCAATCCACATCGGGTAGATTAAAGTCACCCAATATGATCACTTCCCTCTTTGTGGCTGTCTTTGCAATATCTATAATCAATTCACTATCTATTTCTTTGGTTTGATTTGGAGGCCTGTAGACCACCCCAGTATGGATGACAGTGCCATCTCCTCTTTCCAACACAATCCATCGCACTTCTTCTTTTCCCCACGTCCCCTGCATTGCAGTAGCTTTAATATTGCTTATGACATATAGGGCTACTCCTCCTCCTTTTGCACTTGCTCTATCTCTTCTGAATATCAACAATCAATTCGCTGTCCATTTCTTTGGTTTGAGTTGGAGGACCTTAGACCACACCAGTATGGATGACAGTGCCATCTCCTCTTTCCAACACAATCCATAACGCTTCCTCTTTTCCTCATGTCCCCTGCATTTCAGCAGCTTTAATACTGCTTTTGACATATAGGGCTACTCCTCCTCCTTTTTTAACCTCTCTATCTCTTCTAAATAGATTATAGCCAGCTATGGCTATATCCCATTCATGTGTCTCGTTAAACCATGTTTCTGTAATGGCCATACTGTCCAAGTCCATTTCCAGCATGAGGGCTTCCAGATGAGGAACTTTGTTGGCTAGACTTTGAACATTTGTACTCATTGCTTTCCAGCATTTGTTGAATGGCTTGCCTGCCTTTTGCATGGAGTTTGTTTTACATGCCCCTTCCTGCTTGCTGTTGATGTGTTTTTCAAAAGTCTGGCTGCTTTCAAAGTTGCTTTGCTTTTGCTGGGAGTGACGTACTGAACTTGTCCTCCTCCATCTATCACCTCCTTTCTCTAGTTTAAATGCCTGCCACATACTGCCTGAAGTTTTCACTTAGAATCCTTTTCCCTGCGGCGGAGAGATGTAGTCCATCAGCACAGTACTGATGGACTACATCTCTCCGCCGCATGGAAGAGAGATGGGGAGAGTTAGTGAAAGACTAGGAAATAGAGGCTGGGGAAGGAGAGAGAGCTGAGAAATGGGAGGGTAGTGTGAAGGAAAGAATGGAAAGCTATAGCTAGATACAGTAAAAAGGATGAAATTGACGAGTGGTTGGTAAAAAGGAGTAAAATTTGGATAGAGAAGCAGAAAAATAAATGGAAGAAAACTGAAAAGATCAGTGTTAAAAAGTAATATAAGGGAGGAAGGGATGACAGAAGGAGATAGAAGAAATGGCAAAAGGGGAGGAGACCATGAAAAAAGAGCTAAAAGAAGACTAAAAACTGTTAAATAAATAAATAAGAAGGCAGAGGAAATAAAAACCAGAGAGTGCGACCAATACCATTAGAAAAATAAAAGGACCCAACAACAAAGGTAGAAAAAAGAATTTTATTTTCTATTTTCTAACTGGAAAATGTCGGTTTTTGGAAAGTCCATCTGCCAGGAGTCAGGATTGGTATCAGACATGGCTGGGACCCAGCCCAAGGCAAAAATATGAGAAAGGACCCTAAAGCCCACTAGCAAGCCGTGTCTTCAGGGCCGGATTTACCTATACGCCAACTACGCCGTGGCGTAGGGCCCACAGCTGGCAAGGGCCCACAAAAATTGAACAAATTGTTAACTTTTTTAAAATTAAATTTAAAAAAAAAACGCTGGCTGCTGCCGCGGCAGCATGGACTGTCCCACGGGGCCCCCTCTGCTGCCGCGGCAACATGGACTGTCCCGCAGGGCCCCCTCTGCCCGGCTGAGCCCCTCCGTGCCGGCTTTGAGAGGCGCGAAGGGAGAGTGTCTCCCTCACGTCTCTGTTAAGCCCGCAGGGGCAGATGGGAAATTTCCCATCAGCCCCTGCGGGCTTAACAGAGACGCGAGGGAGACACTCTCCCTTCGCGCCTCTCAAAGCCGGCACGGAGGGGCTCAGCCGGGCAGAGGGGGCCCCGCGGGACAGTCCATGCTGCCGCGGTGGCAGCGGCAGCGGCCAGCGTTTTATTTTTTTTTTATTAAAGTTTACTTGAGCCGATGGGGGGGGCTGGGACTGGAAATGGGCTGGGGGGATAAGACTGGAGTTGGGCTGACACGAAGAAACCAGAAGAAAGTGGCTGGAGCAATTGCAGCTGAAAAAAAATGCACAAAAGGTAGAAAAATATCTCTTTATTTTGAATTTATTAATTGGAATATGTCAGCTCTGGTAAATGTGCATCATTAACGTCTGCACTTTGTTTAGTACAAGAGCAAATTAATGTATAGTTTTATTTCTACAGTGTTGTACATTCCAAGTTTGGCTTTTGGGATTCCCAGTTTAATTATGACGTCAGGGCCAAGAGCGCGCAGCTGATCCGGCGTGCTCGTTTTTATCTTTTCTGGGGGCCCACAATTTTTGTTGGCGTAGGGCCTCACTCAAGGTAAATCCGGCCCTGTGTGTCTTTTTCAGTTTCAGACAGATCTAAGGCCCTTTCTGGCATGGAGGCCCAGGACAATTGCCCTGGTTGCTTACCTCTTAATACCAATCCTGACATCTGCTGTTTTGTACAATATAGGGGGAAATACATTTATCTGACTTGTTCAGCTTTGCTAATAGGTTCATTGTTGTTTTAGGGCCCACTGCAATATTTACGGTGCTGCCTTTTTCTATGTAGGTTCCTTGTATAAGTTTTGGAAGTTAGTGCTGGAATAGTAGATTTTCTCTTGGTCCCGAATGGCTTTTTTGTATTAATGTAACTAGCAGGTTAAAATATATAGATTGCTTGTTTGGTGCCCCAGGAGGGGTATAGAGCTTCACACCCAGGACCTAGAGAGAGCACTGGAGCCTCAAATAAATTAAAAGAAGTGTAATCCTGGATTTGCAAGCTTTAAAAGCCTATTTTAATGCTAAAAATGAAGTTTAATTTAAAAACAAGTCCTGGCCCCATAGGAAAATATTAAGTGTGCTGGGGAAGTGCAGGGATCTCTTTAGTGAGCAGTCTTTCAGGAGGGAAACTGCAGAGACAGATGCAGGGAAGCAGTATTTAAATTTTCTGCTTCAGAGGCTTACGAGAACAGCACAGAACCCTAGGATATATTCTGATGTGTTATGGAAAAATATCTGCATCTGGAGATTCTGATGTGTTATGGAAAAATACTCTGTATCTGAAGGTTTTCCCCTTTTCCAGAGCAGTGCTGGGGTTAGGGTTACCAACTTTTTCACCGAGAAAAACCCGACACCTTTGGCTCGCCATGCTCCACCCATTCTCCGCCCCTAGTCCCACCCCTGCCCCGCCCCCAGCCCCACCCACAAAAATTACCAAGGATACGTGTAGGCTAACTTCCTTGGTCATATAATAATTAAACTGGGAACCCCAAAATCCAAACATGAAATGTACAACACTGGAGAAATAAAACTATAAAGTAATTTCCTCTTGCACTAAACAAAAACGCAAAGATGTTATCAATACACAATTCCCAGACCAAACATATTCCAGCTAATAAATTCAAAATAAAAAGTATTTTTCTACCTTCTGTTTGGGCGTTTTATTTTCAGTTGCAATTGCTCCAGTCACTTTCTTCTGGTTTCTTCGTGTCTTCTGCGAGCTATCCATTTGTCCTTTCTTCTCTTTTAGATGTTTTCCATTCTCTCTCTATTTCTGCTTTAACATACTGATTGTTTCCCTTTTGCTCTTTCCCCCAATTCTTTCCTTATTCCTTTATCATCCATTAAAATTTCACCCTTCCATTCTCAAGCCCCTCACTCTCCCAATACCCAGCCCATCATAGACTTTTCTTCCACACAAAAGATTTTTTCCCCTCTCCATTCTCATTCCCCATCTATTCTAGTCCTCCCCCAAAATCAGTTCCCTTATAGTTCTAGACCCACCCAGCATCCACTCCCTTCTAATCCCATTCTCCCATGCCCCACATCAGCCCATTTCCAGTCCTATTCCAGCTCTTCATCAGCCCATTTCCAGTGCTAGCCCTCACATCACAGACCATTTCCAGTCCTAGCCCCCCCCCATCACAGCCCATTTCCAGTCCAAGTCCCCCATCACAGCCTATTTCCAGTCCTAGGCCCCCCCATCACATCCCATTTGCAGTCCGAGTCCCCCCGCACCATCACAGCCCATTTGCAGTCCTACCCCCCCCCCACCATCACAGTCCATTTGCAGTCCTAGCCCCCCTAATCACAGCCTATTTCCAGTCCAAGTTCCCCCTCCCTCCACCATAGCCCATTTCCAGTCCAAGTTTCCCCCCCCCATAGCCTTTTTCCAGTCCAGGTCCCCCTCCCCATCACAACCCATTTCCAGTCCATGTCCCCCCCCCCATAGCCCTTTTACAGTCCAGGTCCCCCTCCCCATCACAGCCCATTTCTTTCCAGTCCAATGCCCCCCATAGCCCTTTTCCAGTCCAGGTCCGTCCCCCCCTTCACAACCCATTTCCAGTCCGTGTCCCCCTAATCACAGCCTATTTCCAGTCCAAGTTCCCCCTCCCTCCACCATAGCCCATTTCCAGTCCACGTTCCCCCCCCCCCCCCATAGCCCTTTTCCAGTCCAGGTCCCCCTCCCCATCACAACCCATTTCCAGTCCATGTCCCCCCCCCCAGCCCTTTTATAGTCCAGGTCCCCCTCCCCATCAAAACCTATTTCCAGTCCATGTCGTCCCCCCCCCCCCCCCACATAGCCCTTTTACAGTCCAGGTCCCCTCCCATCACAGCCCATTTCTTTCCAGTCCAAATCCCCCCCCCCCCATAGCCCTTTTCCGGTCCAGGTCCCCCCCCACCATCACAACCCATTTCCTGCCAATTTCCCCCCACTAGCCCTTTTCCAGTCCAGGCCCCCTCCCCCCATCACAGCCCAGGCAGTCCTTGGCCTCCCCCCCCCAAAACCGCGGCTGTCTGAGGCTTTAGAGGGAGCTGGGGAAGCCCGCGCGAGGCCCCGGCTCCCTCTGAACAGCTGCCAGCGTGAAGAGCCTTTTCCTTCACGCTGGCGGCTGTTCCTGTGAAGCCGCGAATGCTGGGAAAGGTTAAAGGGCATTGCCTTTAACCTTTCCCACCAATCGCGGCTTCACAGGAACAGCCGCCAGCGTGAAGGAAAAGGCTCTTCACGCTGGCAGCTGTTCAGAGGGAGCCGGGGCCTCGCGCGGGCTTCCCCGGCTCCCTCTGAAGCCCTCCGGGTTGGGAGAAAAGCCAGTTTTTTTGCTCTGGCCGCTCCCGATATTGCGGCCAGAGCAAAAAAACCGGCTTTTCAAGGGCCGGTTTTGCCTCTGCGCCGGCAGCCGGCCTGGCCATGGAAAAACCGGCCAGGCCGGCTGAAAACCGGCCAGTTGGCAACCCTAGCTGGGGTACTATTTGCAGTTCTAGCAGTGGAAGACCACAAAACAGTTTATCTTGGGAGGACTGAAATGAAACTGAAAGAATCAGTTGGGGGCTGAAAAAGAAGAGGGAAGGAGGTCTGTGTGTGTGCTATGAAAGTTTAAGATAACTGGAAATTGGGTTTAAAAGGTTTAACTTTGTTAAGTCTGGTCTGGTTATTGTTTGATACTGCTTAGAAAGAGAATTGGAAGACAGAGAGTTAACAGACTGAGTTGTATTAATTATGCCCTTGTTTGAAGCACGATCTGCTGGGTACAAGCTGTATTGGAGGGAAAGGATTTGCTCAAAAACTTAGAGCAGAACTTTATGACTGAGTTTTCATTTTAAAAGTTCTGGTTTTAGACAGAACTAAGAGAGAGTGCATAAGGAAGGAACAGAAGGGAGCTTCTTTAAGAAGCTCTTTTGAAGTAGCAAAAAGTTTTTCAGCATAAGGAATTGGCTCAACTTTTGTCTGTTGAGAATTAACAACTAGAATCCTGAAAAAGGATTTCTTGGAGCAGGATATGAGAAGAAAGAGGGAATCTTGGAAAGTTTCTAAGGAATACTGGATTAAGCTCCTTCAAGGAACTAAATGTTCTGAAAGCTAAGATTATAGCAAAGCTTCTTAGAGGAAAAGAAATACTTCAAATCCTGTGCAGAGGAGCTGGTAGTTCTGCTAGGCATGGTAGTTTGGAATCCTCTGGGAAAGAGGAAACTGACTTTCTTTGAAACAGCTTGAGAAATTGGAAGGGGAAACTGTATTGAACTCCTCTAAGGAACCTAAGATTACTGGAAGCTGAAACTAAAGAGAAGCTCTTTGGAAAATATATATGTTTAATCCTGTGAAGGAATTCAGATAACTCTGCTGAGTCTGGGCATTTTAGAATCCTAAGAGTAGTGGTACTGCTGAATGCTATTGGAAGCAGTGCAGAGGGAGAGAGAGAGGTACTGGTTTTAGACTTCTGGCAGAAGGATACTGCCTAATTAAGGTTTAAACTGGAAAATTTCTGCATTCTTAAAGGAATAACACTTAAGGACTGTGAAAGGTGTGACTGGACAGTGTTTGTGTGGGCTTAGATAGGGACATTCAATTATATTTTATTTTTGGAGAGGAATAGCGACAGTATTCCACAACAGATCCCAATCAACATATTAACCCCCAGGTGATTGTGACGCAGCCTCCATTTAGATTAGTTTTATTTACTAATTCATTAAGGTTAGGGAGTAGATAATGTCCGGATCATTGCTGGACCAAAGGAATCCTAAGTTCCTATGATATCAGATCTCTTGGAAGAGGACATCATGGGACTTCTGAACAAGAGACTGGGTCCCTTCGCAAGAAAGTTTCTGTGAAGAAAGGTACCAGTACACAAACACCCTTTTGTATTAGACCACTGTGAACAAAAGAGAAATACTGAGGGCCTGATTCTGCCTTGGATGTCGATTCCTTCTGTATGTCCAGTCTGAACCAGATATAAAGAAGGGATTGCGATTCCGATCCCGTGGGGCATATCTAGCCCCATGGGATCAGAATCGTGAACAGTCCTGCAGGCGCAGGCCAGAACTGCGATTCAGTCCAGCCTGCACGTGGAAGACTGTCCCCGGCTAACTCAGTCAAAGCTCTTCAATGGAGCCGTGGCACCATGGCATCATATTGCCATGGCACCGCGGCTCCATTGAAGAGCAGTGATGCCGGCGCCAGATTGCAGGACCTCATTCCCCATAGCACGCCTCCCAATCCAGTCTCCAAAGGCCAAGGTCAGGCTGCGGGGAGTGCCTTCAGGCCCCCTTGCTTACTGCAAGCCCCGGGCCCAGCGTAAAATGACATACGGGGAAGTTATTCAACCTCGGAGAAGGAATAATTTCCCTGTATAATTCACGAGCCTTGGACATACAGGGCCGAAATTAGAATCGGCCCTGTACGTCCAGGGCTGGCGACCGCCCAGACTCCGCCCCCAAGTCACTCCTTCCCCACCCCATCTAACTTCCCTGCACAACCGGCAGGGAAGTTAGTCGTGGCCAGGAGAAGACACGAA
Source organism: Ichthyophis bannanicus (assembly GCA_033557465.1). Taxonomy (NCBI): domain Eukaryota; kingdom Metazoa; phylum Chordata; class Amphibia; order Gymnophiona; family Ichthyophiidae; genus Ichthyophis; species Ichthyophis bannanicus. The sequence continues at coordinate 532,849,786 of CM066032.1, forward strand.
TAGCGGAGATGGACCTCCCGTCGGGCCGTCCATCCCCGGTATTGGTGGCACAGATTAGCCCTCTGAATGTTGATTTACTTCTGAGTTCTAAGGTGCAACCGTGTATAGATATCTTATTGATTTAACTTATTTAACTAACTTAAAATTTCTGAATCCATCTTTAAGCTTGTTCAACAAGATATATGAACTTAATAATTTTTTTTTTAAATTCTATTTATAGACACTAAGGGGCTTGTTTAAAATGCAGCGGTAGTGGTTCGCGATCGCGATCGCAACCGCGGCCCCATTGAAATCAATGGGGCCGCGGCTCCGATTACGATCGCAAACCGCTACCGCGGCTTTGTAAACAAGCCCCTAAGGTGTTTTGTGTCCCATTCTTGCAAAGTCTACCCTATCACCATAAATGTAACATCACCATGATGGGGCTTATCCAAATTAATTTATTTTCCTCTCAGCCTTTTTCCACCCGACAGTGGAGCTGGATGAGATGAGGTTAGTGACTTTTGTAAGATTCTACCGGAAGGGGCCATCAGACTGAGGTACCCACTTGGCCCACTGGGCTACACTACAGCATCCAAAGTATTGTTCTAAGAGTCTGACCTTGCTCTTCTCTTGGCGTGGGGGGCTCATTAATTCCAGGGCTGGCCCAAGCATCAGGCAACCTAGGTGATCACTTCTGGGGGTTGGCAGAGAATAGGACATCCAGATCTAAATAATAAATTCTGACAGCCAGCGGGGACATATGGGATAAGATTTGCTTAGAGTGCCAACACTTTGAATCATCTCTAGTGCTAGCCCTGATGAATTCACAATATGCTTGGTATTGAGAGGGATTTTTTCTCATATGGTAAGTTTTATGGGGAAGGTACTAGCTCTGCTGTGTACGGATTGTTGGGAAAGGGACCGGGGACGGGTTTAGATGAATGCAGAATATATGTTTTGTTTTAATACCATATGAGAGAACATATGTGTGTTGGAGGGGCGTGAGAAGGGGACTGTGACTGGATAGGTACTGAAAAGCCCAACCTCTTTACCACCCCCCCCCCTCTTGATATAGCCTGCAGACACTATAGCTTGCATCTTTGACCTCTTTGCAATTATTTTATATGGGTGAAGCAGGGAGCGGGGCATGGTTAGCCACAGGGGGGGGCGAGAATAGGTGGAGCATGGCTAGCCATGAGGGGGGAGGGCGAGCATAGGCAGACCATGGCTAGTCACAGGTGGCAGGATTTTTGTATTTCGAAAAGTTGGCAACCCTAATCCAAAACCTCAACTGGAGCTGACCTCATTTGTGTGCGTGAGGAGTACTTGCAAAGAAAGCAAGAGAGACCCTGAACCCCCATACGTGGTTCACCTGCTTTGGACCTTAAAGCTTGTCTTCCTCAGCACCTCAGGCTACAAAGGTAAGAAATGTAGTCTCTCCCTTCAAACGGTTGCACTTAGATATGTCCAGTAAGGGGTCGGCTATACTTATATAAACATGAAAGGAATTCTTATATCTCGAGGTAAGCAATTTCTATGACACGCTCCTCAAAGGGCTTATATAAAGTTTATTTATTTCTCAGTCCTTTTCCCTGCTTCACTCAGTGCATGAACGCTCTTCTGCAAGTGGTCTCGGGGGGGCGGGGAGAAGGAATTTCCCTTTCTAGTCCATGTGTAGAGTTCACTCTTCATCCCACAATACATTTTATCCATTCTAAAAGCACAGATTTAGTGCTTTTTTTCCCTCTTTTTGGCTTGTAGTTCAAGCTGTTGATCTCCTCATTGAATCCACCCCCTAAAAAAAAACACATCCTAGGGAGTCTCTGGCTTATATAGGGTTAGGAAGAATCACTGAAGCCATCCCAGCAGGAGATACTACATAAAGATGTTATGGTCCTATTGCCAGGAGAATACTGGGCTAGTGAGGATCCCAAAGGGATCCCTTATAAACATTATACACCAGCTTACTAATGAGAAGACCATGAAAAGTGCAAAAGAATGAACACATGAATATTTTATGCTGAGCATTGTTCTTAAGAATAAAAAGAAACAAGATGATAGTACAGTAGCTTATGCATTTTTGAATTTATTATTGTAATTGTGTTCTGTACTAGAGATAGACATTCCATTATATTTGACTTCAGTTGATTCATTTCATTTGATAGAGTACCTCTCACCATAAGCATCGTGGTGTTTTACGAAATAACAAGCAGTTAATACATAAAGTCCCAAACATATAAAACCCACAGCATACAGCGATTAAACATCACTTCAAAATTGTCTAAAACACCATACTCACACTCAAGTTTCCATCAACAGAGATGATAAATAATTATAATTGCAGATAATAGTAGATTTAGCTTTTGTGTTACAGGTCATTGTTGTTCTAGAGTGTTATTCTTTATGTAACCGGGACTGAGGAGCTTGCCTAAATTGTTGAGGTCCACAGATACAGCATCATAGATCATATTTTTATGGACTGTCTTATTCATAAATGACCTGGAAATGGGAATAACAAGTGAGGTAATCAAATCTGCAAATGACACAAAATTATTCAAAGTTGTTAAAACCCAAGAGGATTGTGAAAAATTGCAAAAGGACCTTGATAAATTGTAAGACTGAACATTTAAATGGCAGATGAAATTTAATGTGGACAAATACAAAGTTATGCATCTAGGAAAGAACAACCCAAACTATGGTTACACGATGTTAGGTTCAACATTAGGAACCATCACCCAGGAAAAAAATGTAGACGTCATCGTGGGCAACACATTGAAACCCTCCGCTCAGTGTGTAGTGGTGACCAAGAAGGAAAATAGAATGCTAGGAATCATAAGGAAAGGAAAGGAGAATAAAATGAAGGATATTACAATGCCTCTTTATCGTTCCATGGTGCGACCACACCTTGAATATTGTGTGCAATTCTGGTCGCCGTATCTTAAAAAAGATAAAGTAGAATTAGAAAAGGTACAGAGAAGAGCCACCAAAATGGTAAAGGGGATGGAAGGATACTGCTATGAGGAGAACCTTTAAAGTTTAGGGCTCTTCAACCTGGAAAAGAGACGACTGAGGGGAAATATGATAGAGGTCTATAAATTAATGAATGAAGTGGAACGGATAAGTGTAGATCGATTGTTTACACCATCAAAAAGTAGAAGGACTAAGGGGCATGCAATGAAGCTACAGTGTAACTCGTTTAAGACGAATAAAATACGTTTTCACTCAATGAGTAATCAAACTCTGGAATTAATTTCCAGATGATGTAGTAAAAAGCTGTTAGTACACAGTAGCTGGGTTTAAAATAGTTTAGAGAAGTTCCTGGAGGAAAGATCCATAAATCATTATTAAAGAAGGCCCCAAGAAATCCACTGCTTGCCCCAATACAAGCATTATGGAATCTGTGTGTCTTTTTGAGATATTGCTAGGTTCTTGTGACCTGATTGGCCACTGCTGGAAACAGGATACTGGGCTTGATGGACCTTGGTCTGACCCAGTATGTTCTTATTTCTACTTGTTTAATTACCATAATTTTCAATATCAACTCGAAGAATGTATATGTCACAAAGGAACCTGTTACCAAATAATTTGTTTATTGTCATAATTTTGCTTCCTAATTTATGGTAAATATTCATCTGCTTTCTGTTTCTTTTGCTTCTTGAATACATCATTTCTGAGTTCCTTTCCTTCTCTGCCTCTTAGAGATCCAACTTCTCCATGTTTCTACTTTTCCATTTTACCTTCTATCTGCTTTGTGTCATCTTTACATACCCTTTTCTTTATCTCTCCCATTTTTCTGTTTGTCCCCTTTTCTAGTCTTCATCTCTTTCTTTAACCCATCTTGTCACTGTCCATCATCCTCACCCACCTTCTTCCAGTCTCCCATACCTTCCTTTACCCCTTTATCTCCATTCCCGTACCCCTCCCATTCCCCCTATTCCTTCTCAACCTTTAGCCCTTCCCTCTCTAGCCTCCAGATCTCCTATCATCCAGCACCCTCCCTTATCCCCTCAAGCAACCATCTTCATTTCTTGGTCCCTTTTGCCTTCAGGACTCCATCATCTCTAGCTCTGTCCTCTCTTTCCTTCTAGCCATCAACTCTTCCTCTCACCCTATCCACCCTCCATCTCCTCCATCACTCTCTCTCTAACATCCAGGTTTCCTGTCCTTACCACATGCATTGGCTATGTTAGTAGATGGTTAGTTAAACCTAATCCGCCTTGATATAAGAAGACCCACTTTCTTAATTTCCAGTTCAGTTTCAAGGAATTTATTGCAGATAGCTTGAATTAAGTGTGATGTACAAATTCTGAGATAGTGCAAGTGTGATGTCTTTCTGAAGAGATTTCTGTCAACTATATGTGAAAAGATAATGTTACTTATAGGGGCATATGGAGAAATATTGCAGTGAGCCAACTTGGAGCCTCTGGAGGGTTATTCTGAACCGCGAATAGCGGGGATGGATGTCCCAACAGGATGTTCATCCCTGCTATTCGTGCCGGCTGCAGCCCCCAACTAACTTCCCCACAGGTTGTGCAGGGAAGTTAGTCAGGGGCGGGGAAGAGACAGCGCGGGGGGTCGAGAGTGGGTGGGCAGTGGGCGGTTGCCAGCCCTGGACATACAGGGCTGATTCTAATGTCAGCCCTGTAAATCAAGGGCTGGCGAAATGGCCGGGGAAGTTATTCCACCTCCAAGATATAATAACTTCCCTGGACGTGTTTTTTTTCACGGCCCGGAGCACAGAAGGGGCTGGTGGGGAGGGGGGCCAGGGTTTATTCCCCGCAGCCTGACCCTTAGGAAGCCAGATTGGGGGTCGGGCTGTGGGGAATAAACTTTAGTTTCTGGCGGCCAGCATCATGGCTTTTAAATGGAGCCATGGTGCCATGGTACCATGGCTCCATTTAAAAGCCTGACTGAGCTATCCGGGCAGTGCCTGTATGTGCGGGTCGGGACTGAATTGCAACCCCAGCCTGCACGTACAAACCTGATCGCAATTCTGATCCCGTGGGGCTAGACGTGCCCCATGGTATCAGAATTGCGCTCCCCTTTGTATGTCTGGATCAGACCGGACATACAAAGGGGATATACGTGTGGGTCAGAATCAGGCCATCTGTGTCTAAACTGGAGATCTCTGATCTGGAGGGGGCAATAGCTTTCCCTAATAACTAGAGGTTTCTAAGGATAACCATTAGGGGTTAAAATTACCTTCAGAGCTAGGGTATGTGAGCAGGGAGGCTCCAATTGGAAAAGAGGAAATAGTTCACATGCATTTAGGCAAATTAAGTTGTTACCTAGAGCGCTGACATACCAGAGATGGCAAAAGGAAAGATGCAAGTATTTCAAATTCCCCAGGGGTCTAGTCAGCTCCTGTGGCCAGCAGGAGGAAGAGTGCTTAAGAGCACATCAATTTCCTCTGCAGCATGAGGTCAGTTTCACAAGATCCTGGATCTTGCAGCTCATACCACAAAACTGACCCTACACCTCAGAGAAAACTGACATGCTCGTAAGAGTTCTTCTTTCTGCCAGCCACAGTTCTGCTGAACTGTGAAGAAACACTGGAGTAAGAGTCAGGGGCGGCCCAAGGGGGGCACGGGGCCATGTGCGGAGACTCGGTGCGGGGTCTCATTTGCATAAGGGGCATCATTTGCATAAATATTTACATAATGTTAACATGCACTAACTATTAGAAAACATGCTTCTCAATGAGTGTATGGATAAAGAAAGACTACCAGATTTCTACATTACGATATTCCAGTGCCAACCACCAAGCACATTAGGAAGTACTGCAAAAACTGCCCATTTAGAACCCATCCCCAATAATATACACCCTTGAGGAATCAACTCACAAGAATCCCAAAGTCAAATCTTGATTCCACTCATAGCATTACACGGAACTTGTACTTAAATACTTATTCAGCACACGTGCTCCCACATTCCCAAAACTTCAATTAGTGAAAGAGTACTTATATTTTTTTGTCGGATCGCTCACCTTGAAAGGGAATCATCCCATTCTCGGAGTGAGCCCTCCATTTTAATCACTTTAAATAAAGCCACCCATTGGCTATAAAACCTGACCCCGCGACACCAGTCGCTGTCAGTGCCCACGTACATAAAATTCAGTGGGAATAGGAAGTTAATTCTCGGCTGATCATCCAAACACTTAATTAGTCCAAGTCCTTTGAAAATGACTAACTTGAAATAGAGGAAAAATTACTTAGCTTCCTCGAAGTATTGGAAGGAAAATTTCGTCAGCTGGAGCACAGCAAACGCTCAACCGCTCATCCAAACAAATGGATCCAGCTCCAACACCGATCTTGGCATTCCTTCCTAATGCCCCTAGTCCTGGGGTCCCCGCGACACTAGTAGTGTTTCAAGCCGCATGTCATTCCTTCAGCTCTTCATCAGACTGAAGAGCTGAAGGAATGACATGCGGCTTGAAACACTACTAGTGTCGCGGGGACCCCAGGATTAGGGGCATTAGGAAGGAATGCCAAGATCGGTGTTGGAGCTGGATCCATTTGTTTGGATGAGCGGTTGAGCGTTTGCTGTGCTCCAGCTGACGAAATTTTCCTTCCAATACTTCGAGGAAGCTAAGTAATTTTTCCTCTATTTCAAGTTAGTCATTTTCAAAGGACTTGGACTAATTAAGTGTTTGGATGATCAGCCGAGAATTAACTTCCTATTCCCACTGAATTTTATGTACGTGGGCACTGACAGCGACTGGTGTCGCGGGGTCAGGTTTTATAGCCAATGGGTGGCTTTATTTAAAGTGATTAAAATGGAGGGCTCACTCCGAGAATGGGATGATTCCCTTTCAAGGTGAGCGATCCGACAAAAAAATATAAGTACTCTTTCACTAATTGAAGTTTTGGGAATGTGGGAGCACGTGTGCTGAATAAGTATTTAAGTACAAGTTCCATGTAATGCTATGAGTGGAATCAAGATTTGACTTTGGGGGTCATTTAGAACCCATAGCAAACCCACCATATCATAACAGTACTACCAGGACTCATAAAGCACCAAATCCTACCTATCAAAAGGCAACACTGCAAATATTAAACCAATACATCTCAGAGAATATCAATATATCTCCTACTGGGGAAAGAGAACAAGTGGCAACATCAAACAGAAAATACATAAATAGAATACCTCAGCTCAGTTACACCATCGGAACATAGACCATCACCAAACAAAGAACAAGGGACCACAATTTAGAGATAGGAAGACAATAATTAAACTGGGAACCCCAAAAGCCAAACTTGGAATGTACAACAACACTGCAGAAATAAAACTATAAATTAATTTCCTCTTGTACTAAACAAAATGCAGACGTTAAAGACGCACATTTCCTAGAACTGACATATTCCAGTTAATAAATTCAAAATAAAAAAGTATTTTCTACCTTTTGTTGTTTGTGCATTTTATTTTTCAGTTGCAATTGCTCCAGTCACTTTCTTCTGGTTTCTTCTTATCTTCTGCTAACTCTCCATTGTCTGCTGTCCATTTGTCCTTTCTTCTAGTTTTTTTTACATTTTCTCTCTACATCTGCTGTAACATACTGATCTTTCCCCTTTTGTTTTTCCTCCATCTCTTTCTTTATTCCTTTTTCATGCACTCAAATTTTACTCCTCCATCCTCATTCCCAACTTACTCTCCCAATACTCGGCCAATCGTAGATTTTTCTTCCCTCCCACACAAAATATTTTTCCCCTCTCCATTCCACTCTTCCAGCCCCATGCCATTCTAGTCCTCCCCAAAATCAGATCCCTTCTAGTTCCAGCCCTACCCAGCATCTGCTCCCTTCTAGTCCAGCCATTCCCATTCCCAGTCCAAGCCCCCCTCCGCATCAGTCTATTTCCAGTCCTAGCTCCCCCATTGGCCCATTTCCAGTCCTATACTAACCCCTCCATCCATGCATTTCCAATCCACCCCCCTCATCAGCCCTTTTCCAATTCTAACCTCCCATCAGACCATTTCCAATCCTATCTTAGCCCCTCCATCAGCCCATTTCCTTTCCTATCCTAGCCCCTTCGTCAGCCCATTTCCAGTCCTAGCTCCCCACACACTCAGCCCATTTCCAATCCAAGCCTCCCCCATCAGCCCATTTCCAATCCAAGCCTCCCATCAGCCCATTTCCAATCCTAGCCCCCCATCAGTCCTATCCTAGCCCCTCCATCAGCCCATTTCCTTTCCTATCCTAGCCCTCCATCAGTCCATTTCCAATCCAGCCTCCCATCAGCCCATTTCCAATCCTAGCCCCACATCAGTCCTATCCTAACCCCTCCATCAGCCCATATCCAGTCCTAGCTCCCCCATCCATTTCCAGTCCTAGCTCCCCCCCACTCAGCTCATTTCCAGTCCAAGCCCCCCCCCCACTCAGCCATTCCCAGTCCAAGCCCCCCTCCCCATCAGCTATTTCCAGTCCTAGCTCCCTCTCACTCAGCCCATTTCCAATCCAAACCCCCCCAAAGCCCATTTCCAATCCTAGCCCCCATCAGCCCATTTCCAGTCTTATCCTAGCCCCTCCATCAGCCCATATCCAGTCCTAGCTCCCCCCACTCATCCCATTTCCAGTTCAAGCCCTCCTCCCCAGCAGGTATGTCCAGTCCAAGCCTCTCCCACTCTGCCCATTTCCAGACCAAGCCCCCACACAGCCCATTTCCAGACTAAGGTCCCCTCCCCATCAGCTATTTCCAGTCCAAGCTCCCGCTCCACTCAGCCCATGTCCAGTCCTAGCTCCCCCCCCCCAAAATTTGCAGTCCAAGCCCCCCCCACTCAGCTAATTTCCAGTTCAAGCCTCCTCCACTCAGCCCATTTCCAGTCCTAGCTCCCCCCAACAGCCCATTTCCAGTCCAAGCCCCCCTCCCCATCAGCTATTGGCAGTTCAACCCCCCCTCCACTCAGCCCATTTCCAGTCCTAGCTCCCCCCCCCAGCTCATTTACAGGCCAAGCCCCCCCTCCCCACCCAAAGAGCCCTGCAGTTGTTTACGATGTTTTAGAGGGAGCCAGAGAGGCCCCAGCTCACCTCTACAGCTGCCGAAGTGAAGCATGTCTATTTCCTTCACTTCGGCAGCTGTACTGACGATTAGAACGCTGCCACGCTGAGGTTAAAGGGAACTTCCTGTCTGCTGCGCTCAGTGTGGCAGCGTTCTAAAAGTCAGTACAGCTGCCGAAGTGAAGGAAATAGATGCACTTCACTTCAGCAGCTGTAGAGGTGAGCCGGGGCCTCTCTGGCTCCCTCTAAAGCCTCTCTGCCTGCTGGTGTTCAGGATGTTGTTTGCATGGGGCCCCCTGAAACAGCATTCTTGCTCAATGGACAGGCCGGCCCTGGTAAGAGTAGTTCATCTGGGGATCAGGATGGGAAGAAAAATTTAAAACTAGAAATTGGGGGTGAACGACTGGTAGGAAGAAGGGAGTCCTAGATGGCGGAGTTGCACAGAGAGGAGACCTACAAGGGATGCGGAGAGACAGAGTGATATTGAAGAGAAGCAACCTGCACTGCATGGCACATACATCCCTAAAAAGACGGCATGAGGGAAGTATCCTGCACTGCCAGCAGATACAACCCTAAAAACAAACAGTTCTAACCACCTTACTGGCAGACTGCATGGACCGCATTAGACTTTATCTGTCGTCATCCGTAATGTTATTATAATGTCTTTGTATATTGAACAAGAGGGAGAAAATATGTTCCTTTTCCTCTTTTTCTAGTGTTGCATGAATGCAGAGGCTGGTGTCTTGGGGGGGGGGGGGGTTCTATTTCTAATTTGTGGTTCCTTATTTATTTGGTGATAGAGTTGCCAATTGGTTCCATATTTTCAGGATAAGTGGATTCAGCCCTGAAATCACTACCCACTCCCTTCCTTTATACCCCCTTGCATGTATGGGCTCCTAGCCTTGTCTTTCTTGAATATTCAATGGGGCCACGGCTCCGATATCGCATGGAAGCCTCTACCACAGCAAAGTAAACAAACCCCTTAGTTCTAGGGGCATGTTTACTAAAGTTTTAAAATGTGCTAATTATATTAATGTGCTTTAAGTACCCATACTCCTTTTATTTGCATGGGTGCAGTGGTACGTTAATGACATTAATTTTAGTAAACATCCCCTTAGTATAGGGATCTTTAGTAGTCTGATCTGTTTTGTTTACCAGTAGGAAAGTATAGGTATGCTAGTGTCTGATATGATAACAGGATTTTTAGTATTTGAGTCCTAGGGTGTTAGTTTTGTTTTGATATGGCAAATTTAACATATAGGCTGGGAATATATTTTTGGCTGGCTTTTGTGCTACCTCCAAAGTGCCTGCTAGTGGAGAGTCTGTGTTACTGTTACTGAGGTAACTGCAGAATGTATATATTGAATATATATATATATATATATATATATATATATATATATATATATTGAATATCACCTGTGATTCTGAATGACAGATTTGCTTCTTGTAAGTAGGTTGCAATTGGCAGGGGGAGGGGCACAATATTGAAGGTTCGCCTGGGGCATCTAATATCCTTCCACCAGCCCTGCACAGGCAGCATTTGTTATGAGATCAATGCTTATACGATCCTTGCAGAAAGCTGAGTTAATCTTGCCAGTAGATGTCACAGGGTGGCAGTATAACCTAAAATATACAAACAAGCTGTGCAAACAGAGCAGCAGAATCAACAGCAGAGGCAGCAAGGACAGGGTTAGAGCACACACCAATGTCTCCATGTCCACTTCTCCTGCCAGAAAGTAGCACTTTCTTTTGGTATAGAAAGAAAGCCTTACTGTGTGGGAGAGAAGCAGAAGGGGGTAACAGGGAACTTGCTCTTTGTTGCGTCTCAGCAACCTGCACAATCACTGTAACTTCCAGCAGAAAGGTGCTGCTATCAAGACTAAATTAAGGCATAGGTAAATCAGGGAAAATTCTAGGATTGCCAACTGAATGGATTGTTTTCAAAACTGTGCACGTTTTCGCCTTTAATGTTCAGAAGTCAGAAGAATGGCTGAAGAATCTGACAATGTGAAGATCTCCATCTGCAGCTCTTCAGTTCTCTCTCCTGCATGAGTGAGCCTCCCCACCTGCTTCTAGTGTCACTGGCAGCATCAGCAAGCCAATCAGCTTCCTGAGAATGTTCCCAGTCCCTACAGGAAGGGCTAGGACAGGAAATTCAGCCAATGGGAAGCACTGGTGGCGGCATGACTGGAGGGCAGTTGTAGTCACAGGTAGGGAGGGGTGGGGAAGGGGGGAAGCTCCTGTACTGTGCAGGTGAGACTTCTGCATGAGGTGGGGAGAGGGGGTCTGAGTTCTTTGAGACTGCTCGTGGAGCTAGCAAAAAGGGTTAGTGTGACCCACTATGCAAATCATGCACTCACGTGGGACACTATGATTAGGCCCATCTTCATTGGGTAGCCTGTGGTTGGCAGTGGACAGGTTAGAAGCTGCACTCAGGAAAAGCAATATAGAAATTTTGAGTCCATGTGCGTGCTGCCGGTCTGATGCATCTCCGCTCCCTCCAACACAACTTCCTCTTACCGAGGGGTGGGAATATATCAGATCTGTAATGTACTCAGGGGCTCGAAGGCTTCAAGCTACATTTTCCTTTTTCAAGTTACTGGAAATGGCAAGGTAGGGGGAAGAAAAGAAAAAGGGGAAATGGGCCATAAGAAGGAGAAGGGGCAGAAAGCTGCTAAAGGACAGAGAGAGAGGGGATATGCTAGACTGAGTGGTGATGGGGAACAGAGAGGGGATACAGAGATGCTGGACCATAGAGATGGAGGTGAAGTAAGAAGAGATCGGAAGATGCTGGACTTGGAGGAGGGAATAGAGAGGGAAGATGCTGGGCTGCGAAGGACAACAGCAACAGCAACTGGCATTACCTGGGCAGAAGAAAGGTCTGCCAATCTACTTTCATGTCTTGCTACAAAAAACAAATGGATAGTCGCAACAAAACAGTGTGCTATAGTACTGGTTGGAAGGAAGTCAATGGGCTACAGGGGAAGAGCTGAAGACACGTCAGAGTAAAGCCAGCATTTATGATGGTGTTGGATCAAAGCCCTTGTGATATGCTGATGTAGATGAGCATGAAAGGAATGTCAGAAGTTGCAAAGATGTCTTACATACATGGAACATATAAAGCTTGAATCAAGGGAAGTTGGAGGTGGTCAAGAATGAAATGGAACATATTCAACTCGATCTGTTAGGTATCAGCGAACGGAAATGGACTCGCATCAGACACTTTGCATCTGAAGATCACATGGTCTACTATGCTGGAAATGAAAGACAAAGAAGAAATGGTATTGCATTTGTAATTAAGAAGAAACTTGCAAGAACTGTAATGCAATCAGTACATGCGTAATTTCTATTCTTCTACGAGAAATGCCCATCAACACAACTATTATTCAGGTATATGTACCAACAACAGCTCCAAAAGAGGAAGAAGTCGATCAGTTCTATGAACAACTACAAGCTGACATTGACAGAATATGCAGACAAGATATACTGATAGTCATGGGTGACTGGAACACAAACGTTGGGAACAAAGAAGGTAAATTGGTCAGAAAATATAGGCTTGGTAAGAGAAATGAAAATGGAGAAAGATTGTTGGTCTTGCAGAATTCTATTTATTCATCTCAACACCTTCTTCCAGCAACACAAGCCACAACTGTACACATGGACTTCACCCCATGGATTATACACGTTAACTACATCTATGGAAGTCAATAATGGAAAAGCTCAATAGCATCAACAAAGACAAAACCTGGAGCTGAATGTGGTACAAATTATCAGCTACTGGTATGCAAACTGAAGCTAAAGCTGAAAATGAGCAAGCCACTCATAAATATAGCAAAATAGAATCTTGACAATATACCACCGTAATTTAAAGACTATCTGCAAAATCAGTTCACTGCTTTGGATAGAAATCACAGAGCACCAGAAGAGCTATGGAATGACATTAAAAAGTTGTACTTGAAGAAAGCGAAAAGTCTCTGTAAAAGGTGAAAAAGCAAAAATTGGCAAAATGGATGACTGAAGAAACTCTGAAAATTGCTTAGAAATGCAGAGAAGGTAAAGCCTGAGGAGAAAGAAAGAGAAGGTAATCACAGAACTTAATAGAGATTTCTAATGTGCAGAAAGGTAAGACAAAGAGAATACTACAATGATGCATGCAAGGAAATAGAATTAGAAACCATCAGAAGACGAACAAGATCAGCTTTCCTAAAGCTCAAGAGTTAAGAGAAAATTCCATCCTTGAACTGGAATGCTAAAAGATGCTCAGGGATCCACGTTGAATGATGCTGAGAAGATCAAGAAAAGGTGGAAAGAATCTATAGAGTCATTATGGGTCCGATTCTGGTACCTGGGTTGTGGGACGTGCAGCCTTGCAAGTCGTATGGGCCCAATTCCCCTTCCGGCTCACCTTATACATCCTGAGCATCAGGAAAGAAGAGCCAGTGGGGGGGGTGGGGGGGGGGGTGGAAGGGGGAGGGATTGGGGTGGAGCAGGGGCTGGCCAGCCTGGCAGGATATACAGGGCCGATTCAGGTCACAGCCTTGTATGTCCTGCCGGGCCTGTGGGGATGTGCTGCTTATTCCACATCAAAGGTGGAATAAGCAGCACAAAACCAGTGATCGGCGCTGGGTGTGGAGGGGTCCCTGCTGCCCGATCCAGACCAGTCATGGGTCAGTGGCAGGGAAAAGGGGGACCGAAGCTGCAGGAGTCAGGGGCGCCTGTGGGGAGGACATCCCTGCAGGTGGCAGGGGCATGCCAGGCCATCCTTGGGCCTGATTCTGGTTACCACAGGAATGTTTTGTTTCCATGGTCCAGAAATGGGTCCAAATGGGCCTGTCTTGCTTGTGGCCGTCCAGACAGCCTGAAAGTTCCTCTACCTGAATCGGGCTCCACGTCATAAAGATCAAGTGGATCAACAGCCATTTCAACCTGTACCTTATGATCAGGAACCTTTAGTGATGAAAGAAGTCATCCAAGCAGCATTGAAAGCACCGGGCATTGATGGTATTCTCGCTGAAGTATTACAGCAATCAGATGCAGCTGTTACAATACTTGCAAGACTTTGCGAGGAAGTTCGGAAGACAACATCAAGGCCAACTGTCTTGAAAAGATCTGTATTTATACTAATATTGAAGAAAGGTTATAAGAGGGTCTGTGGAAATTATCATACAATCGCTCTGATCCCACATGCCAGCAAGATTCTACTAAATATCATTCAGTGGAAACTATGGCCATACCTGGAATGAGAACAGCATGAAATGCAAGCAGGGCTCAGGAAAGAGCAAGGAACAAGAGACACCATCATGGATATGAGATGGATCCTTGACAAGACAAAAGAATACCAAAAGGATATCTGCATGTGTCTTATTTCTTCAGTGCTGCAGTATATGCAAAGTTTGACTTCTTAGGGTTCCCAGTTCAGTTTTTGTCTTCATATTCCTATTTCTAATTTTTGGATCCTAATAGGAAATGTATTGGTGTTCTAGATCCTGGTGTAATATTTGTAGTGTTGGCTTTTCATAGGATAGGATTGGTACTCTATGAATCCTAGCAGTACTGTTATGGCATGGCGGGTGACTCTTTTTGCAGAGTTTTGTAGTCCTTCCTAATGTACCTCTCAGATGGCACCAGAGAATAGCCATGTAGAAATCTGGTGGCCTCTCTCTAACCGCACTGCACTTATAAATGGTGTTTGTATAGTCATTAAGTTATTGTTGGGATAAAAGATGAGCTTGTGAAGGGCTCCATTAAAATCCATGAGGGCAGGGAGCATTACAGTAATCACGCGCCCAGGGCAGCAAAAAAAAGTAGCACTAACTCTGCCAGTAAAAGGGGTAGGAATGAGATGGGGGGGGGGGAGTATGAGGGGGCTATTGTAGACTGAGGAAAAGAGCTAACAGCCAACTATACAAACTTTCAAAGACTAATCAGGCAGCAGTACAACACCAAAAGAGTGTGTATATGTGTGTGTCTGTGTGTATGCGTGTGTGTGTGTGTGTGTGAGAGAGGGAGAAAGTGGTCTTTGAAAAATGGCCTAATACAGCCTCCACTCTGTTTATATCCTTTCACAGATATCAAAGAAAGCACGACTGATAGAGGGTTGCATGTAATATGATCACATGATACCTTTTCTGAAAAAACTGTACTGTCTACTAGTAGCCTATAGGGCAATTTTAAAACGCTATCTCTAATTTTCAAGACCCTCAGACAAAATGGGCCAGAATACCTAAAGAATAAGTTAGCCCTCTACATGCCTTTGAGGTCTCTAAGGTCATCTCCAGGGGCATCCCTAACTACCTTTGCCGAAGGAAATCACACGTTGTGACACCCACCAGCGAGCTTTCTCTGGAGTAGCCCCCACACTGTCTATGACTATATCTAACTCAAGGCTACCTCTACTTCAGAAAACATGTAACAGCCTGGCTCTCTCCCAAGCCTTTAATGGCTATGGTAGCTGACTTGCTATTCACTCATACTGCTTTAGAAACATAGAAACATAGAAAAATGATGACAGAAAAAGACCACATTTATTTATTTACATTCTCTTATATACCATGCTATTATGCATCAGTGAGGTTTACATTGAACAAACTGAAATTACATTGAACAGGGCATTATAACTTGGAGATAACTATTTTACAGGGAACATGGGCTATGGAGGGTTAAGTAGCTTGCCCAAGACCACAAGGAACACCTGTGGGACTAGAAACCCCAGTCCTTCCAGCCCAAGGTTGATGTCCTCTATCGGGATGTGAACCCCTGACTTTCTGGCCTGAAGTACCTTGCCCCAACCACTAGGCCACTCCTCCACATGGCCTATCTAGTCTGTCCTTCCAAAGAAACAACTACAACAGCCCCCTTTTTTCTTTTAGAGATCCTCTGTTTTGAATTCAGATACTGTCCTCATCTCTACCACCTCCACTGGGAGACTTATTCCACGGATCCACCACTTTAGGCGTAGCCTGCTGCACACCCTGAAACTCATACCTTATTCTTCTGTACATTGCGTTTATACTCAATCTGGTTGCACATTTTTGTTTGTCCCAATACCTTTATCTTTGCCCATCTGCTCTGTCTGTATGTCCTGGCTGTACCTGTCTCCTCTTCCGTCTATTAGGATTTTTCATTATATGGTGCCTACATTGTGGGTATCCTGTTTATGCCATCTGAATGTTATGGTGCATCATTTTCACTGTGCTGCACTGTGAGTATCTTCTCTATGTTAACTGAGTGTTCTAACATGCTGCCTATGAAGCTGACACTGTATCATATTTATGTTTTTTGAATGTTCCACTATGCTGTTTTAGGACATATATTACTGACAGGGTATCATTTTGGCAGGGGCGGCTCAAGGCAATCTGCTGCCTGAGGCGAGGGATAAGGTGGCACCCCCCCCCCCCCAAGCTGTGGGAGAGAGGCTTTCTCAAAACTCCAGTCAAGAACTGAACCAAACCAAAAAGCCGATTAGATAATGTGGAGGAAATGAAAGATGCTTACACACCAAAGAACTAAAAGAGTTTATAACACCAAATTATAGCTCATGTTTATTTTGTTGTTATAAAGTGCATTATGGTTCTTGCTTTTTCTTTTTGAACATATGTTTTGCATTCACAGAACCCCTCCCCTCAACAGTGGGTGCAGAGCAGATCTAGGACATTCACCCTCAGAACTCAGTGTCTTTAAAAAAAAAATCTGATTCCAATCATCTCACTAACAACAAAAAAACATTCTCCAGTACCAGGAATATTGTGAACTAATACAAAACCCTACAATAAGGTCACTGAGGATCTGTAAAGCAAACCTACCACACCATACCAGCTCAGCTTCCAAAGCTCACATAAGGAGCCTACCCCAAAAAAGCATAACTGTAAATAATGCAGTGGGCCCTAGAACATCCAAACATCTATTTGTAAAGCTGAAACAATTCAGATTATTACAGTACAAATCCCTACGTACAAACTCCATGTTACCAGAACACCTGGCCTTGGCTACAAACGCAGAACACAGATCCTCATCACGTACTGAATAAGTGACCTTAACTTAGAAATAAACCATATGTAGATAAAAATTACACTGCATCCCCAAAAAGTCAGATTCTGCATACAAAGCAATAACAGAGAAATAGAAAGATGCATTTCCCTGTACTTTATAAAATATAAAGATATCACCAAGACTGTTAATTAAATTGAAAATACAATTCTCTTCTTCCTTTGTTATCAGACCATTTTATTCTTCCATACACATTTCACCGGCCCTGGATGTACTTAGCCGACATCAGAATTGGCCCTGTATGTCCAGGACCGGCGACCTCCCACAGCCCGCCCACTCTCTGCCCCCGTGTTGCCCCTTGCCCGCCCCCATATAACTTCCCCACACAACCAGTGGTAAAGTTATACAGGGGCAGGAGTCAGTACAAATAGTGGGGATGGACAGCCCCGCTATTCGTGCCTCAGAACAACCCCCAAAGCAAGCAAATGTAAGTATCAAAAATTGACACATTCCAGTTGCAAAATTAAAAATAAAATTATTTTTTCTACCTTTATTTTCTGGCCTTTTTATTTTACTAACAGTGCTGGTTGCAATCTCTGGTTTCTGTTTTCCTTTGTTTTAATTCTTTCCAGGGTCTCGTTCCATTTTTCATTTTTCTTTCTCCTCCTGTCTCCTTTGTTTCCTCCTTGACGTTTTCCTTTCAGATTCCTTCCATGTACTTTTCTGCCTCTCAATCCACTCAGATTTAAGCTGGGCTGGCCTCTGTGTATGGATTCTGATTGCTACAGCTCATGGGAGAGGCTGTGCCACGTTTGTTATTGTTTTCCTGCACTGTGGTGCTTGCTTCTCCCGGCTTGATGGTCATTGCTGGAGAGGCTGTTGGCGTGGTGCTGTCTGCTTCCCTGGTGGCCTTCCTAGATGTGGCTGTGGGTATAGCTCCTCTCCCTGTGCTCTCTATGCTCATCCTGTTCACCTGTCCTATCCCCTCCCTTCTTCAGTACCTTCTCAGCATGTCAGACACTAGACTGAAACCCACCTCCATCAAGGCACCTTAGTATACCCCTCAGTACACCCCTCATCACAAGGTTCACAGAGGCCTCATGCACCTCCATCTCCTAGTCAAGCAGCCAGCCCCAGGATGGGACCTTAATGTGGTCCTCCAGCAACTCACAGGGCCCCCTCGAACCATGGAAAGCACCCACCTGAAGATCCTGGCATGGAAGACCCTTTTCTTAGTCTCTATCAAGTTGCTGCTGCTGCCGAGTCCGCTTCTTGGCAGCGGCAGACTGGCTCTCTCTTTTCCATGGCAGCCGCGGCTCCTGCCTCTTAGAACCGCGGTTGTGCTACTGCTAGCTATAGTTGGTCTAAACAAAATTCAAACTGGCGTGGAGTCTTTCCTGCCGTCTCAGTGAAGGAACCCGTGCAACTGCATCCCACCCCCAAAGGTAGTTACAACAACAACTTTCTTTGGGGGTGGGATGCAATTGCACGGGTTCCTTCACTGGAGGCGGCAAGAAGGATCCGCACCGGTATGAAGTTTAAATGGAGAACCATCGCTAGCAGTAGCACAGTCACAGTGAAGCAGGAGCCGCGGTTACCATAGGAAACAGAGAGCCAGTCTGCTGCTGCCGAGAAGCAGACTCGGAAGCGGCAGCAACTTGTGCACTTGTTTTTGTTTTTTTTTTAATTTTTGAAGGCGGCTGTTTTGGGGGCATTTTTGCCACCCTCAAAACTTTGCCGCCTGAGGCAGCCGCCTCACTTCACCTCATTATAGAGCCGCCCCTGCATTTTGGTATAAACTACTGCCTGCCTTGTCTATTATGATGACACAGTGTCATTTTCCTGTTCTAAGTTATCTGTTGTACATAGCCTTAGGTGAATCTGTTCATAAGGGCGGTTAAGCCAAATAAATACATATAATATTTTGCTTCTTCCATCATTTGTGAAGCCTAGTTTATTTATTTATTTATTTATTTATTTATTTAACATTTCTTCTATACCGCACTATTATAATCAGTGCGGTGTACATCGAACAAAACATACTACAATGCATACAAGCAACATTGAGTTTACATAGAACAGGAAAAGAAACATAGGACAACCGGGGTAACTATTCACAGGGTAACTATTTACAGGTTAAATTAGTATTGTCACCAATACTCTAAGCTAATTTGGTATCAACTTCATTTTGTGGACAGGCGTAAAATTAGTGGGTGGGCAAGAGTATAGGCTAACCATTTTCTGGTTGTAATATGGTGCTATGGTAGCTGTGACATGAGAGAAGTTTACCCGATGTGTGGGTGTCAGGGTTGGTGTCAGGGTAGCATATTGTGAATAGGTGTTGACATTTAGAGCTTTCTAGATTAATATTTTGAACACAACGCCTGTAAATCTCACTCTTTAGGGCAGTCCACCTTAGCATCTCTGGTTTGATCAAAAGACTAAGCAGGGAGAAAATGACTTGCTCAGTTTCCCAGGTTTTCAGCCCATTGCTCTAACCTCCATGCCACACACTCAAGCACGTGCTGGCAGACCCCTATGCTCACTCACAACCTGCTTCTGCCACCACACCAGTTTTGCCCTACTTCTGGAAGGTGAGCTGCTGGGGAAGAAAAATACAGGATGTAGAAGGGAAAGAGTGAATGTCACTTTCTGGGTGGGTTGAAAAAAGAAGTAAATGAGGTTCATGGTGGGGGCCCAATGTAACGTTAACCTCACCCTGGTTGCTTTTGTCTGGAATCGGTGAGTAGATTTAGCCTACCATGAAATGTCTCAGTGTCCCAGTGCAATAGGCTTAAACAGTACATAACAGGCCTCATATCCTATAATCGGAGTTACCAAACAATATGAGAAGACAGGGGGGATAACCTATGAAATAAATAAGTACAGACGAGTAAAGAAATGTATAACCAGTAGAGAAAAGGAGATTGGAGCATCTCTGTGCAAAACACTGGGGTGAGCAAGTAAGACAGACAAAAATAGGATGTACTACATGTCTGCGTGAAAGATAAATATGTGAATACAAACATCTATACATGTCAAAAACAGTGCTGGATTTCCTCACCTCTTCGATTAGAACGGAGACAGGCTCTGTTTTTGTCAGAGCTGCCAAGATGCCCAGTTCTAGGCCACTTCTGGTTTTGAACTTACATTCCAAAGCAGCATGGTATTTGTAGTCCCTGATTCTACCTATTGAAATCAGATTGTGGTTGCCAGAAATCCAGGGCTGGGTTAAAGTCTCCCTTCTGGAAAAGTGCAACTATGAATGTGTATGTGTAGGTGCTCTGTGTGTGAGAAAGAGGGATAGATGCGAAGTGTCATTTGACTGAGCGATAGATGAGCAGTATGTGTGTGCATCTATGTGAGAGACTGGGAGACAATTGGCTTTGTTCATGAGTGTTTGTGTGTGTCTTTGTCTGTGCACGTGTGTCTATATGTGAAAGAAATAAGCTGCCTGGTATTCAAAAGCACTTACTCGGATAGTGTCACTGGAAATCAGAATTGCCTGTCCTAGAACTATACGTATACAGGCTGATGCAGAAACCCTGCACTACAGCCCAGTGTTTAATGCTCTAACGCAGGGTTTCCTAGCGCAAATTTAACGCTGACTCTTTGCGCTGGGATGCAATACACAAATTACCCTGTGCGCAAAATGTCAGCATTAAATTGGAAGAGTAAGCCAAACACATATACACAGAAGTCAGTGCAAGTTTGGTATGCTGTCCTGGAGAAACAGGGTCATCTGAGGTGAAGTTTAACACTTCACCTCAGATGATCAAGGCATCAGCGAAAGCCCCGATGCCACTGGCACACTGTTAGGTGGCTGGTGGCCTCCCTGGACACCGACCCCCCCCCCCAACAGAAAGAAAATCCCCAGTAGCCCTGATCCTCCCACCCACCCAATCCTAAAAATGTCCGGTGGCCCTGATCTCCCCACCCCAACAAATAAAATCCCTGGTGGCCCAGTGGCTCTGATTCCCCCCCCCCCTTACAATCACAAAAGTCCCTGGTGGCTTGGTGGCCCCTGAAACCTTCTACCCCCCTCCCAGTACCTTTAAGTATGGGGCAGGAGCATTGCCTACACACTCCTGCCCCTGTACCATCATCTTGAAAAATGGTGGCACCTAGCCCTATGCGGTGCATCCTGGGATGCACCAAGTGGGGTCAGACTGCCATAAGGCAAAAAGATGCCTTTTATACACAACTCACACTGCACTGCTCACAGCTTCTCATCAACAACCAACATTGCCAGGCTCCTGGCACACCTTAGCATCCTCAGACTTGCACTACACACTCTAATGCATATGTTTGCTCTCAGCACTTCTTCCCTCACCACTCCTTCCTTCATCACCATAAAACAGCAGGCTTCAACCCCCCTTCCCCAACCCAAGAACCTAATTGACATTGCAATAAAATCCCCAGTCTGGAAGACTGTATTAAGGACAGCCACATTGACATACTGTATTGTGCATCACTGAATCATGGCCAGACTATTCCGATACAGTCCTTCTAAATCAAGTGACCCTCCCTTCATATCAACTCTCAATCAACAATCTCACAATCAACAAACTCAAGAGGAGCAACCCTTGACTTAATATTCACGCCAGCCACATAGCCACACCAACACCTGGCCTCCATTACCCAGAACACCCTAGTACCCTGGTCCAACCATAATCTGCTTAGCTTCTTCCTCCCAAACCTCATCAACTCACACATTTACCACATCTCCCCATCCCACTAATGTAGGTTTCAAGCCTTTGACAGAGACTCGTTGGTCACCTCAATCTTACCTATCTCCCATAACGATCCAACCAATCTCGAATCCATAATAACTAAATGGAATATCCACATCTCCTCATATATCACCACAACTAACAGCACAGCTCAGATCCCAAGATCCAAACCATGTTCCATGGTTTAGTCCTGAACTCAAGGTTCTAAAAAACAAGCTCAGGCAACTAGGATGCAGATGGAGGCTCCATAAAGAACCAACTATCCACTCGGCATACACTACCGCCAAGACTGAGTACTGCTTGCTCATCCTCTTGAAGAAAAAGGAATACCACACCAACCTAGTTAGAGCCTGTCTCAACAGACCTAGCTCTTTGACATAGCCCTACAGCTACTTAAAGACCCCCACCACAACCAAAACTGATGTTGCCTTATCCCCAGTTGACATGGCACAATTTCTTCAGTCCAAACAATCATCCATTACCAGCAATCCTGCACTCCCCACCAAGTCCTCCAACATCCCAAACAGCCAAACTTGGACCTCTTTCAGTCCCCTCTCCAAATCCCAACTAGAAAACATCATCACAAACCTTAACAGCGCCACTTCCTCTCTTGACCCTTGCCCATTCTCCTGGATCAAAATGACCAAGCAAGAGCTCTCAAAAATCATCCTACACATTGCTCAGTCCTCTTATCCTTGGGCTACAAGCCAACAGCCACTATGCCAAATAATCAAAAACCACAACATCCTCTACCATCTAAATGCCGATGACATCTTAATCTATGCACCACTCACCATCCTCAGCCCTGACCACTTCACAATTGGTCAATGCCTTACAACTTTCACCCAGTGGTTCAGCCATCACAACATGCACATCAATCCCAACAAGTTGGAAGTACTTTGTATAACCAAGAACCTCTCTTTTTCCCCACTTCCCACCATCAACCTAGCCAATCTAACTCTGCCAATAAAAGAGCAAGTAAAATACCTTAGCATAGTCGTGGACCAGAATTAAACTTCCATGCACACTTCAACAAGTCACCAAGGCAGCTTACTTCCAAATGAAGACAGTATAAAATCTTCGACCCCTTCTGGAACCAACTGACTTCAGAAATATCTTTCAAGCCCTCATCACCCCAAATCTCAATTATGCCAACATAATATACCAGGGTCTCCTAAAATCCACCCTGCTCCCCCTACAACTTGCATAGAACACAACTGCAAGAATCATCACAGGTACCAGTCAATGAACACACACCACTCCAGTCCTAAAGCAATTACACTGGCTCCCCATCCACATGCGAGTCAAATATAAAGTTGCCCTGACCATCTTCAAAACTCTTCATGGCCTCTCAGCTAACATCCTTCAACACTTCACTCTCGAACCTCCCAATAACAGATCTAGGAGAGAGGCCAGCCACCACCTGCTAGCGGTCCTAGCCACAATCCTTTGAATCTGCACTCACCATCTGGAATTCCCTTACCCCAGAAATTTGCTCTTCAAATGACATTGGAGAGCTTCACTGCAAACTAAAGACTCATCTGTGCCTGGAACATTTTGGTTCTGTTACATAGCCTCCCACCCTCCCCAAACTTCATCTAACACCATGTACAATAATCTCCCCACACCTGTTTAATACACTATTAAGTTACTCGTTATTTTATCGTTATAACTATTTAGCCTATTCTCAACTACATTCCATGTAAAGTTATACGCGTCCTTGTTCCCTGTACACTGTTGTGACTTGTAGATACAGCAATATAGAAATGTTGCTAAATAAATAAATATATAACAGAGTGACTCCCTGTGTTGCATCTGGGACCCACAGGCTGTTAAAGATACTAAATCAGATCCTATCCATCCCTCGAATTGAAGAACTAGTATGCAGCCCTGGAAGTGGAGGAGATAAAAGCATCCCAGGAAAGGGAAGAACCAGAACTCAAGCACCCCAAAGTTGCGGAATCAGTGACCACAAGGAAGTGAAGGGTAGTGGTGGTTGGTGATTCTCTTCTGAGGAGTACTGAGACATCCATCTGCCGACCAGACTTGATGTCCAGAGAGGTGTCTTGTCTGCCAGGTGCCAAAATCCAAGAAGTTATGGAGAGTTTGCTGAGACTCATCAAGCCTACTGACTATTATCTAATGTTGCTCATCCATGTTGGCACAAATGATACTTATAGATATCTCTCCGAGCATATGAAAAGCAACTTCTTGGCTCTGGGACAGAGGATGAAGCAGATAGGTGCACAGGTGAAGGCCGAGACAGAGAAGTTTGCATTCTGAAAATAAATGAATGCATGGCTGCATAGATGATGTCATTAAGAACGTTTTGTTTTCCTGGACCATGGGATGATTTTCCAAGGGTTGCAGAGCAGAGATGGCGTCCACCTATCCAAGAAGGATCAAAGTGTCTTCTGCAGCACTCTGCTTAACCTACTGAAGGGGGATTTAAACTAGATTCAGTGGAGATGAGTGAAGAAAGTCCCTAGGTAAGTGAAACATTAAATACATCTGTAGACATGGGTAAAAGGGGCAACATCTGAAAAGCAGTGTGCATAAATGCCCATAGCATGGGAAATAAGATCCCAGATGTTGAGCCTTTAATGGAAGAGGCTGACTTGGATTTAATGGTGGTTACAGAGACATGGTTCACGGACAATCATGACTGCGATGTAATCATACCAGGCTATATTTTATTCAGGAAGGACAGGGTAGGAAGAAGGGGAAGAAGAGTGGCACTATATGTAAAAAATAATATTAAAGCTATAGAATTACAGGGCTTAAAAGGGAGCATGGAGGCACTGTGGGTTAAATAAGAAAGAGGGAAAAGGAAACTATTTGTATTGGTGTGATATAAAGATCTCCTTCACAGACAGAAGTGGACGGAGATTTAATAGAAAACATACGCAGTATTGCCATGAAGAAGAAGTGCTACTGATAGGTGATTTCAATATGCCAGATGTTGACTGGCACATCCCTGCTGCAGTGTCATCTAGAAGTAAAGAGATCCTGGATTCTCTAGATTCTGGCAACTGGTAACCGAACCCACATGTGAAGGGACCATATTGGACTTGGTGCTTACCAATGGGGAAAGTTTTTCTGATGTTACAGTGGGAGATCATCTCGCATTCAGTGATCACTAGATGGTGTGGTTCAGTATTAGGACTAGGGTTGATAAAATCCATTCAAAAGTGAGGGTCTTAGACTTTAGGAAAACTAATTTTGCCAAGACGGGACAATAACTCATGAAGTCATTAGCGGAATGGGAACAGGTGGGGGATGTAGAAAAGAAATGGGCAAAACTGAAAGGGGATATTTTAAGGGCAACAAACCTTTTTGTTAGGAAGGTAAATAAATGTAAAAGGAAAAGGAGGCCAATATGGATCTCAAAAGAAGTAGCCGAAAAGGTGAAGAAAAAGAGGGTGGCCTTCACAAAATTCAAGAGATCACAGAGAGAGGAAGACAAGCATCAATATTTGGAAAAACTTAGAGAAGATAACAAAGTAGTCAGGAAAGCAAAGCTACAATACAATGCAATGCAATAAAATGTGGGGACAAGACATTTTTTAGATATGTTAGCGAGAGGAAGAAGTGCAAAAGTAGTATTGTCAGACTCAAGACTGAAGGGGAGGAATATGTAGAAGCTGATGAAGATAAAGCAGAATTACTTAACAAATATTTTTGTTCTGTGTTCACTGATGAAGGGCCAGGAGCAGGACCTCAGAAAATGCCCACAAATAGGAACAGACGTGAAGGGGGTCTTGAATGCTTTTCAAAGGACTGTGTTCATGAAGAACTAACAAAAATAAAAATAGACAAAGCAATGGGCCAGATGGAATACTTCCAAGAATACTGAAGGAACTTGGGGATGTTCTAGAGCAGAGCTACTCAAATCCGGTCCTGGAGGTCCGCAACCCTGCAAGTTTTCGGGATATCCCTAATGAATATGCAAGAGATATATATGCATTAGAGATAGCCTGCCAACCTGACTGGTTTGTGGCCCTCCAGGGCTGGATTTGGAGACCTCTGCCTTACACCTCTGTCATTTAAGATTGTGAGTGGGCAAGGTGCAGATGTCCAAGACATCAAAAAGGTTAGATAGAATTTGTCACATTCCTCCGCGCTTCTCACCACCACCAAAATATTGTCTATTAGACAACTTTTTGCCAGTGGTGAGAATCGAGGAGGAATGTGACAAATTCTATCTAACCTTTTTGTGTATGTAGCCAACTACAATTTTAGGTGGCTTTCAAAGGAGCCCTTCATAAATCTCTCTTTTATCCTGGTACAATGTAGGGGGTGAAGTACTTCTGTCCACAAAAGAAGAGCAGGACCTGGGTGTGATTATTTCTCTTGATCTTAAATTGGCTAAACAAGTAGAAAAGGTGACAGCGAAAGCTAGAAGGATGCTTGGGTGCATAGGGAGAGGAATGGGCAGCAGAAAAAATGAGGTGATAGTGCCTCTTTTAAGTCTCTGGTACAACCTTGTTTGGAGTATTGTGTGCAATTCTGGAGACCGCACATTCAAAAGGATATAAACAGGATGGAGTCTGTGAAGAGGGTGGCTACTAAAATGGTCAGTCGTCTTTGTTATAAACCATATGGGGACAGACTTTAAGATCTTAATATGTATATGTTAGAGGAAAGGCAGGATACAGGGGATATGATAGACACTTAAATATCTCCATGGCATTAATGCACAGGAGGAGAGCCTCTTTCAGTTGAAAGAAAGTTCTGCAATGAGGGGTCATAGGATAAAGGTGAAAGGGGAGAGACTCAGGAGTAATATGCGGAAATATTTCTTTACAGAAAGAGTGGTGGATACATGAAACAGTCTCCAAGTGGAGGTATCTGATTTCAAGAAAGCATGGGACAAGCACAGAAGGTCTCTAAAGGAAAAAAGGGGACTGTAGTAGTTGATATGCTAGATAGGCTATATAGTCTTTTTCTGCTGTCATGCTTCTATTTTCCTATGCAAGCTGCAGTCACTAGAGAAGGAGTGAGGGAAAAATCTTGGAAACATTTAAAGTTCTCCATTTTTATTTTAACACCTTCACCAACTCTGCAATTTTTTCCTGAGAGTCACTAGAAAGTATGGACTTGTTTTACTGAAGTCTTAGGGACAGAGACTGCTGCAGATAAAGTGAGAGACACCTAGAGAGAGGGGCTGGGTGAAGGGAATCAAATTTCGAGAGACTAGGGATGAGAGACAATGAGAGACAGCTACAGACAAAGGCTGGCATGTGACGAAGATAAAAAAATAAATATTTATTTTGACCTTGAAGACTTTTGGGATATTTCATTTGCATTTTTAAAATGTTTCATATTTTAGGTGTACTAACTGAAACAGAGCTCCATTTATGTTTGTTCTGTTTTCTACATTATTTAGCAAATGTATTTTAAAATTATTTTTGCTTGCAAAGGCAACATGAGGCATGTTTATTAAATCGTGGCAGCTGGGAGAAGGGGGTTTAGCGCAGTGCTAACATGTATATTGACCATGCGCTAGCTGGGCATGTGCAGACATAAGGCTCTCATGCTAAAACCTCTGTGCTACGTACTTGAAGGGCACACAAACAGGCGTGATTTGGAAGGAGTTAGGGTGGAGAGTGGACAATAGCTACAGTACCTGAAATGAAATTTACCTTGAGCTGCAATTAGGAAAGGCGAGTAATTATATCCACTTTCAAACCTACCCCATCCCATCTCAGTCACCCGCCTTCCTGAGATTCGCAATCCATTCTTAAGCTGTCTGTAACAAGGCCACCCAGACCCCTCAACCTCTTCAGGGCCCAAGCCTCTCACTTTCTCTGCCCCTTCCACCTGGGAAGAGAAGAGTTGTTTATCTTCTGCTGTCCCACTACAGTCAAAATTATGCTGGCCAAATTCTTCTTCACACTTTAAACTACATTTAGTCATCCAGCATGATTTTGAGTATTGTGCAAGACAACAGAAGCTAAGCATCTTTCATTCGGCCTTTAGAGGGCTATGAGGGATTAGGCAAATTTCAGGTGGGTTTGTAGAGGTTCATGGCAGTTTAGTTGAGGTGTTGGGGGAGGGATTAGGGATAAGGAGTTTAGGTTCAAGCTGACTTGTTCTGCCTTGATGGTAAGAAATCAACATCTGAGTAGCCTTGCATTGAGCAGGAATCAGAGACACAATTAATGGCATAAAAACATGGTAATCGAAAATCTAGCAGAAGTCAAAATCCAGTTAGCATTTTAAATAGAACTGCAGACTAGGCAAACTTTGGGCTAATCAGGAAACAGAAAGGAAAACTACAAGCAATACAGCAGTACCTCTTTGAAATATCCCCTTTTGTGTTCTAAAGCGGTATATCAAATGCCAAATAAACTAAACTAATGCTTGCTAAAGTTAGCCCCATAGAATCACGCTGGCTCTTCTAAAAGAAGCTTGCTTTCCAACCCAAATGTTACCACTTTGGTCTGAAGCCAGCCTGACATGTCACAAAACAGGGGAGAAAAATAAATTTTGCATTTTTCAGTGTCATGTTTCAATATGAAACTAAAGAGAAAATGTTAATATTTCACTTTTCATTTCCATGAGTAAAGCACTGTTTTACTTGTCAAAAATCTTTTGAAAATGACTTTCCCTTCTTATACAAAAGACAGATTAAATGCATGTCTATGTCTGGATGTAACCGCATTCTTAACTTTCTCCGTCTCCACAACAGACAGGGCTGGAGTGCTAACAGGACAGTGAGGAAGCCGGAAGCATGAGTAACAGATTGCTCCTACAGTGGCCTGCTAGAAATAAGCTTTTTTTAGTTTTCCTCTTTTCAGAAATGTACTATGTGCAGTAATAATGAAGAAAACTGTACCTAATTTCCCTTTCCATGAATCTACACTTTTGTTTCTGAACCATACGAACACAGTACCGAAATAGGTCAGTTGGCTGATCATTTCACAATCTGTGAGCAATGTACAAAAGAGCCACAAAACTTGTGCAGATAGAATCAAAGGGGCGAGCGCGAGTGTGACAGGCCACCTGGCCACTGGACATGGCGGCGAGCCCATCCATCCCCTCCCCTGCCTCTCAGAGAGGGCTGAGATCTAGCTGGGGCATGGCAGGAATATCTCCCGCCTCAGGGAAAACATCGCGGTGATTGTCAGCCGTCCCACATGTCCGGGAGAGATCTCAGCCCCTGATAAAAAAAGAAGGAGCAGAGTGATTCTCCTTTTGGATCGTCTACTTCTCCAGAACTGCTTTTTCTGCCACCGCTCATCTACAAGAGTTTTTCTGCAGCCGCTCCTCATCATCCGATTCAGTACCCTCCCTGCTGTGGGACTGTTTCCCGCCCCTCCGTTCTCCGGAGCTTTGGGCTCAGCTGGAGGGAAGGAAGAGCGCCCTGCATTTTAAGGTGCCTGGACCCAGTAACTCACCGAGAGACGGAAGACCTCTGGAGCCAGAGGCTAAGAGAGCAAAAAAGGCTCTTTTCAGAACCCCCAGATGAGGTGGAGCAGCCTTGGTAACAAAGAGACCAGATTTCTACTCCTCTAGTACTCCTGGTGGCCTTGGGTGGATCATTTGGCCCTCAATTGCCTTGTAGGACAGGCCTGGCATTCTATCTGGTTGTCCCCCGAGAGGGGAGCTGAGCAGCACATGAGTCAGGCAGGAGCTGTGCAGCACAGGAGTGCGACAAGAGCCAAGCAGTGCAGGGGTGAACAGATCCCCCTGGCCTGCTAGCACGTGGCAGGCTCTCCAGCACATGGAGGAGCCAGTGGAAAGGAGCAGCCTACTGGCCTAGCCTTGTCCCTTCAAGGGAAATGCTTGACTGAGTGGTGTGGTCATAGCTAGACTATTGACATGCCCGGAAGACGCCTGCAGTGTGGAAAACTTCCCTACTGGCCTGACGATCTCTCACTCATGCCCCATGTACCCCTCAACCCGGTGTGGCCTTGGACATCGCAGATGGAGCTGCAGGCCACCCTCAAAGATTCAGAAAGCTCCCGGCAAGATATATGCCAGCACTCCCGACACCCCGCTGACTCAAAAGAGGGCGGCTGTGGCGTGAAGATTAGCCCCAGCCATTGAACACATACGCTTGATTCCCAGACAGCGCTCAGGTGACACTGGACCAGCTGCGACCAACGTGCCTACCCAGACCAACCGTACACAGTCTCTGGCACAGACCCTTTGGTGACCTCTCCTGCCTATGACACCAGTGGGCCAGAACTCCACTATGACACAGTGCAATGGGAACCTGATCCACCTGCGTTGACCACCCCTAGGAGGCATCCTCCATCCCACAGCACCCATTCCCCTGGCGCATCCAGATGGAATGACTGACACACTTACACACTCCAGATGCCACCCAGACAGAGGAGGAGACATCATTCTACATCTTCAAGTGCGAGCCACCAGAGTTGGAGCTTGTCGAGCTCTATGCAGAGCACTGTCATAGATCGTCACACAGGCGGAGCCACCGGTCACATCGCTGACACCGCATGAGAGGGCACTGTACCTCGTGCAGCAGCTCTTCAAGTCAATCCCCCTCCCACAGCAGCTCTCGATGGGAAAGACGTCCCCATCGCCACTCGCCCCACAAGTGGGCGAGCCCCCACCAGGTGATCTGCCAGCTGTCTGCATCTATGCAAGGGCCGCACTCCAAGATCTTAGCAGCGTATCCAACAGATAGCACACAGCCCATGCTGTCCCAGCAACATGCATCGCTGAACGCATCTGGGGCAGCCCCATCGGGGCTGACAGGACCCATGGCAATGGAGAAGTCAGGTGAGACTATATCCATTGATTCTCTCTCTATCCCCCTGGTAGGTGCCTCTAATGCAGCCCCCACAAGGCTGGTCCCCAAACCCTCACACAAATGCAGGAAGAGGTGCAGGCAAGCACACTTATCCTCTTCCTCCAGTTCCTTCTCCTCCTTCTCTTCCTCCCTTGAGGCTGAGAGAGGCATGGCCACCAGCACCATGCTGCTTTGCCACACAGCACAACGGAATTGTGGGAGACTGTCCCGAGGTCCCTCCGGAAGAAGGTAATCCGAAAGGAATACTTTGACATCGTCAGGTTTCTAGAAGGGAGGCGCTGGTGCAATGCAAAGAAAAGAGCTAAGATGGACGATCTATTGTATCCAGGAGAGTGGCACATTCTGCGTACCATCCTCAACTGGACCATCACATTTGCGTGTATGTTCAGCATCATGTGCCGCAAAGATCCCTCCTAGCTCGGGTACATATTGACGTGCATGAACACCATCGTCAATGCTGCAAAGGAATATGAGGGGTACCTTGGCTATCATACGATGAGCATTTCCATGACAAGATTGAAGTGCACCCCAACATGCCATGGGGTGTTGATGACATGGGGATTTGGCTTTGGAGGATGAACTCTAAGTACAGCCAGAGTTTTCAAAAGCCAAGTGTGCCCACTACAATAAAGTCTATGCCAAGCAATGACGTCTGCAGGCGCTACAGCAAAGGCATGTGTTCGTTTCATGACTGCAAATATCGACATGTCTGCTTCCACTGTGCAGCCTCCCACCCCGCATCTAAGTGCACCAGAAGGGTGCAGTCAAAGACTGTACAGCAACCGAAGCAATGACCCCGACTTCCAACGAGCCCCATGCCTGTTTCTATCATAGCCTTGGACCCCTGGCTTGATATTCACCCAAAAAGGATGAATGCTAGATGCCTCAGGGAAGGCTTCCCCTTTGGCTTCATGATCCCATTTCAGGGGTGTCCCCAGGATCTCCTCGCCTGCACTACTCAGCCACTGCGACACCTTTGGTACATTGTACAGAAGATCGACACGGAGGTGAGCCTTCGGCGCATGGCCAGCATCAGCAGCCCACTCTTTCCTGACTTTCACATCTCCTCCCTGACAGTGGTCCCAAAAAGGACCCTGGGAAGTACAGGTTAATACACAACCTCTCCTCCCCCGTGGAGACTTTGTGAATGATTACATACCGGGTGAGGCCTGTGTGGTGCAATATGCCTCTTTTGACCAGTCCCTGGACATTGTTAGGGCCTCTGGATGGGGCCTGTACCTGGCAAAGGTGGACAGAGTCAGCCTTTAGGCTCCTTCCTATCCACCCCTCCTGCTTTTCCCTACTTGGATTCCTCTTCATGACATGTACTACTTCAACAGATGCATGCAGATAGGTTGCTCAGTGTCCTGCTCAGCCTTTGAGGCTTTCAGCACCTTCCTCCACTGAGTGGTGCAGCAGCGGACTGGGCTGTGCTCCATGGTCCACTACCTCGATGACTGCCTCTTCATCAGTCCAGAACATTCTACCACATGTGCGATGCTCTTGGATACTTTCCAGGATAAAGTGAAGGAATTCGGCATCCCACTGACACAGGACAAGACAGTCAGACCCGTCTAAACACTGTCATTCCTGGGCATTGAGATTGACACAAGGCAAGACATCACCTGACTTCCCTATAACAAGTTGGAAGACCTCAAAGAGAAACTCACTGCCACGAGGGGGCAATGGAAGATCACCCTCTGGATGGCTCAGTTGCCCATCGGTTTGCTGAACGTCGCATGCAAGTTTATCCCGGTGGGTTGCACTTTCCTGAGGCACCTCATGCATGCAACACCTGGCCTGCACAAGGGTCACCACTGTCTTTGTGTCTCGCGGAGTTTGAAACAGGACATGGACATCTTTCCTAACCAGGGCTCCACACATCAAACAGTAAGTAAGGATTTGAGGGTTTCTTTGTTTGGTTTTTTTTATTACATTGCTAGCTCTCTGACTGGGAGCTCTTAAAAGGGTTTTGTGTATACTTTTTAAAAGCAAGGTTACTTACATTTTTGCTGTTTTAGGGGAACTTTACTGGAGCACAGTAGGTTGCTGAACTCTGTAACCTCCTCAGATTCAGAAACTGCTAACACCTAATCAGGAGTTAGTGGGCCTGTTTCCTGAGTGCAGTTGAAGCCTGCATAAAAGGCTCCTGTGCCCTGCCCTTTTGAGGCTTTCCTAACCAGGGCTCCACACATCAAACAGTAAGTAAGGATTTGAGGGTTTCTTTGTTTGTTTGTTTTTTTTATTACATTGCTAGCTCTCTGACTGTGAGCTCTTAAAAGGGTTTTGTGTATACTTTTTAAAAGCAAGGTTACTTACATTTTTGCTGTTTTAGGGGAACTTTACTGGAGCACAGTAGGTTGCTGAACTCTGTAACCTCCTCAGATTCAGAAACTGCTAACACCTAATAAAGGAGTTAGTGGGCCTGTTTCCTGAGTGCAGTTGAAGCCTGCATAAAAGGCTCCTGTGCCTTGCCCTTTTGAGGCTTTCCTAACCAGGGCTCCACACATCAAACAGTAAGTAAGGATTTGAGGGTTTCTTTGTTTGGGTTTTTTTTTTATTACATTGCTAGCTCTCTGACTGGGAGCTCTTAAAAGGGTTTTGTGTATACTTTTTAAAAGCAAGGTTACTTACATTTTTGCTGTTTTAGGGGAACTTTACTGGAGCACAGTAGGTTGCTGAACTCTGTAACCTCCTCAGATTCAGAAACTGCTAAC
The DNA here is from genome assembly GCA_033557465.1 of Ichthyophis bannanicus. Classification (NCBI taxonomy): domain Eukaryota; kingdom Metazoa; phylum Chordata; class Amphibia; order Gymnophiona; family Ichthyophiidae; genus Ichthyophis; species Ichthyophis bannanicus. Next base: position 532,882,984 of record CM066032.1, read on the forward strand.
ACCTAATCAGGAGTTAGTGGGCCTGTTTCCTGAGTGCAGTTGAAGCCTGCATAAAAGGCTCCTGTGCCCTGCCCTTTTGAGGCTTTCCTAACCAGGGCTCCACACATCAAACAGTAAGTAAGGATTTGAGGGTTTCTTTGTTTGTTTGTTTTTTTTATTACATTGCTAGCTCTCTGACTGTGAGCTCTTAAAAGGGTTTTGTGTATACTTTTTAAAAGCAAGGTTACTTACATTTTTGCTGTTTTAGGGGAACTTTACTGGAGCACAGTAGGTTGCTGAACTCTGTAACCTCCTCAGATTCAGAAACTGCTAACACCTAATAAAGGAGTTAGTGGGCCTGTTTCCTGAGTGCAGTTGAAGCCTGCATAAAAGGCTCCTGTGCCTTGCCCTTTTGAGGCTTTCCTAACCAGGGCTCCACACATCAAACAGTAAGTAAGGATTTGAGGGTTTCTTTGTTTGGTTTTTTTTTTTATTACATTGCTAGCTCTCTGACTGGGAGCTCTTAAAAGGGTTTTGTGTATACTTTTTAAAAGCAAGGTTACTTACATTTTTGCTGTTTTAGGGGAACTTTACTGGAGCACAGTAGGTTGCTGAACTCTGTAACCTCCTCAGATTCAGAAACTGCTAACACCTAATCAGGAGTTCGTTCCCTCCCTACCCACCCCGACTCCCACCCATCCCTAGTGGGCAGTCTTGCTTTATAGGGCACCTCCCCCTTTAGCAAATCACAGTGAATTGGACCAGCACATATTGAATATAATTAAAGAGATTTAACTGCTTTTTCTCTGAAAGGACAGCTGCGAAACCAGCTGGTACTTGGTAGATCTCTCTCTTTTTCTTTAACAGATACCTAAGCTCCACAAACAGAACAATGGCTGGGAAAAATCATATTGCTAAAGCTGTTGCCCCCGTTACAGCTTCTACCTCAGTCCAGACAGAGGTCCTAATGCCAGTTGAAGAACCGGTTCCATGTGCAGGGTGCCTGCATGCTGAAGCTCTGAGGAAACAAGTGGAGGAACTCAGAGAGGAGGTGGCGAGGCTGAGGAGCATTCAAGACAGTGAGAAGTACATTGATGAGATGCTTCTTGCAGCAACCAGGCTCTCCAGCACAGGAGAAGATGACTGCCAACAGAATGTCGATGGTTGGACAAAAGTCACCAGAGCCTGCAAAATCACCAATCCAACTTCTCCAGCCCTTGAATTGAAGAACCATTATGCAGCCCTGGAAGTGGAGGAGGTGAAAGCATCCCTGGAAAGGGAAGAACCAGAGTTCAAGTACCCCATAGTTGCGGAATCAGTGACCAGAAGGAAACGAAGGGTAGTGGTTGTTAGAGACTCTCTTCTGAGGGGTACTGAGGCGTCCATCTGCCGACCAGACTTGATGTCCAGAGAGGTATGCTGTCTGCCTGGTGCCAAGATCCAAGATGTTACGGAGAGTTTGCCGAGACTCATCAAGCCCACTGACTATTACCCAATGTTGCTAATCCATGTTGGAACAAATGATACTGCCAGGTATACCTCGGAACGTATCAAAAGTGACTTCATGGCTCTGGGACAGAGGGTGAAGCAGGTAGGTGCACAGGTGGTGTTCTCTTCAATCCTCCCTGTTGAGGGTAAAGGCCAAGGCAGAGAGGCTCGCATCCTGGAGATGAATGCATGGCTGCGTGGATGGTGTCTTCGAAAGCGTTTTGGTTTCCTAGACCATGGGATGCTGTTCCAAGGGTTGCAGAGCAGAGATGGCATCCATCTGTCCAAGAAAGGTCAACGCATCTTTGGTAGTAGACTGGCTAATCTACTGAAGAGGGCTTTAAACTAGATTCGTTGGGGATGGGTGAAGAAAGCCCCCAGGTAAGTGAAAGCCCCCAGGTAGGTGATACATTAAATACCTTTATGGAAATGGGTAACAGGGGTAACACATGGAAAGCAGGGTGTATTAATGCCCGTAGCATGGGAAATAAGATCCCTGAAGTTGAAGCTTTGGTGGGAGTTGCTGACTTGGATTTAGTGGCAGTTACAGAAACATGGTTCACAGAAAACCATGACTGGGATGTAACTATACCTGGCTATACTTTATTCAGAAAGGACAGGGTAGGAAGAAGGGGAGGAGGAGTGGCACTATATGTAAAAACTACTATTAAAGCTTTGGAATTACAGAGCTTAAAAGGGAGAGAGGAGGCATTGTGGGTTAAACTAGAAAGAGGGAAAGAGAAATCTATTTGCATTGGTGTGATATACAGACCTCCCTCACAAGAGGAAGAGGTGGACAGAGAGTTAATTGAAGACATACGCAGCATTGCTAGGAAAGGGGAAGTGCTACTGCTAGGAGATTTCAATATGCCAGATGTTGATTGGCACATTCCTGTTGCAGTATCATCTAGAAGTAAGGAGATCCTGGATTCTCTACAGGGAGAACTATTCAGGCAATTGGTAACAGACCCCACACGTGAAGGGGCCATACTGGACTTGGTGCTTACCAATGGTGAAAGTGTTTCTGATGTTGTAGTGGGAGATCATTTTGCATCCAGTGATCACCAGATGGTGTGGTTCAGTATTAGGACTAGGGCTGTTAGAATCCATTCCAAGGTGAAGATCTTAGACTTTAGGAAGACTAACTTTGCGAAGATGGGCCAATACCTCAGGGAGTCGTTAGTGGGATGGGAACAGCTGGGGGATGTAGAAAAACAGTGGGCAAAGCTGAAAGGGGGTATTTTAAAGGCAACCAACCTTTTTGTTAAAATGGTAAATAAAGGCAAAAGGAACAGGAGACCGCTATGGTTTTCGAAGGAAGTAGCTGAAAAAGTGAAGAAAAAGAGGGAGGCCTTCATGAAATACAAGAGATCACAGAGAGAGGAAGATAGGCATCTGTATTTGGAAAAACTTAGAGAAGCTAGCAAAGTAGTCAAGAAGGCAAAGATTCAAAAGGAGGAGGAAATAGCCAATGCAATAAAATGGGGGGATAAGACATTTTTCAGATATATTAGTGAGAAGAGGAAGGGCAAAAGTGGTATTGTCAGACTCAAGGATGCAGGGGGGGAATATGTAGAAGCTGATAAGGATAAAGCGGAATTGCTTAACAAATATTTTTGTTCTGTGTTCACAGATGAAGAACCAGGAGCAGGACCTCAGAAAACACCCACAAATAAGAACAGAAGCGAGGGACATCTTGAACAATTTTCAGAAGACTGTGTTCGTGAGAAACTAGCTCAACTTAAAGTAGACAAAGCGATGGGACCGGATGGGATACACCCTAGAATACTGAGGGAACTTGGGGACGTTCTAGCAGCTCCACTGACTGACCTTTTCAATGCCTCGTTGGAGTCGGGAGTGGTGCCAAAGGACTGGAGAGAGGCTCATGTGGTGCCTTTACACAAAAGCGGAAGTAAGGATGTGGTTGAAAACTACAGGCCGGTTAGTTTAACTTCAGTGGTGAGTAAATTATTGGAAACGCTGCTGAAAGAGAAAATAGTGAGGTTTCTGGAGTCCGGCGGATTACAGGATCCGAGGCAGCATGGATTCACCAGAGGCAGGTCTTGTCAGACAAATCTGATCGATTTCTTTGACTGGGTGACCAGGGAGATGGACCGAGGGAGAGCTCTAGATGTGGTGTATTTAGATTTCAGTAAAGCCTTTGACACTGTTCCTCACAGGCGACTTATAAACAAACTGAGCACCCTAGGGATGGACCCTAAAGTTACTGCTTGGGTTAGAAATTGGTTGGGTGGGAGGCGACAAAGAGTACAAGTAAATGGAGCTCACTCTGAGGAGAAGGATGTTACCAGTGGTGTGCCCCAGGGAGCTGTCCTTGGTCCGATTCTTTTTAACATCTTTGTTAGTGATATAGCGGAAGGGCTGTCGGGTAAGGTTTACCTCTTTGCGGATGATACCAAAATCTGTAATAGAGTAGACACCCAGGAAGGTGTAGATAACATGAGGAGGGATCTAGCTAAGCTTGAAGAATGGTCTAGAATTTGGCAGCTGGGATTTAATGTTAAAAAATGTAAGGTCATGCATTTGGGCTGCAGCAATCCAAGGGAGCAATACAGTATAGGAGGTGAAGTACTTTTGTCCACTAAAGAAGAGCGGGACCTAGGCGTGGTTGTGTCTGATGATCTTAAAGTAACTAAACAGGTAGAAAAGGCGTCGGCAAAAGCTAGAAGGATGCTTGGGTGCATACGGAGAGGAATGGCTAGCAGAAAAAAGGAGGTGATAATGCCTCTGTATAAGTCTTTGGTGCGACCTCATTTGGAGTATGGTGTGCAATTCTGGAGACCGCACCTTCAAAAGGATGTGAACAGGATGGAGTCGGTGCAGAGGGTTGCTACTAAAATGATTAATGGGCTTCATTATAAAGCATATGAGGACAGACTTAAGGATCTTAATATGTACACCTTAGAGGAAAGGCGGGATAGAGGTGATATGATTGAGATGTTTAAATACCTCCGTGGCATAAATGTTCAGGGAGAGAGCCTCTTTCAATTGAAAGCAAGTTCTGCTTCGAGGGGACATGGGATGAGGGTGAAGGGAGATAGATTCAGGAGTGATATGCGGAAATATTTCTTTACGGAAAGAGTAGTGGATCCGTGGAATAGTCTCCCAGTGGAGGTGGTGGAGATGAGGACAGTGTCTGAGTTCAAAAAAGCATGGGACCAACACAGAGGATCTCTAAAGGTAAAAAGTGGACTGTTGTAGTTGTTGTTATGGAAGGACAGACTAGATGGGCCTTGTGGTCTTTTTTTGTCATCATGTTTCTATGTTTCTATGTTTCTATTTCCTTGATATGTTCAACTATGTGAACATGTGGCAGCAGGGCATGTGCAACATTGTTGAATTGGACCTCTTGATCGATGTGGCAGAGGCCTCTGGCTTTAGCATGGTTTTTAGGGTATTCTGGGCTGCTGCCCCCTTGCCCAACTGCTGGGTAACTAATGGCCTCACCAGAAATATCACATTCCTTAAGTTCTTTCCTCTTTATGTGGCCCTGGGCATCTGGGGCCACCATCTGCATGATCACAGAATCTTTTTCTGCTCTGACAACCAGGTGGTCATTGCTGTTGTGAACAGTCAGTCTGCCAGGTGTGTCAGGCTTTTCCTTCTTCACGAAGCTAGCAGGGTGGGGGAACCATGTGACAACTTTTTACTTAAGATGCTGATGAAGGGCTGAGCATGGAGCCTCCCCCAGTAGCCTGATACATGATGCCCTGTCATGCATGAGATACTAGACAGGCTCTGGGCGGCACAGGCGATCACCTGTTCATCCAAATACAAAACCTGTCTGTTCCGGGCAGCATTCACGCTGGCCTTCTTTGGTGCTTTCTGAATTAGCGAGCTTGTGGCGGCCTCCAAGAAACCATCCCCTCCTCTGGTCTTCAGCTTTTGAAGGTCATGGCATCACAGGAGCTGCTGCACATCCAAATCATCGGGGCCAAAAACAAGCCCAGGAGAAAAGGGCAAACCATCTCCCTCAAGGCAGTTCATGGGCTTCACACATGTCCTGTGGCCAACCCGCTCCACTACCTAGGAACCCAGCCCTCCATGACTTCACAGTTCCTCATACATCTTGATGGCACACCGCTCTCCAAATTCCAGTTCTTGGCAGTGTTCAGGAACTCACTAGAGGTGTTAGGAGTGCGGCCTTTTGTAATGCACTCCTTCCGAATTGGGGCCGCAATGGCAGCGGCAGAGAGGGTCCTTACAGTACGAGTGATCCAGATGCTGGAGCAATGGCGGTCCCATGCTTTCTCCTCATATATTCACCCGGATCCAACTGACACTGTTGATTCACTGTTTTTTTGCTTTCTCTAACCATGCCCCCTCCTCTTTTGCAGAACACATGGTTTGGATTGTGGGTCACTCATTTGTTTGCAGGGCAGCTGAAAGGGCGTCCATGTGGCCTTTGGGGATCCACCTTGGACTTTGCAATCATGGTGTGCGCCATTTATGGCTGGGTTTCCCAGGCATGGGGTGGTGGCATCTGCGGCCCTTCTTTCACCAGCATTTACAGACACACGCCCTACCTGCAGCCCTGATAGTGCACCTTGGAGAGAACAACCTTGGAACAGTATCCAGAAAGCACCTCATCAACCTGATCAGAACGGGCCTCTCCTGGGTGGCTCACAACTTCCCCCGCATGCTTTTCATCTAGTCAGACCTCATTCCTCATCTCAGGTGGGTGGGCACTCACCTCTGGGGCAGGGAACTCAAGAAGATCAAGAGGCAGATTGGCTTCGGCATCCTGTGTGCAGGAGGATGGCAGATCCGATACAAATGGACACGCCTCCTCTTGCCCAGATATTTCACTGGGGACCTGCTGCACATGTCAGACATTGGACTGGACTTATTTCTCAATGACTTACATGAGACCTTGGAGGATGCACTTTGGGCCAGCACCCAGCAAGACCCGGTCATCTCTGGGCTCTGGCGAAAGGTTATCTTGGTGGAGGCACATGAAAAGCGTGCTTCCATGTATCTGTGGTGATTACCTGAACCAGGCCACAAGCGCATGCAGAGCATGAGCAAAGGGGCAGGGTGCCCTAGCTGCAACCAAGGCGGGGCACCCTGGCGAGTCCCCATACACAACGGCCACCCGGCAAGACCCCTGTGCATGTTTGGGCCCAACTCAGTTTGGCAAGATGGGCCCCTAGCCCCCACTGTGGGCTGGCTTGACAGCAAGGGAAGAGACCGTGGTGAATACTGGCTCAGGTGACTAGAGCAGGAACCTCACCATGTGGTACATATGTTGCATGCATATTTATTTATTTCTAGCTTTTCTATACCGCGCTATTTGACATCAGCGCGGTTTACAGTTAACAATTTTACACAAGGCGGGGAAGTGCCTTATGCTTACATCAAACAGGACATAGTAACTGGGATTTATAACATTGAACCATTTACATCTGAACAATGACAGCTTACTAGTGTCGCTTTTACATTCTTAAAGCTGTTGGGTGGTTGTGTTTGTGCAAGGTGTAGGGGAACAGTTGGATTGCGAGTAGTATGATAGGAATAAATGGAGTTTTCTGGCTTTCCTGAATTGTGAGAGATCATTGATTGATCTGATGTTGGATGGGAGATTATTCCAACACCTTGGAGCGTAGAAAGAGAATGCCCTGTTTCTGGTTGTTTGCGTGCACTTCGTCACTTCGATTGGGGTTACCAGTGTGTTAGCGCCTATTGACCTTCTTGACCTATTATCGGGGGTATGGGTAATGAGTGCCGTGATGGACGAGGGGGATATCTTATTGATGGCTTTAAACGTAATGAGTAGTGCCTTGTAGGTGATTCTGCCTTCTATTGGTAGCCAGTGAAGGTCCTTTAAAGTAGGGGTGATATGGTCTCTCCTTGAGACTCCACAGAGGACACGTGCTGCGGCATTCATTGCAAGCTGCAACTGGTTTAGGGAACTCTTGGGGATCCAATGTAGAATGATGTTTGCATAATCGAAGTGAGGAAGTAACAGGGCTTGGAATACTGTCCGGTAATCTTCATGTGCCAGCATTGGTCTTAGGTGACGTAACATCTTAAGCTTGAAATATATAGCTTTGATGGTATTGCTTATGTGCGCTTTAAAGTCCAGACGTTGATCAAACGTGATACCCAGATAGCGTATTGTAGGTTTACTTGGGAGCTCTGTGTCTCTGACCTTTAATGTTTTAGGTGGGGAAAAGTTTTTGTTCTTTGTTATGAACAGTACCTCCGTCTTCTTGAAATTTATCCGAAGGTTCTGTTTGAGGAGCCAGTCTGTGATCGTGTTGAAGCAGTTAACTAAGGCAGTGAAGTCAGGATGCGAGACGTTGAAAGGCATAAACAGGAGGACATCATCTGCGTAGATCAAGCAGGAGATTCCAAAGGATCGAATGATTTCACAGATAGGCTGCATGTAGATGTTGAATAATAGTGCGGATAGGGACGAGCCTTGGGGTACTCCTTGGGTTTGTTGAAACGGACACGAGGAGTTGGCTCCCATCCTTACATGTTGCCATCGGTCATCTAGATATGATTTACACCAATCCCACGCCAAGCCCTGAATTCCGTTATCCTGGAGGCGTCTGAGGAGTTGAGTGTGATTGACAGAGTCGAATGCTGCGGCAATGTCAAGGAAGATCAATGCGAAACCTTTCTTGATATTGTCTAATCCTCTGGAAAAGGTATTGTTTAGTGTGGTTAGTAGTGTTTCTACGCTGTGAGCTTCTCTGAACCCATGCTGGCAGTCATCTAATGGGGCTGTGCTGTCTATGTACTGTTGAATCTGTCTTTGGACATTCTTCTCGATTATTTTGGCAAGTAGGGGGATACTTGAGATCGGTCGGTATGAGTCGGCCTTCTGCTGTGCTTGAGAGAAGACGGGAATGTTCCTGTTGAGAAGGATAGGCTTGTGATCCTTGCTATGATCGGGCTGAGTTCTGTTTTCATTGTCCTAATCCAGTGCGCTGGGCAAGGGTCATTCGGTGCGGTAGTAATATTGATAGAAGCAATAATGTTTTCGATGTCTCCTGCAGATGGAGGGGATAGTTCTGTAAGCAGTGGTTGTTGAACAGGAGTATTTTTTAGTGTATTTCTTGGGTCTGGGTCTGTTTTGATGGCTTTTGATTGAATTATGATGGCTATTTGTATTGATTATGTTGATCTAGCAATAAAGCTGCGGCCATGTTTTACCCATAATTGTTCAGTAAAGTGATTATTGGGTCTATGGTAATAGGGCAAATGGATTACGTTCAGGGGAGGGGCGGACGTAAGTCCTGCCTGCCTATATTAAAATCAGGGCTGGTGCTACCATTAGGCAAACTAGGCAGTTGCATAGAGCGCTGGCCCTCCAGCAGCACCCATTGCCATCACTGTCGCCCGTCTTGGGACCTACAATGGTAGCAATGGATGCAAAAAGCCCTTCGGTGCTTACCTTTAAACTTTGGCGTCACAGGGCTATTTGCTTCTGCCTTCCTCCGATACCTGATGCCACTTCCTTTCTAGAAACAGGAAGTCAGCATTGGGTGATCCAAGGGGGGCAGAAGCTGCTGAAATTTAAAGGTAAGCACCATGGGGCTGTTTGCATCCATTGCCGCTGTTGTAGATCCCGGAGAGGGGCAACAGCGGCAGCAATGGGTACGAAGGAGGTGGGGGGGGGGGGCGTGCAAGAAATGAGTTGATGACATGGACCATATTTCTTAAATCTGTGATATTTTTGTTTGCAGGTTTTGCAGATCCTTTCCCTCCCTTTTCCTTTTTCCTATCCCACTGGTTATTATTCTTTGAGCTGGTGACAACCAAGGGTGTGAATCTTGTGTGAGAAATTAAACCGCCTATCTGTTGAGAGGCTAGGCACTCTGTGGACAGTTGTTTCCTCATACTGCTACACCACTGACACAGCTCCGCTTGTGGCATTTCACAGGAAGAGTTGACTGGATGCCTAGTCTTGAATCACTCCACAGACACATGAGCTTTTAGGTGTATAATAGATTGGGATGCTATCAGGGCAGGAAATGAGATCATCTAAATCACTTTCATTAGGACTTAAATGATATACGTTTTAAAATGTAAACTGCTATTTTGCTGTTTCCCTTTTAGTAGCATCCTAGCTCAGTTCTGTAATGTCCTGGCATCTATTTTTCCACATTTTGAAAAATGAATTATTACAAATAAACTGTCTTTGAATGCCATTATCCAGAACAGCTTTCCCTCTTTTCATATTGCTTCAGGACTCATGACATCGGCGACTGACCTCTGCTACTTCAGAGAAGGGAACTCCCACACGGAGCAAACATAAAAAAAATCACCAAAGGTCCAGACAAGAGGGATGAGGGGACTGTAACCGTGCTGCCGACATGACATAATGATTTGAGAACAGTGCTGTAAATAGCGAGACCACACTGTGATTCCTATAGCTGTCGCTCACTGACAGACGGTGTGTTAATCTTACTGTGCATAGGCTTGAGTTCTTTTCGGCAAGCACAATGTATCCCTGTGTGTTGTCTGCTCTGCTGACAATCTTATGATGATGATGATGATGTTGATTGTACCAGCAGGGGAAGAGAGTTCGCAATTTGGCCAGTGCAGTAAAGTGAGACTCGGAGAAAAAAAATCAAAGCACCTTCGGAACCAAGTTACTGTTTTGGAGCTAAAAGAAAAAAGTAGGAAAACTTCATCATCTCATCTACAAGCCTGGTTGTGATAGTTCTCCTAAGTAAAAGATTAATGTCTCCTCTACCTCACTTTCCCTTTTGTTTAAAATGGAATTTTTCTTGAAATGACATAAAACCACAATGTAAAGGAACTTGCTCAGGCTTAGAAGGTAATCAATAGACTTTCATGTACTTGTGTTGACAATGCAATAACTAAGAATACATTTTAGAAATATATCTATTAGACTTCTGGGGGGAGGGGAGGCGGGTGCCTATAACAGGGGGCCCAGGTAAGCAGATGGAGAAGGCAATTATTGGGAGGCTGTTTCAAAAAGACAAATTGGCCTAGTGGTTAGGACATGGTATGTCAGGCTGGGGGTTCAAATCCCACCTGGGGGCAGCAATCTCAGGCTGGAGGGACTGGGGTTTCTAGTCCTATATGCACACCTTGGACAAGCCGCTTAGCTCTCTGTTGCCTCAGGTACACATAGATTGTGAGTCTTTTGGGGACAAGGGAATGTATCCAGTACCTGCTTGTAGTCATTAGATAATGTAAACTGCTTTGACTGAAGGATAAGGCTGCATAGAAAACTGGTTAAATAAGATCATTTATTGTTTAGTAGGTTCTTGATCTATCGCCTCTCTGTATTCAAAGAGGTTTACAAATTAACAACATTATAGAAATTGGAAAGGAACTCCAACATTCTGAAAGACAAAAAAGAAAGTGCCAAAGTTTAGAGGTAATAAAGAGAGAAAAAGTAGGAATGTTAGGGTCAGTTTAGACACCTTGATGCAGTAAAGGTGGCTACATATCACCATCAAGTGCCAAGGAGAATAAATGGATCTTCAGGGCTGCCCGATATTTTTTAGAAAATTACTCATGCCACAGAGCAGGAGGTAGATCGTTCCACAAAAGGGTGAGTTTCTAATGGATTCCAGTCTTGAATGGTACACAGAAGGCACAGAGAGATGACCTTTGTAAACTGTGCATAGAGGATGAGCTGAGATATGAGGAGCCACAACAGATGAGGGGTAAGAGGGAATACCTGTATATTGAATGTGAAATCTTATCAATAGCCAGTGATGTTAAATAAATAACAGTGTAACATGTAGGGCCAGTGCAAGGGTGTTGGGCACCTAGGCAAACCTTCAGCCTTATGCCCTCCCCCCAAGATTTTGATTATTAAACTCAGCAATCATGATCTTCTCATGAAATAGTAATAATACCACTCAAAAGCTGAAAGAAAAGATATATTGCTGGTATTATTATCTATGAGGCCAATTCGGTTCCGGGCGTCCCCCATCTGTCTGGGCGTCCAGAATCAGGATGTGCCCCAATTGCACCTGATTCTGATGCCGCAGGGCCTAGATGTGCCTGTGGGATCAGAATCGGGTGCAACCAGCCTGGATGTGCAGGCTGTGCCCCAATTATGGATGCCCGAACACCCAAGAAACTCTCCGGCTACCCCAGCCAGGCTCCTGCATGGAGCCGCAGTGCTGTGATGTCCTGTTGCCATGGCACCACAGCTCCATGCAGGAGCTGTGATCCCCGGCAGACACTGACAATTTGCTTTCCCCGCAGCCCGACCCCTGATGGGCCTACCATGCCCAAGGTCAGTCTGCAGGGCACCCCCTGCACCCCTCTCCTCACTTTCCAGGCTTGGCTGCAGCAACTCCCGCCATCCAGGGGACTTATTCCACCTCCGAGGCCCAGACGTACAGGGTCGACCTCTGAATCGGCCCTGTATGTCCGGGGTCATGGAGCCGCACACTGCCTGCCCCTCCCACCCACAAACAGAGCTGCATGCACAACTCCAATCTACGTGTGGGGATCTCTGTTCAGTGCATTGCAAACCTGTCTTTTAGTGGGGCTGGACGTCTGGATTGTATATCCAGGCCCACTAAATGATGTATGGAATAGACCCTATAGGTCTAATTCCATCCTGAATGTCCTGGCCCTCTGGACGCCCAGCCGGAACCAGATGCACAGAGGGAGTCGCGATTCTGATCCTGTGTGGTACGTCTAGCCCTGTGGGATCAGAATCGCAAACAGGTTGGTAACCGGCAGGCCGGGACCCCGATTCCATCTGGCCGGCACATACAGGTCTTCCGCAGTTAACTCAGTCAGGGCTGTTCAATGGAGCCGCAGTCTGGATTCCATTGAAAAGCCGCGATCCCTGGCCACCGGCTGCAAAGGTACTTTCCAAACAGCCCGACCCCCAATCTAGCCTCCTAAGGCCAGGTCGGGTTGCGGGGAATCTCCTCTGCCTCCTCCCACCGCTTCCCAGCCCTGGGCCTCCCATCCTCTGCTGACTAGGGAACTTATTCCACCCCCGTGGTGGAATAAGTTCCCCATGCAAGCCGCTGGCCCTGAACATACAGGGCCAACATTGGAATTGGCCCTGTACGTCTGGGGCCGACGATTGCCCACTGCCCACCCTAATGCCGCCCACGATCCACCCCTTTCCTGCCTCAGGGAAGGTAGATGGGATCCAGAAAGGGCCTGAATAGTGGGGACGGACATCCCAATGGGACATCCATTGCTGCTATTTATGCCTCAGAATGACCCCATATGTGTATAAATAAATAAATAATAGTAGCGTATCATTTTTACTAGGAAACTGAACTGCCATTTGCTCAGTTAATTAGGATCACCATGAGCTGGAATCAAAGAGCTGGGGCTATTGAGCCTAAGTCCTGACAGAGATACAACCCATAGCAAAAGAAAGGAAGTTCCTGCATGATCAATGGTGCCTGGAAGGCACCTGGAGCGGATAGCACCTGAAAGAAGAGCTGCAGTAGCTGAAAAACATCGGGAGCAGAGCAGCAACCTCTCCAGGCAGAGAGAGGCCCAGCAGTGGAGTTGGCAGTAGAGCAGTGATCCCTTCACACAGAGGGAGGCCCAGCAGCAGAGACAGAAGTGAAGCAGCGACCTCTCCTAGTAGAGGGAGGCCCAGCAGCAGAGACAGAAGTGAAGCAGCGACCTCTCCTAGTAGAGGGAGGTCCAGCAGCAATGGCGGTGAGCAGAGCAGTGACTCCTCCAGGCAGAGAGAGTCCCAGACCCATGAGTGGTGGAACTGTGGGATCTGTCAGCTGAGCAGCAGAGATAGGCCAGGCCCGATAAGACAGATACTCCTAAGACTTACACCAGCCACTGGTCCACTTGAACTTCAGCTGATGGGTGAGATTGGTGGGAAGGAAAGGAGGAAGGATAGCTAGTAATGGAACATTGGAAAGGGAGACAGACTTCTCCTATGTTACTGGTATTATAATGTGAGGGCTAGTACTCCCAATTTATCCAAATAGTTCTTTGATCCTCTGTAGGAATGTATTGGGAGTCCTACTCTTCTTTGAGTGGTTATGCCTCAGGGGCATAAGTACCTGAAATGTTTGAATTCACCACTGGTACTGTCATAAAGTTATAGTTGTAGAAGTTTATTTATTTCTTTTTTACATGGTGTGCTTTAGAATCAGTGTGGTTTACATGTATACTAACAGGTACTTTTTATTTCCTTGTCCCTGAGGGGCTCACAATCTAAGTGTGCCTGGGGCAATGGGGGGTTAAGTGGCTTGCCTGAGGCCATGGGACTAGAGACCCCAGTCCCTCTGGCCTGAGGTTGCTTGCCTCCATGTGGGAATTGAACCCCTGGCTGTCTGGCCTGAGGTAATCTGTCCCAACCGCTGAGCCACTCCTCCTCCAAGTTAATACAGCTTATAAATCTTGCCAGCCAGCTTTGTTCAGTCATACTTAGGGGCTTGTTTACAAAGCTGTGGTAGCGGTTCGCGATCGTTATCGGAGCCGCGACCCCATTGATTTCAATGGGGCCGCGGCTCCGATAACGACCGCGAACCGCTACCGCGGCTTTGTAAACAAGCCCCTTAGTTTTGGTTTTCTGGGGGGAAGAAAAGGAAATCCTACCCATTAACATCCTTCTCCCTCAGATGGAGGCATCACATACAAAGCATTTGGGTAACACTGGAGCCTGCCTGAAGGGAAGTCCTACCAGGTCAGGCCTGAATCCAGGGACACCTGTAGCGCGGCTCTACAATGCACAAATCATGCTTAAGAACAGGTGCAGATGTCAGCATGTACCTTTCATGTGTACATGCAGATTTTATAAAATGTGCATGTCCTTCGTGACTCTGCCCATGCTTCATTCAAACTCACAGCTCCTGCGCATGTCTGCTGTAGAAGTACCCACCAGCTTGCATCGCATGTACTTTTACACACATCCTAATTTTACAAGAACCCATTTACATGCTTAATAGAGTGTTTTAGGCATAAAAATGATTTATAAAATTACCATCTTTAGGCACAATAATGTGTTCCATAGGTGAGAGAAAGGGAAGAACAAAGAGCAGTGATTGGAAAATCTCTTCAGGTCTGGATGAATCTAGAGTCAGGAGTTTACTTTTACTCAGATACTAAGGTCAGCTTTATTCTGGTTTAGAGTTGGTTAAGTTTCCTTTTCAATCTGGAGTCACATGGAATTAGGGTTGCCAACTGGCTCCAGATGCGCCCGACAGGCTTGATCCAGTCCTGCGTTTACCCTATTGCATGCAGGGACTTGTAGTCTTGCTTTTCTTATGGAATGCAATGGAGAAATCAGAACTACATGTCCCTGCATGCAATGGAGTAAACCCAGGACTGGATCAAGCCTGTCGGGCGCATCTGGAGCCAGTTGGCAACCCTACATGGAATGGATTGGATGGGATTTATGTGAATGGCTCCAGGTTCAAACTGTCTCGAAGTTGTCGACTGTAGTGTGATTCTGAACACTTTGAATATGGGTGTGGACCAGTAAATGCTCACATCCAAACCAGGTCAAGAAGATCTGAACCAGAAAAGTGTGGAAGTATGAATGGCTTAGATCTATGGGAGGTGATTCATGGCCTACATAGGCTATTTTCTGATTAACTAAATGCATGGTTTCGATGGAACCTGGAGATAACCAGAATGAGTCTGGCCTCTTAGTCCAGTCAGGCTGATATTCTTAACCACTTTCGCTGTTGTGGGAGTTCTGTTCTTACGTACAGCTACAGTAGGTGTGCACAAGGAAGCTAAACACCTTATAATATGGAATGCTGAAATAACACAGGTACACTAAAAAAATTTTTTTTTAAACTGCCTCTAATGTTTCGATTGATTTTTACGTTTTTTGGTGCGCTGAATCCAAATCTGGTAACCAATTTGCTCCATCACGTACAGATTTTTTGCTACATTGGGTTAGCAGTTTGAGGTGAACGTTTCAGATTGAGTGCGATCGAGATAAAAGTTTCTTGGATGAATTCTTTATACTAATTGTTTAGTAGTTATTCAAATAAGAATAAAGAAAATTGTAACAAGGCAGCACATAAGAATAGAGTAATGTCAACAAAACACACTGTGATGGTAGCAAAATTGTCTGCACTTAAAACAGCCACATACATGTGCACAAACATTGAGCATATAAGAGCGAGGTTAGACACAAAGCAAAGCAAAGAAATGTGCAAAAAATGTTGTACAGGTATGTATGTAAGAATAGAAAACGCAAACCGCACCATTGCAATACATGAAGACAAACACCCGATGGTGTGAAAATAAAATTCTAATAAATGAGATCCGAAACTGTGGTAATAACTAGCAAATTTTTATTTCAAAGTTTAGTAAAAACACGATATTTGT
Organism: Ichthyophis bannanicus; assembly: GCA_033557465.1. Taxonomy (NCBI): domain Eukaryota; kingdom Metazoa; phylum Chordata; class Amphibia; order Gymnophiona; family Ichthyophiidae; genus Ichthyophis; species Ichthyophis bannanicus. The sequence continues at coordinate 532,898,761 of CM066032.1, forward strand.
CAACACAGTTTAGATTTTAAAGTCATTCTTCGGTCAATCAATCTCCTGGTGGGCCCGTTTCTTCTTCCCCCGAATGCTTCTCTTGGTGCGCTGCTTGGCGTATTTTTCATCTGGGGTTTCCCGCAGCAGCAACCAGCAGAAATCAGCCATCATAGTGGTGTTCCATCTTCCTTGGTACCTTCTCTCTGCGTCCTTGATGTCCTGGTGAAACCTTTCACCTTGTTCTTCACTGTACGCCCCCAAGTTTTCGGGAAAGTAGTTCACATGGGAGTGCAAGAAATGGACTTTCAGGCTCATGTTACAGCCTTGTTCTTTGAAGGCATTGAGCATCCTGGCAACAATATCCTTATAGTTCTCATCCCGCCTGTTCCCCAAGAATTTGAGAACAACATCCTTGAAGGAATCCCAGGCTTCTTTTTCCTTCTCAGACATCGTTTCAGCGAATGCTCCATCTGAAATGAGTTTCCTTATATCAGGGCCAACAAACACTCCTTCCTTTAGCTTTGCTTCAGAAAGTCGGGGGAACTTTGAGCAAAGGTACCGAAAGCACTCACCATCTTTTGGAAGGGACTTGATGAATTGCTTAATGAGACCCAACTTAATGTGGAGAGGTGGTAATAGAATTTTATCATGAGGTACCAAGCATTCATGAAGAACATTTTTCTCACCGGGTCTCAAATACTCCCGAATTGGCCAGTCTTTTTTCCCCCAGTGTAGGTCGCGGGCCCGGCTATCCCACAAGCAAAGGAAGCAGGGATATTTGGTGAAACCGGATTGCTGCCCTAATAGCATGGATAGAATTTTAAAGTCTCCACAAATCATCCACTTATGCTCATCATAACGAATCTTCTGAAGAATCAGGGCCAAATTCTCGTATTTTTCTTGGAGAATAACAGAGTGAGCAATAGGAACTGAAGCGAATGTGTTGCCATTATGAAGAAGAACACCTTTTATGCTGTCTTTTGACGAATCAATGAACAGCCGCCATTCAGCAGGATCATACTTGAGTTTAAACTTTTCCATCACTCCGTATATATCGTTGCAAAATACCAAATCTTCCTCTTTGCTGAAATACTTCAAAAATTGTGTCTCGCGGTTGCGGTACCAATAAAAAGTTGTTCCTGGTGACAATAGATTTTTCTGTTTAAGCCGAGAACCTAGCAGTTGGGCAGCATCTTTTGGGAGTCCTAAATCCCGGACTAAATCATTCAATTCAGCTTGAGAGAAAAGTTCAGGTTTCGGATCTGGTTCAGTTTCAAACTCGGAAGTACTGGACTCATCGGGAAAAGCCATCTGATGAGTCTCATCATGATCAGAACCGTCCACACAAATATGATCCAAAGATTTTGGTGGTTCAGGCACAGGTACTTCGTTGCTATGAGGCATAGGCCTAATTGCTGAGGGAAGGTTGGGGTAACTTATTACGTTCTTATTTTTTAAGTTGTATCCCTTCACAATGCAAGAGCAAAAATAGCAGTCACTGCTGTGGTCTCTTTGTTCACGCCACATCATAGGTATTCCGAAACGAAATGCTTGTTTTTTACCTTTCATCCATAAGCGTAGATCTTCCTCACATGTCTTGCACACTTTGTGAGGAGCCCACGGTTTGTCTTGATCGCCTAACTTCAAACAGAAATAGGCGAAATATACTTTTTTAATAAATGCAGAAATGTTCCTCTGCCGCTTTTTCATGGTATATTCCCCACAAATAAAACAAAAACTGTCCGGAGAGTTGACGCAACCTCTGGCTCTGTGAGCCATCACAAATACACAGCACTGCAAACTACAACTGTAGTGAACCACTTCGGAATAAAGCTGGATTACGACTGAGCAAACAAAAGGTAATAATGAACTTGCAAGAAACTGAAATTTGACAGGAACATTCATGTTGCAACCACCGTGTTTGAGCGAGCGAACGAGGCGAGGCGAACAGGAAAGAACATGCGCCAGCGCAAGTACTGGATTTAGCCCCCCGCCTCCCAATTGTCCTGTTAATGTATAAAATGAATACAAAACACTCTAAAATATCATGAGGGAGTGTTTCTAGTTACTTAGCCATTACAACCTCTATTTTGGGCCAAGAAAATAAACTGCAGTCGGCTAAAAAGAAATTATGTGAACATTCCTTATATGGGTAAGAAATCTAATTTTGCAAGAAAACGTGACGTGATGGAACATTTTGGCTATTTTTCCTGGATTCAGCACCCCAAAATCTATAGGAATCAGTTGCAAAACCGGAGGCAGTTTTTTGGTAGTGTACCTGTGTAATTTGCATGCTATGAAGATTAATTAAGCTCCCCTCCAAAAAATTCCCTCCCCAACACACAAACATGCCCAATGTTAGTTATGAGAGGCCAGTCATCAAAGGGTGCTGGCCTAAAAGTATTAAGAACCGATTTGTTGCAACCAAAATGTATATATTGCAACCACTGAAACAAAACTGTACATGGCCCACACTGTTTAAATACTATATAGATGCCTTACACTGTATAAATGAAAACAAAGTTTCAATATTCAAATCTGTAAAAAAGCAAGCAAAACAATATAAAATGTAAATATGTATAAATGTACAGTCAAGTACACCTCAATGAAAATGTAAATTGTTGATTCTTACCATATATAACCAATGTTTGATGTGTAGAGTAAACTGCTTCTGATCGCTGGAAGTAGCGGTATACAAATGAAACCAAATAAAATAAATAAATAAATAAATAACTGGGCTTCTGGAGGAGGGAGGGCTCCAGCGGGCACCTATGGGGCTAGGTGGGCAGGGGGAGGGTGGGGGCAGGGAGTGGTTAAAGCCTGAGGGCTAAAGGTGCTGCCTCCTATTTGTGCCATTTCATTTAACCAACAATGTGAATAAATAGTCTCCACTCCCATCTTCAGTCTGTCCTCACATCAGTGCAAATACTTCCTTGTGCACCAGAAGTATATTTAACTTTACCTTCAACTTGTAGTCTGCCTACTGGTTTCATGCAGGGAAAATCTCATAACCACGTAAGGGTCAATTTCGAGAAACCGACAAAGTATGCTTGCACATTATTATACATGTACTTGTGAAAACGGTGCTGATACTTTGTGCCTGCGGTTAGGAAATGTATGTGAACACAATCGCAGGAAAGACTTTCTCTTAAGCTGAGTACTCAGAAAAAAAATTTGGAAATACACTAACTTTTTGACTGAAGTAAAGAGAATTCTGAAAAAAGCATTCTAAGCACCCAGTCTCTGTCAGAAAGGACCATCACGCCATCCCTGGTGCCCCAGGATTACTGTGAGTTGAGGGTCTCCCTCTGATGGTGTGGCCATGTGGGCGTGACCAGCACAAGCTTACCTTGCTCCTTCTCTCTCTCTCTTTCCATCTCTCCCTTTCCCCGCAGTATTCTCTCTCGGGCCTAGCGCTTCTATCCAGCTGCTTTTTTTGTGGCTGTGCTGCTGCCTCCTTGCTGCAGCCTACATGGTTCAAACCGCTGATGAGTCAACCATGTAGAGCTGTGGGAGAAAAAGGAGATTCAAAGCACCGGCAACCAAGGGCACTGCTCCTCTCTCTTGGCATGTCCATCTTGGTACCACAGATGGTTCTTCAGCTTGGCAGCATCTAGCACCAGCTCTGTCTGTTGGTTTTCTAGCATATGAGTGACCAATAAAGTTACACACATAGATATCTCTTATTATGTTGTTTCTACTATAGCTAGCAAGTTCATATTTTTAGTTGACTCAGTTACATCCATGCTGCCATCCTATTCCCTATGAATCTGTCCAGCTGTTGGAAAAATTGTAAATACTAGACATAGGCGGTAAAGAGTCTGACAGTATCTTCAAACTTTCAAAATATTTTTAAACATTTCAAAGGTAGAATATAGCCAAGATCTTGGAAGACTTGAAACTGGAGATTCCAGCTCCTTACAGTATTCTCTAAATGTTCATTCTTAGTATGGGACAATAAATTAGTCTTAATAATGGCCAAAACTGATTACTGTAACGTTAATATTTGCCTTGACAGGACTCCTGAATCTTAAATGTCTAAATTAAACATTTCAAAGCAATATTCTCTGTCCTAGAGACACTACACCAGATTTCCTTTAAACTGATATATTTGGGGAAACAGTCATGCTTTCAGCTGTCCTCACTTTTTCATAAATTCCTGGCATCAAAGCTGTTACCTTCACATTCACTGGGTCAAATGGGCTGCTCACATCTGATGTTACTTCCTCCTTTAACAGTGGAATTTTGCAAGTTTTCTAAAAGATGACAGGCCCAGAGTTTTCAAGTCCCTACATTTCTTTGGTGTTTTCTAACTGTGCTCAAACCACACTCGTCCAAGATACTGGAAAGTACACGGGGACATCAACTCAGTTCCATCACTTCCTAGGGAAAGAGAAATTCTGCAATGTTGACTCAGTGAGACTGCTTAGACATCAATATCAGCATCCTGGTGATCTATGTACTGCTCCAAAACAGCCATCCCAAGAACAGACTGCCCCTAAAAAGAGGCACAATTTTTCAATGTCCTGTAAGCTGGAGTTGAAGATTCATGGGGTAAACTTCCGTTTTCTTCTTCTTCCTCTTCACAATCTAGAGGCAAAAAGAGAAGAAAGAGAAATGGAGTTAACTCAGGTCTAGCAACATAAATGACGCACATCCATCAGTCTGCAGTCATCTTGCTAGAAGACCTTTTTTCTCGTCCAGCTAAAAGTAGACACTTTTTAGCCAGAGAGAACAGGGAAGTTTTCAGATCAGCATAAAGGGCTTTGAAAATCGCCCTCATAATATCCTTCCATTGGAGATGAATCCACATTCAGGAAAGACCTCTGACTGGTCTCACTTTCCAGTCAACCAGACTCCCAGTGGACAAAGAAGAACATATTGTGTGCCGAGGAGTCCTCTGAGGACATGCCCTGTCTCTCTCTCTCACGCTGACCACTCCTGCTATAGACATCTTCCCACATTTCGTATTTCCTTCATGGAAAATTTCTTAAAGATAAATTTAGCACAGGCAACAATGCTGTGCATAAAAATACTCAGCATTAACAATAGAGAACCCAATAGGAAAGTGTATTATATAAAGTGGCTAATAAAAGCATACACAACCAGGACTACATCAAGCTGCCAGATGTGATAGAAAATTATCTTTTTTTAAATTAAGGAAGAATCTTGAGCTTTGATACTTAGTGTGAAGAGTGTACAAAATGATTGTGTTATTTGTAGCACATGCCGATGTGTTTGATGCTTTATGATTTCATAGTGTATGGAGCAGAGTTTATGGGGTGGATTATTGTTTTTGCTTACATTTACTTTATACAGAGGTACAGAAGGTGCAATGGGAGAGAAGCATATTGAAACAGCAGGTTGAGCATTCAGATGATATGATGTCTGATCAGAGTTTTTTAGTGGCTGTTTTGGCCCTGGAGACAATCATGTTTACTGGTTCTGTTACCGTTTATTGGGCCAATAGAAGAGGCTCATGAATTTCAAGAATTGATAGGTCCCATCTTTAGATGTCTAGGTGAAAATTTGCTGGTGCTGCTACTATTGCTGCATTAAGGGTCATGTTTACTAAAAGGTGTGCCGGTAGCTCATGGTCAAGCTACGAAACCAGAGTGGAGCCTGTGCCAACTTCAACAGGCATGTGCGTGAGATGCATAAAGTGCAACCATGCACATGGAAACAATTGCAGTTAGTGTGCACCCATCACACTCACGCTAACCGTAATGCACCATCAATGACCATGTCCCCCCAACCCGCCCTATCTCTGCCCATTCATGTGCTAACCTGTCTTTGCGCAAGTCCTGTGCTAACTTGTAGCATTGAACACTTACCGCACATTGAACCCGTGCTAGCAGTTAGCACAGTTTAGTAAACATACCCCTGAATGTTGCTGTGACCACATATTTGGTTCAATTTATATATTCCAATTTCCATTTAACCCACAACCTAAAGTGGTTGCTAAAACACCTCACTTAAAATCAAGATGGGCATGCAAATGGGTGATAATAAACTTCTTGCTCATTTCTCCTTTGGTCATTGACGTGTTGTAACAAGTACTGCTGTTTCCCATAGTGTCATTACAATGGGAAAGTTATTGCTGCTGGGCAGGCTGTTGTTAAGGAAACACAAGCAGGGAAAATAAAGGAAGAAGACAGGAGGAGAGTCGGGATGGATGCCAGAGGGAGCAAGGGAAAGAAGGACAGGAGAAGGGGGTGGGTTTAAATCGTAAGTGATTCCAGCTTCAGACCCAGGAGTGTTTCTGATTGAGAGGGCTCGAGACTGCAGTTTTCCCAGTGTTCAGTCCCTGAAGCTTGGCACATTTTGGTGTAAGGGTGGTGTGTAGGCCTATGTTAAGGCAGAGAGCTGTGAGTGCATGATATAATGTGAACAACCACGTGACCTATTTCAGTCAATTGCTGAAGGAAAGAAGTTAATGCAAAGTAATACAGACTAAATATTACTGATAACAAGGGAAGTTAGATTAGCATAAAACTCATCTTCTTATGAACTTATCAGTCTTCCTTAATCTGCAGCTGCTTTCTGCTATTTTAACACAACTAACTCCCATCCCTCATGTTCTCCCTTGTCCAGCTCTCCTGATCCCGAAGAACTCGCTTTTTCCTTAATTCCTATCTGGCCTTTGCTTTACCAGCTTTTCTGTGTTCTCCTTCCTCTACCAGCTCTCCTGCCTCTCCTACATCGCCTGCTCTTTATCCCATTGTTACTGAGCTCTCTATCCCTCTCCTCCTCTCTCCTCTTCACCAGTTCCCACTGACTCCTCACTTCCCCTTCCTCACCCATGTTCTCTCTCAGGCCCTCTCCTTCCTCCATAACTCCTTTCTCCCTTCAGCCAGCACATCCTTTATCCCTTCTCCCTCTTCCCAGTGCCTTTCTCCTCAACTCAACCCGTTTCTTTCTTTCCCAATTCACCTGCTCTTCTCAGGTTTATTTATTTAGCTTTATTTATATACCGCCTTTCTCCGGGTCAAGGTTAGTGGCAATAGCTGATCCTGGCTTCTGGCTCTTTAGTCTTCTGGAATGGGAGAATTGAGAAGCTCCTATTTTTGGAGAGGGAAGAGGGACCTTGAATGACGACATTTTTTTCCTAAAACTCCATACTCCGCAAGAAATGTCAGTCAGAAGGTTATACTTCCAGTGGTGCAAATGACCTTCTGAACTATATTTTGCCCACATAATAACTCTGATGCTAATTCTTGTCCTTCCCCAGTACACCATCTCACATCATATCACCAAAAAATGGGCAAATCCACTCTTGACAGGAACAGGTGAACTGTAACGCTACGTAAGCATGACACAGACCTTATTAGTGTGGTCAGAGCATTCATGTGACATTATTGCCTATCTATTTCAAACCATTGCTCACCTGATTCTTCGTCTTCATGTCCCAGGGCTTATAAATACCTTGCGCGATACCAGAGAGTCAGTTAAATGCCAATTTTTGGAAGTCAGAACTTCCAATTGAATAGTTTATTCAGAAGGCAAGGCTAATATACACAGAACACGATTAAATTACTGCTTAAAATGTAAGCAGCAAATATTTACAAACCTTACTTCTTACCAATAATTAAGATAATTAAAACCAAAAGCAAACTATAGTAGGCGGTTCTATACCACTGAACCATCACTCCACCTGCTGTGCACAGGAGCACTGATGTCAATGGGTGAGAACTTAAATCAAACAGTCGGATATCATTTGGGCTTAATATGTACAATTTTTTATTTGCTGCCTACATCCTGGGCAAGGTCCGGGGTTCTTTTATTATTTTTAGGTGCACTTCTCAAAAACGAGAACACGCCTATTGTTTAGGTCAGTCTGTCTGTCTGTCTGTCTGTTCATCCGTCGGGGCACTTCTGTCTGTACATGCATAAACAGATGTGTACAGAGCTTCAACAAGTTGTAAAGTTCACACTTATGTTGTGACACAATGGCACATTGTCCCATAGATATGGAGGTCCTACGGAACTGCTTCCCTCAGGGGGACTACAAGAATTAGTGGCTAGTGGGTCAGAAAGGCTCTTCTACAACCCACCCTCCAGATGCATGCATAGAAATCTTAAGCCCCTCTCTTAATGCAATTAATTGGAGGGTTGTTCCTCGCCTCCTCCCCTCCCCTCCCCCAATGCCTTGGCTCACTCCAGTGGGCCGGAGGGTGATAAAGCAGAAGTGATCCTCACTTGATCTTGTCCCAGTGGCTGCCTCTTCAGAAATAGCACTTCTTGACCCTTAGTGGTAGCCTCTTAGTACTAGTGGTCAGACTGCCAAATAATAGATTACTCCTGCCTCCATCACCCTCCAGACCCTCTGGGATGAGTCGGGGTCCCGGGGGAAGAGCCAAGACCAAACCTCAGATTAATTGCATTAAGGGATGGGCTTCATAGTTCTGTGACCTGTGATGGGAGGGGGCAGGGGGCGCTCTTCCAGTCACCCACCACCAGGAATCAGATGCCCCAGGGCAGGGAGCTCTAGGCAGCCTTTGTGTTTGTGGGGACATTTTATTTATTTATAAATATTGCCTTCCTGAAAAGTCATTCAAAGCAATTTATATAAAAAAGACAATATAAGTCCATAAAAATATAAAACTAAGTAAAACAAGGAATAATGGTGAATACAACTGCAACCACCCTCTAAAAAATCCAACCTTTAAAAATAGCCTTCCACCCCTCAAAACTGACAACTAGTAAATTAATAAGCTTTCAATGTTCTCCAAAAGGGCAGTAGCATCATCTCAGATAGTAGCTCCTCAGTTCCATAACAATTGAAATGACCTTCTTCCAAAGAGTGGACTTCTTCATCCTTTTCATGGATGGAAGGACCAACAATCTACTACCACGCAACCTTAAAGACCAGTTAGGTACAAACCATCTTAGCTTTTCCAACAAAAAGATTAGCACTAGTGTGTTACACCAAGGGGGTTATTTTACAAGCTACGTATCTTCATGATCTAGACATCTGACAATGGCTATTCAGGTGTGCAAATCACAATGACCTTCCCAGAGCCATTTTAGAAAGCTGGGCATATTCACGTTTCTGGAGCAATCATGCCCATATCGTACAGGGACAAGGTGGAGGCATGGCTTGAGTGGTCCTATGGAGATGCACATGGCTGTGTGATTTGAGAAAGGCCTGAGCATGTCTGGCCCTGGCTGCTGATGGGTCCATGCCTATACCTGCTCCTATCCATGAATAAAGTAACAGAAAAGTGCTTGTTTCATGGCAGCAACACTTGCAGGGGGAAGAGACAAATGTGTTCTCACTGCCACAGTAATTTTTACCGGGTCAACAAAATCTACGTTAATTCACTGACCTTTCATTTTACTGCCCCACCACTGCATATTTCCAAACCCAAAACAGAGTGGAGGAGTAGCCTAGGGGTTAGAGCATTGGCTTGGTAACCAAGCGACCAAGTTTTGATTCCCACTAACACTCCTTCTTGAGCAAGTCACTTAACCCTCCATTGTCTCAGAAGACTCCAAGTTATCAGTGTCCCTGTTTAATGTACATAACCAAGTTTAAGTTACAATGTAAACTGCTTTGACAAAAATGATAAAGCGGTATTAAAAACCTGTTAAATAAATAGATAAAAGGGCAGGCTGGGATGTGCATGTATCACAGCATAAATGCCCCCATTCTGAAATACCTTGACTGCCACATCTATGTACCTGTTTCTACAGCTGTTCATTTTGGGGATGTCCACATTTCTAAAATGGCCTGACTACATGCACGTACCTGGCCTTGCTTTATGCATGAGCTTGTTTCCTATCCTGTTGCGGGGATGTGCATCTTTTGAGGTGGAGACAGAGTGATTTCAGAAGATACTTACATGTGCCTCCCTTCATTGCCGCTACTCTCCCAGTATTTTGGAGATTGTGACCTAGATGTCCCGTTATCTTCCACCATATATCTATTCTTCTTTTCCATCACTTAGATGACAGAACCCAAGCAATGGTACTGTGGAGTTGGTAGTCTTTACCTTAGCCCCCAAAAATATATTTCTTACTTTGATGAAACCCTGTCCAGGTGCTGGAAAGTCAAGCAAAGCCATTTCATCTACATGTTTAGGCTTTGGTCTCACCTTCTCATTCCCTCCAGCTTCTTCTCCTCCTCTAGCCTTGATCAGGTGGTAAATACTAGGTAAAAGGAAGTATTTTAACCCCTATTTATATAAACCATTGCCTGGCAGTGCTTTGAAGAAGTGAGATTTTGTGCATTGTATTACAAAGAGATACTACCCATACAGTGGTTTAATGCTTTTAACATCCTGTCTCTATGAGAAAAAAGTTTAGTAAATCAGCTCCACCGTGTTTGTTAAAAAGACATTGCCCTCTATATTTCAGAACCCCCACCCCAAAAAAACCCAAAAAACAACTATCTACATGTTTTAAAAAGCAACAGTCCACCAAGAAGCGGGAGGAGAGGGGGGGGGGCTCCTTCTCAGGCCCTATTCAAATCCAGGCCAAAATTAAAATCTCACTTCTTCGAGGCTGCTCTTGAATCCCAATGCCCCTCACTCTGTTCACCATTTATGTGTATCTTGCCGTACTGTAGTCCCCAGTTTTGTGGTGACTTTCATCTTGATTAGATTGACAAGATTGTAAGCTCTGATAAGCAGGGACCATCTTTTACATGTGTCTGTGCAGCGCTGTGTATGTCTTGTAGCGCTGTAGAAATGTTTATTAATAGTAGTAGTAAGCTCTGATGAGCAGGGACTGTCTCATATCTATATGTGCAGCGCTGCGTACACCTTGTAGCACTATACAAATGATAGTAATGGTAATCCTAGTAGGATGCGGCTTGAAGGATGCTGGGGAGGTATCCACACTGGAAACCGTTTTTGTTGATAGTGTTTCAGAGGAACTGAAGCATATCATAGTGAACCTGGAGGATGTAATAGAGCAAACTTTCAAAATAAAAAGTAGCAAATCATGTGGACTAGACGGCATATATCCTAGAGCTTAGAAAGAACTCTGAAATGAAATTGCAGACCATTAGTATTAATCTGGAATATATAGTTCAAATTGGCTATGATACCCAAGAATTGGAAGGCAGCTAATGCAAAGACGATTTTTAAAAAAAGGTTCTGGGGGAATCCAGGAAACTATAGCCCAGTGAGTCAGGCAAACTGGTAGAAGTAATTTTGAAAAACAAAATTACCAAACATACAGGTAGACATGGCTTAATGAGTTAGTGCCAGCATGACTTTAACAGAAGGAAGTCTTGCCTTATTGATCTGTATGATTTTTTTGTATGTTAACAAACATATGGATAAGTGTGAGTTAGTTGATATAGTGCAGTGGTTCCAACTCAGTACTTGGGACACCATCATGAATATGCATGAGAAGATTTGCATGCACTATCTCAGCCCACATTCATTGTGGATACCTTGAAAACTGGACTGGAGGGTTATGCTCTGAGGATATGTGGATTCTCAAAAGACCTTTGATAAAGCTCCTTATGAGAGGCTCCTGAGAAAATTAAAAAGTGGGATAGGAAGCAGCGCACTATTGTGGACTGGGAACATGTTAAAAGATAGAAAACAGAGAGTACAGTTATATTAGCAATTTTCTCAGTGGAGAAAAGAGAATTATGCACTGCCCATGGATCTCTACTGTGAATGGCACTTTTTAATGTATTTATAAATGACCTGGAAAAGGAAACAACAAATGAAGTGATCAAATTTGCAGATGGAACAAAATTGCTCAGAGTTGTTAGATCCCACAAATGGATGGTGAGAAATTCAGGAGGACCTCACAAAACTGGGGGAATGGGCATCAAAATAGCGGATGAAATTTAAGGGCATGTCTACTAAGCCGGGCTAATGGTTAACCCAGGTTATCTACAAGTAGTTCCCATGTTAGTCAATGGGACCTAGTTGCAGATAGTCTTGGTTAACCGTTAGCTTGGATTAGTCGACATAGAGTCCCATTCTGGAAGGGGAACGTCCTGGTCATCCGCATGTCCTCAGTGAAGATGGGGCCATTAGGACCCGATTCTGGTCCGCTGGAACAAAATGTTCCTGCAGGAGCCAGAATCGGGCCCGACGATGGCCTGACATGCCCTTTCTGCCTGCAGGGATGTTCTCACCACAGGTGCTCCAGACATCTACGGCTCCAGCCCTCGAAATCCCTGCTGCCCGACCAATGTTCCCTCTAATTTTCTGTAGGCTGTGTGCGCATAAAATATCAGCTGTGCAACTTTTGAAGGAAGGTTAAATTTTTGTGCGCCACATAACGACACTCGGCGTTAACTACTTTAAAATTTGACTACACATCAGAATACAGTATGTACACCACATTGATTGCACTAGAAAATATTGTAGAACTTGTGAAAACCGTAAATACACAACAACTTTTAAATTTTAAGACATCTATGTTGTTTTCTATCAGAATCAGAACCGTAATTTTTGTGCGCTCTGTTGTAAAGTATGTGCACTCGCTCGGCGAGATGTGTGCGCGCGCACACGCGCACAGCTTAGAGGGAACAGTGTGCCCGACCCACGGCTGGCCTCCTGCGGCCTGGATCGGATGGTGGGGTTCCCCCTCTGCACCCGGCCCCAGCCCCAGCCCCAGCCCCAGCCCCAGCCCCAGGGGTGGCTCTCCTGCCCCAATCCAGCAACAAATGCTGCTTATACCACCTCTGAGGTGGTAAAGCAGCATGCTTCAGCAGGCCCAGCAGCACGTACAAGGCCATGACGTGAATCGGCCCTGTATGTGCTCCCAGGTCACCCACCCCCACGCAGCCCCCTCCTGCTCCCCCACCAGCTCTCCCCGTCCTGAAGCACAGGACATATGGGGAGAGCCGGTGGGGGAAAAGAGTCTAGGCAGATTGCGGTGCTGCACGTCTCGGCGGGATGTGCAGCCCTGCAACTCACATTCTAAGATGAGGGCCACATCCCTTAATGTGGATAAATTGAGAAACATGATAGCAAAAAAAGACAAAAGGGCCTATCTAGTCTGCCCTTCCATATCAACCACTACAAGAGTCCCCTTTTTTCCTTTAGAGAGCCTCTCTTTGTCCTATGCTTTTTTGAATTTAGATACTGTCCTCATCTCTACCACCTCCACTGGGAGACTATTCCATGTATCTACCACTGTTTCCATAAAAAAATATCTCCGCATATTACTCCTGAGTCTATCCCCTTTCACCTTCATCCTAGGCCCCTCATAGCAGAGCTTACTTCACATCCACAGTGGAGTGGCCTAGTGGTTGGGGCAAGTTGCCTCAGACCAGAAGGTTTGGGGGTTCAAATCCCACTAGAGGACAGCAACCTTGGGCTGGAAGGGCTGGAGTTTCTAAACCCACAGGTGCTCCTTGTGGTCTTGGGCAAGCCACTTAACCCTCCATTGCCCATGTTCCCTGTAAGTATTAGTGTATGTGTCTCATATCCCCTTGTGTTAAATGTATCCCACAATTGTGTTGTGACCACTTTGATTGAAGGATAAGGTGGTATACAAAACTGTCTAAATAAATAAAATAAAAAGAGGCTCTCCTCCTGTGCATTTATGCAATGGAGGCAGGCCTGTACCAAGCAGTGCAGCTGCAAAGGCTTAAGGGGTGCTTTCTTACATAGCCTGCCGCTGCCACTTTTTCTTCTCTCAGCAGCGGCAAGCAACGGAAGACAGCTAAATGCGCCCCTTAAGCCTTCCGCCGGCATGCTAAGCAGATCTTTCCTGCCCTGCTCATGCAGGGAGGGAAAGATCTGCTTAGCATACCGGCGATTTGCACATCGGGTGCGCCTCTTCTCTCCCACCGTGGGGGGGAGGGCGCGTGCCCGATGTGCAAGTCGCACAGGGCGCGATCTTCCCTCGATACGGCCCTGAACGGAGGTATTTAAACATCTCAATCATATCATCTCTGTCTCACCTTTCCTCTAAAGTATGCTTATTAAGGTCCTTAAGTCTGTCCTCACATGCTTTAAAACGAAGACCACTAACCATTTTAGTAGCCACCCTCTGCACCGACTCCAACCTATTTATATCCTTTTGAAGGTGCGGTCTCCAGAATTGCACACAATACTCCAAATGAGGTCACACCAAAGACTTATACAGAGGTACTATCACTTCCTTTTTTTCTGCTGACCATTCCTCTCCCAATGCGCCCAAGCATTCTTCTAGCTTTTGCCATCGCCTTTTCTACCTGTTTAGCTACTTTAAGATCACCCCCTACACGGTACTGCTCCCTTGGATTTTTGCCGCTCAAATGCATGATCCTGCATTTTTTAGCATTAAATCTCAGCTGCCAGAGTGAGAAGTATAGGGACAAATCCAAACTAGGTACACCATACTGAGCTCCACACTAGGAATCACCACACAGGAAAAGGATCTTGGATACTATTTATTTATTAAAATGTTAAACTCTTCAAATCACCAAGTTTTATGAGGATTCCAAATACACCAATAGGCAGTCACACAAAAAAACCCCAAATGGCATTCTTATATTCACACTATTTATTTATTTCCATCTCTTATATATCACAGATCATATGCATACTCTGTGGTTGCAATACAACATATGAAATAATTAAACAGACATACAAAACATGACCTCATCAAAACATATGAAATAATTAAATGGACACACTAAAAAATATCCACTGCTAAAGTCGCTATCTTAACATCCTAGCCTCCTGATCAGTAAGTTCAAACCTAAATTTCTGCTGCACTGTTAAAACTTTCAGTAAGTAAGATGAAATCCTCAGATGAACAGCAAAAATGCAATGTGTGCCTTTGAGTCAGTCCTGACTCCTGGTGACCAGAAGCTCCTGGGTTTTCTTGGCAGTGTCAATGGAAGTAGATTGCCAGGCCTTTCTTCTGAGGCAGTGGAGGGTTAAATGACTTGCCCAAGGCCACAAGGAGTGCTAGTGGGAATTGAACCATGGTTGTTTGTTTACCAAGCCAGTGTTCTAACCACTAGGCTACTCCTCCACTCACAACTGAACAGCAACAGTCATTAAACATGTAAATAGAATATTAGGAATTATTAGGAAAGAAATGTAGAATAAAACAGAGAATATTATAAGGCTTCTGTATCAGTTCATGGTGCAACCACATCATGAGTAGTGTAAGCAATTCTAGTACCACATCTCAAAATAGATATAGCAGAATTAGAAAAGGCATAGAGAGGGTGACCAAAATGATGAGAGAAGAATAAAGGGTTAGGGTTCTGCAGCTTGGTGAAGAGATGGCCGAGGAGAGCTATGATAGTGGTCGATAAAATCTTAAGTAGAATGGAACAGGTAATTGCAAAACAATTGTTTACTCTATCAAAAAATATAAAAACTAGAGGACACCACGAAGTTACTAAGTAGTACATTTAGTACAAGTTGTCCCCTGGTCAGACCATGACTTAATCATTTTCCACCTTCAACTCCCAACACCACCAACTCAACTACCCTTCCCTCAACACGCAAGATGATTCAAGCAATCCAACAAAGAAGACTTCCTAGACAATATCTCCCTGTTACTGAACTCCGATATGGACAACCTGGACAACTTCATATCTACATGGAACAGCACGGTCACTCAAGCAGCCTCTGCACCTGAACTCCTTTGTTAAAGAAATAACAAACATCCCAAAGCACCATGATACACCCCAAACTTCGAGAACTCAAAACACAGCTCCACAGATTAGAACACAAATGGTGAAGAACAAAACTACCCTCCAATCAAAGCCACTACATGGCCAAACTTACCAAATATTGCACCACAACTGAACGCAGCAAATGGACCTACCAGACCAAACTGATAAAGGACTCATTCAGTCACCCAAGAGAACTCTTGAACCTAGTCAAGGAACTCACAAACGCCCTCTTCCCCAATGACCCCCTTGACACACACATCACCCCTCAACAATTAGCCAGCTACTACTCAATGCAACACCCACAGCCCCCATCAGAAACTGACCAGCCCACAGCCTCCAAAGCTCCCACCTAATTCTGGAGCATGTTCAAAACCAGCAGCAACGAAACCATAGAATCCATCATCAAGACCCTCAACACAACCACATACCCACTAGACCCATGTCCAGTGAGCTGGATAAAATCAACCATCAATGAACTTACCCCCCTCCTAACAAAGCTCACCCAAGCCTCACTAAGCCAAGGCCACATGACCAACTGTCAAAATTTGCCTCAATCTGCCCAATTCTGAAAAAACCCAACCTAGACCCCTTAAAACCATCAGCCTACAGACCCGTTGCAAGCCTACCTTTTATAGCAAAAATAATCAAAAAGTCCATCCAATAACAACTCCAAGACCATCTGGACAAGCACAATATACTTGACCACCAACAACATGGATTCCAACCTCACCACAGAGTTCAGACACTCCTAAACTCTCTCTTAAGCAGACTCAAAAAAGACATCCAGAACCCACACCAAGGATACATCCTCCTATTCCTAGATATATCAGCAGCATTTGATATCATCAACTATAATATCCTCATTCAGTGACTCCAAGCAGTTGTAATACAAGGTACAGCCTAAACTGGCTCCTTTCTTACCTGAACAACTGCCAGCAACAAGTAAAGATCAGTGCCCACAGCTCAGCTCCATATACCCAAACACAAGGAGTCCTACAAGGATCTACTTTCTCCACCCTACTATTCAATATCAACATGCAACCACTCTGCTCAGTCATCCAATCCCACAACACTTCAATCCATATATATGCAGATGACATCACGATATACACTCCCTTCTATACTAACCTCCCATCACAAGGGTCTGTTCTGGTCCCTCTCCTTTTCTCTTCCATATCCAGTCACTTGGTACTCTCATCTCCTCCCATGGCTTTCAGTACCATTTTTATGCTTATGTATATATCTACACCTGATATTTCTCTGACACTCCAAGCCCGAATCTCTGCCTGCTTATCTGACATCGCTGCCTGGATGTCTCACTGCCATTTGAAATTGAACATGACCAAAATTGAACTTCTTATTTTCCCCCTAAGCCCTCCCCCTTCCTCCTTTCTCTATCTCTGTAGATAACACTCTTTTACTTTCTGTTTTCTCAGCACGCAACCTTGGGGTTATCTTTGACTCCTCCATCTCTTTCTCCACTCACATCCAACTGACTGCTAAAACCTGTCATTTCTTTCTCTGTAACATTAGCAAAATTCGTCCCTTCCTTTCTGAACACACTACTAAGTCACTTATTCACTCTTTAGTCACCTCCCGTCTAGATTATTGCAACCTTCTCCTTGCTGGTCTTCCTCTGATCTCTCTACTCATAATCATATCTCTCATCTGTCTCGGCGTTCCTTCTATTATCTCCACCATATTTGGGCCATCTGTCCCTTTCTCTCTTTAGAAGCACTGTCAATGGTTCTTATATCACTAGTCATATCCAGATTGGATTTTTGCAATTCTGTTCTTGCCAGTGTTCCACAGTACCAACGACAAAGGCTATAACTAATCCAAAATGCCACTGCCAGACTCATCACTCACACCACTCCCCGGGCACACATTACCCCCATCCTGTGTCAGTTCCACTGGCTTCCAATAGATTTTCGTATACAGTTCAAAATCCTCACACTCGTCCATCAGGCCATATATTCGCACACTCCTCAATATCTAGCAGACCTCCTTATCTTTCATACCCACACCCAAAGCCTCCGTTCAGCACATATTAATCGTCTCCACTTTCCTTCCCCTTCCTGTGCTCATCTACAATCCACCTGTTACTCAGCCTTCTTCTTCCTCGGTCCTTCCTTATGGAACTCCCTCCCTAGTCCAATTAGAACAGTCCTACCCAAAATTCTGGTCTCTTCTAAAAACTCACCTCTTCTCCTCTGCCTTCGACTTCATGTCTCTTGACCTCTCTCACAATTGATTGTGTTGATTTTGTTTGCGCCGGATGACTGAGCTTTTCTCCTCTTTCCCATTTAATTTTTGTAGTTCCTTTTCCATTTTCTAAGGCTCAGCCTTATTTTCTTTTGTTTATAAGAATTGTAAACCACTTCAATGTAATGAGGGACAGTATATCAAATGTCTAAATAAACATAAACATAAGATGGACCATGTTAGAGATGAAGAGATTGTGAGTAAAAGGAAGTTTATTACATATGGAATGTGCATTCCATAAGGCACATGAGAAAGGGAGAGAGGAGGGGGAAAGGGGAGGAATATGAATGAGACTGGAGTAGTTAAGAGAGGAACTATCAAGGGAGTGAGAGACAGGTAGATTTTTTTTTTTTTTTTTATTTGTGCGCTTTTCTATACCGCCCCTACCAGAGATCAGGGGCGGTTTACAGAGAACATGGTAAACATCAATTACATAGAACATTTTTTAGCACATAATAACTATTTTACAGAGAAAATATTAACTATTTTACATAGACTGAGCACATATTCATTATTTACAGAGGGTAGGACAAATATGCACATCGATAATAAACATATTAACTATTTACAACAGCCAGAACAGGTCTGACTATAGTTCGGTGGAAGGAGTATAGTGGGGTTATCAGTGGGAAAGTGCAAGGGAGTGCGGGACATGAGTTAGGTAGGGTAAACTAACTCATGTCCCACTTTTTGTTTATGCCACATATAAATAGCATTTTGAAAAAACGCTGCTTATCCCTGGGTGTAAGTAACAAGGACTGGATCTACCTTTTGAGATCTGGCCGGGCACTTGTGACCTGAGCAGGCCACTGCTGGAAAAAAGATTCTGAACTTGATGGCCATGACATTACACCTTGAGCATACTCTGTGATCTTCCTGTACCCAGAGAGTAACCTATACATAATGGCGGATGAAGACCAAAATGGCTCATCATCTAGTCGACCTGTTAAGGTGCTTAGGGCTGAAACCTCTTTGTGCAGATTTCTCTCTACTTTCTGTTTTGGACTCATGAGGAGGGGTGCACCTGCTCCTGGTGGGTGCACCACTAAGCAAAGACATGGGTAGGGGTGCACCTACTCCTGCCATATTGCTGGGCAGGCTAGATGGACCGTGCTGGTCTTTATCTGCTGTCATTTACTATGTTACTTTGTATTATGGACTATAAGAGCACTGCTGTGCCATCAGAAGGACTCTTAGTTTGAAAGGGAGGCAGGAACGTCATGCATGTTTTAAGGCGGCAGATAACGTGCTATACTCCACAGAGAAGGGCCTGCATAAAATCCCTCATTATCAGCCGATCTACCTCTCTTTAGTCTCCCCAAGGAGTCATTTCTCAAACTATGGATAGCAAATAAGTAGGATCCTATTCATAGGCACTTTTAAATTGTAAATTTAGGTGTTTATTGTCCAGTTAATTAGGTGTTTTTGAGGTTACAAAAAAATCAGTGTTTAGGGGTGTTTCTATGCCACAGGTAGAATTGCTGGGTACGTTCTGCAGTGGAATCAAACATGTACATTTGTGTCACTTAGGAGTTATTAAATGCAGAAAAGAGGCAACAACTGAATGGAGGTTATGAGTCAAGCCAGGAGAGGGGTGCAAAAGTACCTTGGACATGGGGACATTTATATCAAATACTTTGCTCTCCTTCTCTCTTTCTCAAGAATAAAAAAGAGTGAAAAAGCATAATATTTCTTATTAAAGATATAATCATGGTTGAGGGGAAAGATATTTGTAACTACTGAGTGACAAATGCAGATGCAGATCACAGAAAATTCTCCGTCACAAGTGAACCGTGAGAGTTGACTCCGCATTTAATATTTTGTTTATACCACATATAAATAGCATTTTGTTACAGATGTTAAATGAATTCCTGATGTCTCCTGACGTGACTGTTTCAGGCTGTTTGGATTGGCTGTTTATCTTTGTGATTTCCAATCTTGACAACCAAGCAGATGACTAATTTGTGAGACATCAATGGAAGTCCAATTGAGGCAGACGTTGCTATGTTTCTGTAGTGTAACTCCAGATTAATGGTTAAAAATGTAAAAGCAAACAAAAAATGTAGGGACTAAAGTTACCTTAATGCTTAGAAGAATATTTGAGGCTGCTGAAATGCACAGAAAGGACTTTTATAAAATTGTGCTTATGGATTCATGTCTACAAGATTGTGCATAGATATTCCCAAGGGTGACGTTTGTGTAGAGCACAGGCAAAGTTGTGATGTTCATAAATATTTTATAAAAAATGAAAGTGTACATGTAGAGAACACTCACATGCACACATTTACACCAACTACAGAATAGGTGCAGAAGTATTCCATGGCATTTGGAGCTATTGGGACTGATCCTGGGTACCCATTTTATAAAGGCACATAGGTGCCTATGTTGCTGCTCAAAATAGGTGAGTTTTTGCTACTTGGACATTAGAACTATGCATTCGTTTGAAAAGACATGTGAAATATTAATAGCATTTCCCATGTTGTTTCATATAATTTTTAACCTGAAAAACTGACATTTTGTTTTGTTCTTTTGTCCACTGTCCTTTATAGTTGTTTTGGGCTGACTTCACGCTGGTGCCTCTTGGGTCCACAGGCACCAGTTTTCCAGGAGGAGTTATTCTGTCTCTTGGAGATCTGGATCTAGACAGTCTATTCTGAGCTGTGTCTTGTATTGCTGGTAATATTAGTGTTTGTTTCTTAATCAGCCCAAAGTTCCCCTTTCTGGTCTTAAGCTCCATGGAAAACCTTTCCTGTATTTTTTGCCTTGTGATTCTATTGACTCCTACTATGGAGACTTACTTTTTGTGCCATATTCAAACTCTGTAAGTTCTGGGAAAAGAATCCTGGAATCATTTAAATGTTTTCCTTGTTGAATTCTTGGACATGCAATCCTGATTCCCTGTGTGAAATTCCTAGTCACTATTATACTATCAGAGAAATTTACCAATCCTACTCCAGATCCTGGTTGTAGAATCAGTGATCCAGTTAAGAAATTCTGTGAAACCATGTATAAGAAAGTAAAAGCTGCAATTAATCCTTATACCTGGAAACCTCTAGTAACCTTTCAGGAGCCTTCTGAGATGTTCCCTGAAAAGCTTGATGGTACCCAAGAAGCATTCGTTGAACTGCCAAGTTACCCAGTTGCAAGAGATAGGTTTATTTCTAGCATAAAATCTCCTGGTTCTCTGACAACACTATCATGGGACCTGCAGCACAGATATCAATGAATAGAATCATGGACTATAAATCTCATACTGCTTTGGAGTGAAAGTTCAAAACCAGGATTGGCCAAAAGGTTTTCTCCTAGAAAGAAAGAGAGGGGGAGTGGTGCTATATGTAAAAAAAATACTAAAGCAAGAATACCTCGATAGATGTAGGGGGAAAATAGGGGTGTGGGGGAGGATGAGCTGCCTCTTCAGTAGTGGGAAGGGGGCGTACATTGCCAATAAAACATTTTAGTGCATGCTATTGTCAGCACATTCTAAAAGGTAACTGCTACCCTCTCCCACTAACTCAAACCATATCTTAAACCTTTATATTTAAATCTATTTGTTAAGACCTCAAACAGCACAGAATAGGACAAACCATAATAGTACAGGAAAGCAATTACAAATTCTCAACATGCCAAGACCATAGCCATATTCCTTTTTAGTTTCCATTTTCTTATTATAAATCCTTTCCAATCTCCCTTTCCCACCCCATCCCCCCATTGTAACACCAATATCAACATTCCAATCCACAATTCCCCCTCCAAAGGAACAACATAACAATGAAGATTTGGGTCCATGCGAACTGCATCCCTCACTATACCTCCCCTACCAGCCTTGCTTCTATTCCACACTCCCGACTGCAATTCCTACTCCAACTAGGTCCAGTGATTCTGATGGACCCAGTTAGAACAATCCCAAAATCCTTCTTCCCTTCCCTCCCAGTGTCGAGTGCAGCCCTAAAGACCCACCACACTCACCCAACCCCTTAACTTCCCAAGCATCCTCACCCACCCATCCTCTTCAGACCATATTCACTACCAAACTGCAGGCTCTCAGGGACAAGGATTGGAAATAATTCTCCCATATTAACATAAATTTTGCACTACGTTGTGGATGGTATTCCACCAATGCCAGTATGAGGGACCCTCCTGCAACAGCCAGTACTGCACGATCACTTTCTTCCCCACTATTTTATTTATTTATTTAACAAGTTTTTATGTACCACCCCTTCCAGAGATCAGCCTTCCATGCCCATAACACCTCAAACCTTCCTTTAATGCCATGAGCTTCTGAGACATCAAAAATTACCGCACTGGCACTTGTCCAAAATATTCTTAATGTAGCCCAGTACCCTTTTCCAAAATCTCCTTACCTCTGGGCATTGCCACACCATACTGTATGTCCCAATATGCCCTCCTTGCCCCCACACTGCGCACTCAACTGACACCACCCAGCCTGCCCAAAATGCTGGAGCCTTTGAAAAGTAAGCCTGCTGCAGCAATTTAAATTGTTAATCCTGAAACTGGGCACTGCACACCACTCCTGGTATGCAGGAAAGATGGTCAAGAGATTAAGGTCTTGCACACCATTGCCTAAGTTCTCCTGCCATTTTATCCTCAAGCTATTAAAGATAGAACTCAGTTCCTCATACCGTATTATTTTATGTATTGCTGAGATGGATAATTTTCAGTCCTCCACCCCATCCCTGTAAATTCTGCAGCTTATCCTCAAATCTTTGTTGCAAACTCTCCCATGGGAGTGAACACCCATAATGTTGCAACTGGAGAAATGCAAAGGCATCCCTACCAGACAAACCAAAGTCCCTCTGCATTTGCTCAAAACTCATTAACTGCCCCTGGCCATCTAGCAACTGCCCTACCCGTGTAACCCCCCCCCTCTCCGCCCACCTCCAAAATCCAGTAGACTGCCAACCTGGAGGAAACTCTACATTGTCCCGAAGGGGTAAATACCCACTCACTTTGGGGTCCGGCTGCAATAACTTATATCAATAACGCCAAGCTTTCCGCATGGGCCCCAAAATACAAGAACATCGCAATCTCTTAGGAATCTTCTCCATCAGGGCATGCAACAAGGAGACCAAGTCTAACAGAAACCCCAGGCACACTCATAGTCATAGGGCATGTAATCTAAAGCCGATTCCACCCAGTCTCACAGATGTCTTGTTAAACAGACTATGTTATATAAATACAAATCAGGCAGATCCGCACCCCACCCCTTTTTCCAATCACCCCCTGAGGCCCCCCTCAACAAAATACTGAAAGTAAACAACCTACTGTAAAGTCCACAGATCTCTATGCAGCAAGTGGAGAGGCAGCATCTGCAGCATATAAAGCCACTTTGGGAACAAAACCATCCTATACAAGCTGATCTAACTCAACAATGACAAAGGATATGTCTTCCAGACCCCCCAAGATGTCCTTAATATACTCCATCAAGAGGTGTATATTGGCATCATACAGCTCCCAAGTATCCCCCACCATTTGAATCTGCAAATACTGGAGCGACTCCTCACCCAACACAATGGGAACTTTCCTCTCCACTCCCTACAGACTGATTTCACCAAGGGGGGCACCTCTGATTTAACATAATTTAATTTTAAGCCTGAGAAGCCTCCATAACATTGGAATTCTTCTTTCAATGCCTTCAAGGACTCCTCTGGTTCTGTAATGTGCACTTGTATATTGTGTGCTAAAGCAGCTGTTTTAAACAAGGAGCCTGTAACCTGTACCATCCTCACACTGGGGCTCTCATGGATAGTATGTAACTAAGGGTCCTAACCCCAGAATAAACAAAAGGGGTGACAGGGGACACCCCTAGCACCTTCAGAGCCCAAAGCTCTCCGTAACCCTGCCATTTACCAATATAGAAGTACAGGGGCCCTGATACATAGCACCCATAGTGGACTTGAACCGCTCTCCAACCCCAAAGCTCTCCAGGTCCACAAAAAAATAGCTCCAGCCCACCCTATCAAATGCATCAAAGCTTAGCAACAAAGACAGGGTAGCATGGGACAAGACCCACTCTAAAGAGGTCAGAATGCTACGCACATGCTTAACCACATACTGCCCTCTCACAAACCCCACCTGGTGCCCAGAAACAAGGTCCGGAGCCACAACCGCTAGACAATTTGCTAAGATTTTAGGGTAAAACTTCAGATCACAGTTTAAGAGGAACCTCTTCCAGTGTGATAGGGGCATCTATACCTGCGCTAGTCTCCACATCCAACTGAGGGAGTCCCACCTGTTGTAAATAACCCTTCAAGTCACTTCCTAATCGTCTTCCCTGATATGTTTTCAAGTAGGTGCCAAATTCTTTCCCTATGCTAAACTGCTAAGTGCCGTCGAGTCGGAGTCGACTCGTGGCGACCCTCTGCATAGCTATCCTAAATTGTGTTCGGTCTTCAGTCAGGCGGCTCATTGTTGACAGACTGGCACCTGTAGCTGCTGTTATTGTATCAATCCATCTCATTGCTGGCCTTCCTCTTTTGCGTTGACCTTCTATCTTGCCAAGCATAATGTCTTTCTCTAATGATCTCTCTCTTCGCATGATGTGTCCAAAGTATGAAAGTCGAAGTCTTGTCATCTGAGCTTCTAAAGAAAGCTTAGGTTTGATCTCCTCTAGTACCGACTGGTTTGTTCTTCAGGCAGTCCATGGTATACACAGTATTCGCCGCCAGCACCATAATTCAAAGGCATCCATTTTCTTCCTATCTGTCTTTTTCACTGTCCAGCTTTCACATCCATATGATGTTATTGAAAATACCATGGCTTGAACAAGTCGAATCTTTCTATGGAGAGAGACATCTCTGCTCTTGAGAATCTTATCTAGGTCTTTTATACCCATTCTGCCAAGAGCAATGCGTCGTCTGATTTCTTGACTGCTTGTTGCTTCTTTATTGATAGTTGATCCAAGTAGGTTAAAGTTGTTCACAATTTCAATTTCTTCTCCTTCATTGATGAACCTGTTGATTATGCCAGTTGTCATGATCTTTGTCTTCTTTACATTAAGGTGCAGGCCCATTTTGAGACTATGTTCTTTGACTGTGAGAAGCAAATGTTTCAGATCATCTTCACTTTCAGCTAGTAATGTGGTATCATCAGCATAGCAAAGGTTGTTGATGAGTCTTCCACCAATCTTCACACCTCTGTTGTCTTCATACAATCCTGCTTCTCTGATGATTTGTTCTGCATATAAATTAAACAGGTAGGGGGAACGTATGCAGCCTTGTCTTACACCTTTGCTTATTTTAAACCATTCTGTTTCTCCTTGTTCCGTTCGAACTGTTGCTTCTTGATCAATGTACAGATTGCGCAAGAGAACGATCAGGTGTTCTGGTGTACCCATGCTTCTTAATGTGGCCCAGAGTTTCTCATGGTTTACGCAGTCAAAAGCCTTGCTATAGTCGATAAAGCACAAATAGATATCCTTTTGATATTCTTTAGTCTTTTCAAGGATCCATCTCACATCTGCAATGATGTCTCTCGTTCCTCGCCCTTTCCTGAACCCTGCTTGCACTTCAGGTAGTTCTTGTTCCAGGTATGGTTGTAGTCTCTTTTGAATAATCTTCAGTAGAATCTTGCTGGCATGTGGGATCAGAGCGATTGTGCGATAATTTCCACAGTCAGTTGGATCACCTTTCTTTAGTATTGGTATAAACACAGATCTTTTCCAGTCAGTTGGCCATGATGTTGTCGTCCATATTTCTTGGCAGAGCCTTGTGAGCATAGTAACAGCTGCATCAGATTGCTGCAATACTTCTATGGGAATGCTATCAATGCCTGGTGCTTTGTTCTTTGATAAGGCTTTCAATGCTGCTTCAACTTCTTCTTTCATCACCAATGGCTCCTGATCATAAGGTATAGGTTGAAACGGCTGTTGGTCCACTTGATCTTTATCATATAAAAACTCTGTATATTCCTTCCACCTTTTCTTGATCTTCTCAGCATCATTCAACATAGAACCTTGAGCATCTTGTAACATTCCAATTCGAGGCTGGAACTTTTTCTTTAACTCTCGTAGCTTTAGGAAAGCCGATCTTGTTCTTCCTCTAATAGTTTCTGCTTCTATTTCCTTGCAAGTGTCATTGTAGTACTTTTCCTTGTTCTGTCTTGCTGCACGTTGGAAATCTCTGTTGAGTTCTGCGATTGTCTTTCTTTCTCCTCTGGCTTTAGCTTCTCTGTGTTTCTGGGCAATTTTCAGAGTTTCTTCCGTCATCCATTTTGGCCGTTTTTGCTTTTTCACCTTTTGTAGAGACTTCTCACTTTCTTCCAACACAACCTTCTTGATGTCATTCCATAACTCTTCCGGAGCTCTGTCATTTGTATCTAAAGCAGAAAATTGATTTTGCAGGCAGTCTTTAAATTCCAGTGGTATATTCTCAAGGTCATATTTTGCTGCATTCATGAGTGGTTTGCTCTTTTTCAACTTTAGCTTGAGTTTGCATACTAGTAGTTGATGATCTGTACCACAGTCAGCTCCAGGTTTTGTCTTTGTTGATGTTACAGAGCTTTTTCATCGTTGACTTCCACAGATGTAGTCAATTTGATTTTTATACAATCCATTGGGTGAAGTCCATGTGTACAGTCGCCGCTTGTGTTGCTGGAAGAAGGTGTTTGAGATGTATAGATCATTGGTCTTGCAGAATTCTATCAGTCTTTCTCCAGCTTCATTTCTGTTGCCAAGTCCATATTTTCCAACTACTTTGCCTTCTTCTTTGTTGCCAACTTTTGCGTTCCAGTCACCCATGACTATCAGGATATCCTGTTTGCATGTTTTGTCAATTTCAGCTTGTACTTGTTCATAGAACTCTTCAATTTCATTCTCTTCTGCAGCTGTTGTTGGGGCATATACTTGAATTATAGTTGTGTTGATAGGCAATCCTCGTAGACAAATAGAGATTAAGCATTCGCTGACTGCATTGTATTTCATTACAGTTCTTGCAAATTTCTTCTTTATTATAAATGCAACACCATTTCTTCTTTGTCTTTCATTTCCAGCATAGTAGACCATGTGATCATCTGATGCAAAGTGCCCCATGCCAGTCCATTTCAGTTCGCTGACACCCAATAGATCAAGTTGTACATGTTCCATTTCATTCTTGACCACCTCCAACTTCCCTTGGTTCATGCTTCGTACGTTCCATGTTCCAATGTGTAAGACATCTTTGCAGCTTCTGACTCTCATTTCATGCGCAGCTACATCAGCAGTCAGACTTCCCGAGGGCTTTGATCCAACCACATCATAAATGCTGGCTTTACTCTGAAAAGTCTTTAGCAATTCCCCAGTAGCTAGTTGAGTGCCTTCCGACCTGGGGTTCTCATCTTCCAGCACCATAGCACAATTTGTTTTGTTGTAATTATCCATTGGGTTTTCATGGCAAGATACAGAAGTAGATTGCCGGGCCTTTCTTCTGCGCAGTTTAAGTTTGGTGTTGTTGCCGTTGTCACAAAAATGTAATCCTCCGCCGTCAACACTGTCCCATTCTGCTGCTGCCCAGATGGGTGGTTTGTCTTGGTCTGGCACCTCAGCTGAGACCTGTCCATCTTGGGAGACCCTGCCAGTAGTTAAACTACCGATAGTTTAGCTCTCAGCATCACTGATGCACACAAGCCCTCACAGCACGAGAAGCTGCAAACTAACCTATATCCCATTCCAAATTCAAGATCCTACTATCCACTTGCCTCACTGCTGCAATATGGGGTACACCTTTCCCTTTTCTTGTCAAACAAGCCAGCAGCCGTCCCGGCTTATCACCTTGGCGGAAACTTTATAGCGATAATACAACAAAGATTTTTTTGCCCGCTGGTGTAACAGGGTATTTAAAGCCATCTGAGTCACCAGTAATTGCTCCTGAGCTTCCCCAAAGGGACACCATGTAAGCTGCCTTCTATCTCGACAAAGCTGCTTCTCTAAGGTGATAAGCCTCTTATACAGTTCTCATCTCCTGCACACGCAATACTCCAGAATGTGTCCTCGCAGGACCACCTTTACTGTTTCTCAAAACAGCACTACCTGATCCTGATGTTGCCCATTCAATTCCACATATTCAGCCCACTTCAACTTCAAGAACTCCCTAAACTTCAAATCCTCATACAAGGACAATGGAAACTGCCACCTGCGTACCGTCTCTTCCTGTTCCTCGTCAAGATAAATCTACACCAAAGCATGGTCTAAAACATCTACCGGCCTCTAGTAGCCTCCTGTACCTTCGAAAACAATGACTGAGACACCAGTACATAATCTATGCGAGACTGAGTGGAATGTGCCCTCGACACATGAGTAAAATCTCTCTCTTGGGAATGCAACATCCTCCACACATTCATCACATCCAAATGCTCATACACCAGGGGGATTCCTCTTCGCCTTTCGAACCGAGCCGCACTAGAATGAGGTGAACAATCCATCTATGGATCAAATACCAAATTGAAATCCCCTCCATTTATCAAATTATCTCCCCCATACCTGCAACTCATTGATCACCCATCTAAAAAGTGCCCCATCATAGACGTTAGGTGCATGCAAGCTACAAAGCACCAACTGCTGTCCTTGAAAATCCCCAGGCACAATGACAAACTGTCCCTCAGGGTCAACCACCACTTTATGAATCTGATAGGACAAACTCTTATGAAGTAGGATTGCTACCCTCATGCTCTCCATTCCTGAAGAAGCCCCAAAAACCTTCCCCACCCATCCCTGGACTAATTTAGCATGTTCCTTGTCTGTCAAGTGAGTCTCTCGGATCAATGCAATATTGGCCTATTGACACTTAAGCATCTGCAATACCTTCTTGCTTTTGATAGGCGAGTGCAGCCTCCCCCAACATTCCATGTTACACACTTCAAGGGACCTGTCATGTCCCTTTTCACCTCCAGAGCCTCACCCTCACCCTCACCAGCCAACTACACAATAAGGCGAGAAGGGCTGCTGCAGCCTTACAACCCTTCATCCACCACACACAATTCTTCCCTTAAGATTCCATACTACTGCACTTGTCGTCTAAACCCCACCAACCCCCATTCCCCTTCCCCAACTGACCCTCTCCTGAGAGTTCATCACGTGTAATGCTCCACCCTAACTTTCCCCTCAGATCTTATCCCACTCCACACTCTTTACTGGTTCCCCCTCTGTGTCCTAGCAACACTTCTAGACCCCTCCATGGCAATTACCGCACCTCCCCCCTCAGCTACCCCTTGACACCCCAAGCCCCCTCCCCCCTTAACAGGCGCTCCACTTCCCAAACCCATCCACACCCTCACTATTCATATTCTGTTCCATCCCCTTACCCCTCCCTTACAACACACACAACAAATCCCAAGAAGCATATACCCATCTCCAAACATTCTATCAAAACTAACAATGTATGCTGCTGCAATATTCATTCTGTCAAAGCACAGTACTCTTCCCTTACAGAGTCCTGAGCATTCAAAGTTCTGCCTCCTCTGAAACAGCGAATACAATCCGCAGATCTCCAAACCATGATAGGAGAAGGCAGGAATCTCTCCTTCGTGAAGGAGTAAGAAAGAGAGGAGAGAAAAAAATGGGGAGACATGGAGACAGTAATATCACTCCCCACCATCCATGAGAAGAAAGGGAGTCATCACCATCCAAAACCTCTCCACACCAAAACCCCCAGACAAGGTTAAACCATGTCTAGAGTCCCCCCACCCCTCTATAGCACACTCCACTCCACTGTGGTAACAAAAGCCTTCAGTCTTGCATCCTATATCCGCAGTCCCACTTTTCATAAGTCACACGCCTCCACTGTGTCCTCCTTCTCACACTGTTGCAGGAAGCCACTAGCTGTTTGCAGAGTCTCAAAAATCTTTGCTGTACCATGATGAAATTTTATTTATTTATTTATTTATTTAACATTTTCTTCTATACCGCGCTATTAAAATCAGTGCGGTGTACATCGAACAAGAATACTGCAATGTATACAAATAACATTGAGTTTACAAATAACAGGGAATTGAACATGGGGGAGAAAATGGGGAAATACCTTGAGTTGAGCTAGATATTGCAGCATAACCCTAACTTTCATAGCAAAGAACTTCAAGCAGATGGGCGAAAAGGCCCTACGCTGTTGCAACACTCATTTGGAGTAGTCCTGGAAACGCAACATCTTCTTCCTTTGATATTCCAGTGCGCTTCCTCTGCAGGGCAAGAAGGATCTCCTGCTTGCGCACATAATTAAGGAGCTTTAAAATGACTGTTCGTGCTCCTCTATTGCCCTCTCTCACAGGCCCAATTCTGTGAGCGCGTTCTATGTGCAAGTCACTGACTGTGCACTTAAGTTTCAGTGCTTGCACCAACCTTGTCTCCAAAAATCCTCGCAGTTCCTACTTCCCCAGGGACTCCGAAAGCCCAGTGACTCTTAAATTGTTCCTTTGTGCACATCCAACTGTTCCTCTAAGACCCTCACCTGGGACTGCAGTTATGCACAGGAGGACGCTGTGGAGCTCATGCCACCCTCCGCCATGGGCACCCTTGTAGCCAGCTCTCTGACCTCCTTGTCATACTCTTCCAGCCTACTCTGCAGTGTCTCTAGCTTGGCAAAGACTGGATCAAACTTGCAATCAAGAGCCACTTCCATTGCCACTGTATCCTCTGATATGATCTCCGCAGCAAGCCCCTCTCCCCATCCCATCGGACATCTTGCCCTCCACTACCTGAGGCCGCTCCTTTTCTTTTTTAGCCGGTTTGGAGGCCATCGCATGGGGCACTGCCTACCATACACCTCCCGCGCACTCAGGCCACTTTCCGATACCTCTGCAGAGTGGAACAGCAAAAGAAAACACAGATGAATTATCGCCAGGGGAGCCGATAGTTTAGCTCTCAGCATCACTGATGCACGCAAGCCCTCACAGCACGACAAGCTGCAAACCAAGTGAGAGGATGCTACATTACCCAGTTGCAAGAGGGAGATTTTCTGCCAGTCCTGGATTTCTGATACGTCTATCCTGATGTACTATAGGACCTGCAGCACTGATTTCAGTGGCTAAAATCAGAGACTGCAAATATCATATTGGTTTTGGAATGTAAGTTCAAAACTAGGAATGGCCAAAAAAACCTTCCTCCGGGAACAAAGTCACTTGGCAGCTCTGAGGGGGAGAAGCAGGAAATACCCGAAACAAAAGAAAAATGAACAAAATTTCATTTATTTTACCTTTTTGTTTTGGAAAGCATTTTAAAGAACAGCACATCCTTATTTGTTTCTAGAACCTTAGGGAAGCTGTGAGGGCCTTATCTAAAGAATATAAAAAAATAACTTCAACATATTTTATCTTATTTTTTAAAGTTTTTCAAATAAAATTTAATACTTGTGAAAGCTGCGAGTCTGAAAGTACCTGAAAGAAAATTCTCTAAGTATCGAGAGAAGAGGTACAACACAGTGCAAGCCTGTTGCATTGTGCCTCACTAATGCACCACAGCCTGGATATGGAAGGGTAATTTAGGAGGACAGTTACTAAGATGTGCTAAGGTTAATGCGCATCATTAATTCACCATTAACGCCCGTTATTAGCAACTAGGTCCCATTGAATAACATGGGACCTGTGCTAAAATAATGCACATTATGGTGAATTAACACACTTTAATGTTAGCACACCGTAGTAACTACCCCCATGGAGCCCGATTCCATAACATGCACGTCTGGGCTGCGGACACATCTACATTATAAATGGGACCTGTTGGGACCTAATTCTGTATCTGCAGGTCTGGATGTGTCCCACGGGTCCAGAATCGGAGAGGTAGACATATTCAGCATGGCATGGACAAAGCGCTATTCAGCTGCAATGCAGAGAAACACGTCTCCTGTCAATATTATCGGACGCAGGTAAATATTTTGGATGTCCCCATGCCCACTGTATTCTGAAAACATTACAAGTTTTTGGATTCTGCCTGTCCCCATGAGGTGCCAGCAGACGCCATGCTCCGGGGGGAAAACATGCCGCTCCTAAGCTGCTCATCACACTGACAGTAGTGTGCTGATACACAGTAGACATAAATACCAATGAGAAATGACTGCTGCTGCAACCTAGACCATATACCAGTCCCCCTCATGCCTGAAAAGTGCTAGGTAAGCCCAGTGCACCCTAATATGGTATAAGAGAACGTAAATATGAACATATATGTCAGGACGTGCCTTGCATCAAATGGTACTTGGCATTTGGAAACAGCCGCAGTGATTCCTGCCTTGGTCATCTCTATGAACACACCTTAAACTGCTAGGGATGGACCCTTACCAAATGCCCCAAACCCAAAACTAATAGTGCAGGTCCCCAAAGGATGCAGAATATGCTGAGCAACAAATGCATGCCATGTTCATGCCTCTGGCCTATCTGTGCACTTATTCTGCTGCTCCGCACTTCCATTGCCCTCTTATCTCTCCTTACTCCCCTCCCTTGGAATCCCGCTCTTCTGTCAGATTGCTTCTATCTGTGCCCTTCTCTTCTGTTGCTAACTCCAGACTTCACTCCTTTCATCTTGCTGCTCCTTATGCCTGGAACAAACCACCTGCATCTGTACGTCAGGCTGCTTCTCTGGCCCTTCTCAAATCCAGGCTGAAAACTCACCTCTTTGTTGCTGCTTTTGGATTTGATCCCCCTAAGCTCCCTTGTGTTTCTTTACCATTTCCCCTAAATGTATCCAGTCCACAGCTGCTGTGTTGTCTGTCTTGACTAGATTGTTAGCTCTGCTGAGCAGGGACCATCTCTTAGGTGTGTCTGTGCAACGCTGCATACACCTTGTAGCACTATACAAATGATCAATAGTAGTAGTAGTAGTATTAGTAGTATTAGGGTCTTCTGGCTATGGAATCTGAGCCCCACATATCTGAGTACTGTCATTTTTCCCAGCAGCTACACCAACATATGCCATTGTGGCGTATGTCGGTCTGTATACATGCGCTATCTGTGGGGTAACCCTGTCTGCCTCTCCACAGTCTGCTCTGTGCCACTGCTCCCCTCCTCAAGCCTGTATAAGCATAGGAGAGGAGATCCCTGTGCCATCACACCAAGTAGCCAGCTTCCAGATATATCAGCACTCTTGCAGCTCTCAGAGATCCTGGACTGGGTAGGGATATAGGACTAATGGAACAATCTGGGGAATGTTGGAACAATATCAGTCATGTCTCCCAGAGCCTGGCACAGCGGCTGTATGGCTGCCTTATCACACTGCCAACAATATATGATCTTATTAGAGTATCTTATGAAAAATAATCCAGAAGGAATCTGAATGGTTCCCTATAGCTAAATGTCAGAACATAACCCTGTCAATAAATAAGGGACCCTCAAAATAAGAGCATTCAGCAGGGCAAACAGCATTAATACATGTTCAACAGCAACATCGTTGATCTCTAAGAATGTTCATTATGGACATGTCTTAGGGGCTTGTTTACAAAGCTGCGGTAGCGGTTCGCGATCGTTATCGGAGCCGCGGCCCCATTGATTTCAATGGGGCCGCGGCTCCGATAACGACCGCGAACCGCTACCGCGGCTTTGTAAACAAGCCCCTTAGTACTGTTTTCACTGTTGAATCCTTCTCTGATTTTGTCTGTCACACTGGCACCTGGTGACGCTGTAGTCATCCATACAGCCCAGGTCCTGGCCAGGCTTTCAGGTCCCCCCTAAATTGCAGATGAGCACACCAAATCTTCCCATGCACCCCTCACACACACACACACTCACTTTCAGTCACAAAAAACATAATTCTGCCAACAAGATACCCTGAACCTATATATAACAGCAATGATATAACATAATAGCATGGGGTACCAGGACTAAAAATATGATCTCTGTTTCTCACCCAAACAGGAATCCTTTCCCTACTCACGCCCATACTATCCTTACATTAGCAGTCCCATTTTTCAGAACATGAGAATTGTTAGAGTCCCCTAGATTGGCTCCTTTAGCACAAACAGCACATTTCAGCATAGCCATAATACACACTATTGCTCTTCTTAATATTTCAGTAAGGATATTTATTAATGTTTCTATACCTTATAAAACATTCCCTCACCTTTGCTCCCTGTTCCTTAAAATTGCATCATATGTTTCTCCAGACTGCAGTCACGCCATTTCAGAACATACTTGTCACAACCATATGCAGAGAAGAGCAGAATTTTTTCTAAGTCCTGGCCTTATTCCACATTTCAGCAGAAATAACGTGGACATTTCCCGGAAACACTTAATACATACATGAGCCTTTCATGAATATGCTTTATACGTCTTCACGGCTGACCATGTCCCCATTCCGCCCCTTCTGGGAACGTTCGGAGATTCCCACGCTAGCGCCATGTATGTGCATGATAGCAGTGTTTCAGAATACAGTTGGGGACGTTTTGGGCACATAAACATCCCCGCCACATGTACAAACCCCTTATTTGTATTCTGGAATTATCTCCTTAGTCTCCGGGCCTAATTTATTCAGGATTTTGTCCCATTCTGTGTCTATGGGAAAAAAGATGAGTGACTCACATTCTCTGTGTCTGCATAATCTTTGGCCTCTGTGCTCCAACTGGC
This sequence comes from Ichthyophis bannanicus, assembly GCA_033557465.1. Taxonomy (NCBI): domain Eukaryota; kingdom Metazoa; phylum Chordata; class Amphibia; order Gymnophiona; family Ichthyophiidae; genus Ichthyophis; species Ichthyophis bannanicus. The sequence goes on from CM066032.1 coordinate 532,933,139, forward strand.
AACAATGGTGCCAATGAGTATCAAATTGACATGCTGAATTGTTGTGATATACACCGCTGTCTACTGTGTACGTGACTAAAAACACCAACTCATTTCTTATAGGATATGTGGAAGGTAATTTTATAAAGTCCTGTATAGTTTTCTGCATGTGTTTCACACTTATTTTACAAAGTCAAGTATGCATTATTTGAATTTATAAAACAAGGTCGTCAATGGGCAAAAGTGTGTGTTCATTTAAGGCACGATCACTTACAGTAGCACCAGGGTTGGTGTAAATGCCTGCGCCTAGATCTTTAAAGAACATGCATAGATGCATGCAACATGCAACATGCATAGTTGCATGCAACATGCAACATGCATAGTTTGTTACATAGGTGCACTTGTATGCTCTGCCCAAACATCGCCCATGCACGCACTCACAGTAAAAGTACATGCTGTCGGGCTGATACGTGTACTTATAAATTATGACTGACTAAATTATGGGCATACGTGCCCATTAATGCATGTCAATCACTATACTACAATGATTTATATGTGTAGATGGTGTGTAACTCTACATGGGTTTTATAAAATTGCCCCCTATGAAGGCAGTACCCTAATTTAACGTATTGTATAATGACATAATTAACTAATAAGTTAATATTAGTTGGCTTGAAAAGAAGACCTCTAATCCTTTAAAGAGTTGTTTTTAGAAACAACTTGCATGGAGTATTGCATGACTAAACAAAACCTATAAATCACCCAAATAGTTACAAATGTAACAACAATACCAAAACAAAAACTGTAGCCTCCCAACCTTTAAATAAGGTCATCATCCTAAAAAATGTTTACAAATATTTTTAATTCATATCAAAATAATAATAATACAAACCAAAGTATATCAATTCAACATACACTTTAAACATTCATACAACATACCCATAATGCCCCCATGCATAAAAGTCAATGAATCAAACTGACTGATGACCCTTACTAACAAAGATTCTTACTATAGTCAGCAGTTATGACACTTAACACTTCATAGCAATCATTCATTAATTCATGAATATCAAGAACCACTTCCAAAATGTAGTAAAACAAAATTTAAAAGGACATAATACCCCACCCGTGTTACATATTCTAATGAACATTGCATTGCAAACTATAAGGATACCATTTAGTACTATAAAGCAGTCATGTCCAACAGGTAGATCACGATCTACCTGTAGATCGCGGAGGGGTCAGAGGTAGATCGCCAGCCCCACTTGGCTCCATCTCTCCAGCAGCTCGCCCCGTCGCTAGGAGAGAGCTTGTGCCGGCAAGTCGTCTGCCAAGGGCTTGCCGCCACTGCTGATCTTGCCTGCTGGTATATTGGGGGCACTTGTTGTTTTCATGCCAATAGTTTGTGGGTACTGTCCCAACGCCGCCCTAGTGGCGAAGAAGCGTCACGGTAGAGAGGGTGGACACAAAAATATTTGTAATTGAGTTTGGCTTAAAGACAGGTCCCAGGTTTTCTTTGTAGTCCTAGTAGCCTTCTGGTAACCAAAAGCTCAAAGGAACATAATAGTCCGAGTGAAGGGAGAATAAAGGCTTTTATTTCCCCTATTGCACAAAAGGTTCAAAAGCTCAGATCTTTACAGCAACAGAAATTGTCCTTATTTCAGGTTGAAAGAAAACAAACAAAAACTGTATTAAACCTGTTAACTTCACAGTAATAATATGAGAAAACAAAGATTCACACATTCCCCAGGCTACAGCTCTATTTCTTGTCTAAAGGGTCAAAGCCTTCCGCCTGGCAGTAGCTGCAATCCATTTCAGGGTCCGAAAGTCGTCAGCTATGTCCACCTGCATTGGTTCAAGGTCATCAATATCTGGTAGCTTGCATTCAGACTTTTTTGACAACGTTTGCACGATGTCCCAATGCTGTGTTCAAAGGTAAGCCCTGGTTTTGTGTACCTCTAGACTGAGAACAGTCTCTCTTGCACACGGCTCTTTTACTGGAGAGTCTCTTACTTGATATTGGTTTGTATCCTGAAGTATAAACAGTTCTAGTAGGACAGCGTTCCTCTATTCCCTGTTCCTCCTGCGTCACAGCGTTCAGGAAATTATAATCAGAAAAACAGTGATTACCTTTCTTTCTTGGTTTCTCACGGCAAGGTGAGGATTGAGGCCAGTTCCTGCTGGGGTTTGGCCTTACTTGCACAAGGGTAGGCTTTTGGTTCTCCCGTAGGCCTTCTGCTGGGGTTAAACCACATTCACAGCACAGCTTCCCTCTCCCTGGGCCAAGAATGTTACCTTTTAAAGAAGGTCTTTCCTCTTTTTCTTGGTTACTCCATGTTATATCCTTCAATGGCTGCTGGCCTCTGCCAGACTCAGGTCCAGGACTTTCCAGCACAGTCCTCCTCCTTCCAGGGGTAGCTTCCTTTCTGTATCTCTCCCTCTTGGAAGGCGTGTCCTCTCCACTCTTGGGATACTTGAGGCGAACTCCTTCACCTGGCTCTGCTGAGTCTGCTGGGCCTGTTCCTTCCACCAGGACTCCTATTTCCTGGTCCTTCTCTCCCTCTTGGAAAGCTCCTCTCCTCCAGTCATCTGGGCTTTTTTTAAGAGGAACTCTTCCCTCCTCTGATTGGGTGCAGGCCGGTATTGCATCACTGGCTCTGGGGCGTGGCTCCTCAGTCCTCCGGAGGTCCCACTTGCTCCCCCTATGTGGCTCCTTGTAATGCTGCAACCAGTGTCTGCCTCTTTTTTCTAAGCTTAAAGCATTTTCTCCTGTCTGCAGAGGGTCTGCAGTACCACAGTACCCCAGGGGGCCACCGCCCACGCCCCGTGAAAAGACGCCACAGGCCTGGCGTCATACCTGGTCTCCTGCCTCTCAGAATCACCCATTCCTGCCCCCGCCCCAGCACCCCTTAGAAGTGTGTTATATACCAGGCGATATCCATTCACCCGGGCTTTACCTGAATACATTTACCATCTTAGTTGTGTCGTGTGCTGGTCATTGGTCGCTTTATAGTTCACTTTCATTAAACGTTTTCGGGCAGACACAACAAAGTGTCAAGAATTTGGTGATTTTGGCGGGCTTTTCCAATTTTGTTCTAACTTGCCTATGCCTTGCCTTTGAATTGGTTCAAACCACTGTGACTTTTGCTTGCCTCTGCAATTTTATTTTGCCTAGCCTTTGCATTGATTCTACACTGAAATTGTATTTCGCCTTGCCTTTGCGTTGATTCTACACTGTGTGAAGAATTTATTAAATCGTGTGTGGTGGTATTTGAACTTGTTTGGCGGTATTTGATTTTATCTGGTTTGCTGGACAGGTGTTTGAGTTTTTTTGATGATTGTTTGGTGGTATTTGATTATTGGTGCCAGTATGATGAATTCTTATTTTTACTTTTAGAACTGCATGTGTGTTTTTGGCATCTCCAGTCCTTGTATTGCACATCATCCAGGGGTCTTCAGTTTCTGTTGATCTTTAATACTTTGGGACAGTGACAGTTTTGGACCAGATTCAGCTAGTGTTTATACTAACTTAGCAGATTTGGCCTTCTTACATCCAGCCACCCCAGTATAACAAAGATGAGTGTTCCAAAGAAGAGCAAAACCTACCACTTTCGTGATGAATGGGAAATGGACTACTTCTTCATCATGGTGAAAGACAAGTGTTGTTGTCTAATTTGTAACACCCCAGTATCCTTGCCCAAAAAGGGTAATCTGGAACGTCATTATAAGGCTCTGCATAGCAATAAGTTTGATGTTGATTTTCCACCCAAAAGTGAAATTCGTAAACTGACTCTCAAAGAACGTAAATCGAAATTGGCTACTCAGCAACAGTTGATGGCGAAGCCAAGGTCACATTCGGTCAATGCAACCATAGCATTCTTCAAGGTCAGCAACCTGATCGCAAAGAAATGCAAACCTTTCACTGAAGGGGAATTTATAAAAGATTGTTTTCTTGAAGCAGCTGACAATCTTTTTGAAGGATTTAAAAATAAGAAAGAGATCATAGCTGCTATTCAAGATGTACAATTGCCAAGAAACACCGTTGTGCGGCGAATAGAAAAGATGTGTGGAGACACAACTGAACAATTGCTGGAGGATGTTTCAAATTGTGTTGCTTTCTCACTCCAGCTGGATGAATCTACAGACATAAGAGACATAGCCCAGTTACTAGTCTTTATATGGATGGTTTTTGAAGACTTCAGTGTTAAAGAAGAACTATTTGGAATGATTTCTTTAAAAGGAAGAGCTACTGGTCAGGAAATATTCAGTTCTTTCCATTCTTTTGTGACAAAGTGTAATCTTCTATTGCATAGACTTGTTTCCATCACTACTGATGGAGCAAGAGTAATGACAGGTGAGGTTTACGGTTTCATAGCCCTCTGTAGACAGCACGATGACTTCCCAGATTTCCTTTCTTACCACTGCATCATTCACCAGCAAGTTTTGGCAAGCAAGAGGCTCAATACAAAGACTGTCATGGACATCACTTTCAAAATTGTAAATTCAGTTTGTGGAAGATCACTTCAAAGACGGCTTTTCAATCTTACTCTTGATGAAGGGGTAGCAGAAATCATTTTGCACACAGATGTGAGGTGGCTAAGTAGGCACAAATTTCTGCAAAGATTTCGTGATTTGCTGAATGAAATGATAAGTTTTTTGAAGGAGAGGGGAGATGACCAAGCAGAGTAGGAAGATGAGGAGTGGTTATGTGATCTGGCATTTCTCGCTGACTTTACAGGAGAACTAAGTGATATGAACCTTGAACTACAAGGTAAAAACAAATGCATTGGCGAGATGATTAGTACAGTTTCATCCTACAAAAGCAAATTTGAGCTAATGATGACTGACCTTGCAAACAACACTTTTGATCATTTTCCTAATACGCAGGACAATCTGGGACAATATCCAAATTTTGTTTTTCAGAACGAGAAGTATGTGACAGAAATCTGTTCTGTTATCCAGGAATTTGAAAATAGATTCTGTGACTTCCAAAAAATTGGAACAGTTGTGGAGTACTTGTCATACCCATTCAAAGTAGATGTGGATATTAAAGAAACTGCAACTGCTATCAGTAAAAATTACTCATTGAACAAGCCATCTCTTGAAAACAAAATATTAACCCTTAAAAATTACATTTTTCTCAAGACCCGTGCTGAGCAAGAATCATTTTGGAAGCTATTGCCTAGAGCCAAATTTCCCAACTTAAGACGATGCAGTGAAGCTGTACACTCCTGTTTCAGTTCAACTTATTTGTGTGAATCTGCATTTTCCCATCTGAAAATGACATAGAGTACACAACGTTCCAACATGACAGATAAACATCTCCAGGATTCCCTGAGACTGGCCCTCATGCAATATTCACCCAACTTCAAAAAGCTGGTGGATGAAATGCAGGCTCAGATGTCTCACTAATGAGCAAGAGCAAAATATTAAAGATTGTGCAAGATCAGCCTGGATCAATACTTGACCTAAATTTAACACAAATTACTCAATAAAAGTTAAAGAAAGTTATTAAGACAGTTAAAGAAAGTTATTATTCAATAAAACTTTAAGAAAAAATGTTCTTTCCATTTCTCCTCGCAGTTCTTACTGGATCTTTGTCTCTCTGTTTTGTTTTTGCTTAATTTTCTTAACAGCTGATCACATCCAAGTAAACGACAGAAGGTTCATTAAAAATGTGTGTGGGGGGGGGGAGGAATTCTCCAACTTTATTGGGTTAAATTTAATTTGAAACTAATTTGAAACTTAATTTTCATGGTGGCAGATCACCGGCACTTTTGGCCGGAAAAGGTAGATCATGACCTGTTCGAAGTTCGACATGCCTGCTATAAAGCAAACTACCTTACAATTTTGCAGCCTATGGTAAATGTCTCAAAAGGACAAAAAGCACACTTAGCTGAATGATGATTGTACGTAGTAATAAAAATATCAGATGAACCAGAGAAAAACACTCCTCAATCTTCCAAAGCATCCAGATGCTAATCCTCTTGCCATTAGTGCAAAAAGAGCTGCAAAAAATTACAGCAGAACAACACTGCTATACACTAAAAAGATCCGTAAATCAGCATAAACGTCGCAACAAGATACTACAAATGTATCCGCATGTCTGCTGCTGCATGTCCAAGTTGATACAAAGAACAATCACCAGTATCACAAGTTATCAGGAAATACGTCCTCAAGCAGTGTATCCACTTGAGAATCATGGCCCAGAACAAACCTCTGGTGAAAACCGCTGTGAAATTCACTCAGTCATTGATCATGTCAGTGAAATTCAATGCAAATATGGCCAAGAGTTTCGCCATACACAACGGCTGCCTCAGGGATTTCTAGAAATCAAACCTCATGCTAAAACACAAGTGAACCCATTTATCTTAAACTGAAATAACATAAAAATAAAATAATACAATTTAAACACATACTTTCAAGGAGACGTCAAACCACCAAAAATGTGGCAAACCTTTCAAACAGAAACGCCGTGCATGTGCACTAAGCCAAGCTCTTTAAATGCCGGTGACAATTTCAAAAGAACCAATGCCATTCTTTTTGGTTATTGAGACCAAACAGGTACATATTTTGCTAGTTGAAAATGTAAGATTGTTCCTGCTGGATCAATAACACCATATTACATACAGCTGTATGTACCTTGGACCTAGCACAGTTATTGCATTGTTTTGGTGCTAAGACTCTTTACTGTAAAACCTTTAGAACTTTTACAGTTTCATTTTGGGTTAGTCTATTAGAAAATGCTTTCTATAGAAGTCGTCCCATTCCCAAGTCAGCAGGGTTGTAGATGCCGTGAAGGCAGCATTCTTAGCCTTTAGTGGGTACAGAAAGTCAACAAGCAATGGTGATATCAAATGGCTGGATTTAGGGCCAATAATTGTATGGTTCTGGAAGGATCCCTGGTACATGATCTCCAGTTGAGGACTGTCATTGCAATGACTAGACTAAAGTAAAGTGGGTATAAAACAGGAACAAGAAATCCCTGGGGAGTTACAAATAACAGGCCATGATAATATATTCCAGCCCCAGTTCTGATTGAGCTGAAAGCCCAACGACACAGGAGGAAACAGCTGGATCAAAGAAATCTCCCAAAACCTACTTAAAGCTGAAAAAGTTGGAAAGTACACGCTTTAAAGTATGACACAATGGTCTGTTTCCCCTCCATCTATTAGGAAAATCAGTGTTTGTATGAGGGATTTGGTGGAGACAGGCATGGTGAAGGATGTCTCTATGGGAAGGGTTTAAATATGTAGCGGGAGTGTGCCTCTGGGGTAAGGGTGTGTATATAAGTGGATGATGGTGGAGAAAGTGTCTGGAGAAGGAGCAAGAGTCTGATAGAGGGGACTGAGTAGAGATGCAGTGGGGTGTATTGAGGAGGCATTCTGTCCCCCATCCCATTTCCTATTCTCTCATCCATCCTCCCCCCCCCCCCATGCACATAATTAGTACCCTGCATAGAATGGATTTTATCAGTTTTGCAGTATATAAATAAATACTTCCTCTGCTTCCTCCAGCCCCACATGTCAAGCTTCTTGCTACCTACTGTCAGTTGGATCCTTCACTTCTCAGGTGGTGGCGCCTGGCTACCTATGGCTCCTGAAGTTCCAAGATTCTCACTCTTAAGCCAGCAGAGGAGCGGGAACCTGCATCAGCCCCTGCCCTTGAGCTATCATGGGCCACACATACTCTTCAATCGGCCCCTGCACTTGAACCTCTGTGGGTCTCACTTAGTCAACAGTCAGTGGAGTGGGGTCCTCTGACAACCCCTACAGTTGCACCATCATTGGTTGCATGCACTTTTCGGCTGGTGGAAGAGTGGGGTCTCCTACCAGTCCATGAAGTTGTGCTGCTGGAGTTCTAAGCTGGCTGAGTAATGGGAACCTCTACTTGCTTCTTCAGTGTTTTACTCTGTACAGAATGATGGACAGCCAGATATACACAGACTGACCCTCAAAAATAAGCACTCACACTTGTCTGAAACAAGCAAATAAATATAAAGTGATACAATTTCATTGCACTAACTCAATGCACTTCTTGACTAGCTTTGAGGAGCTAATACTCAGGTCAAAACAAAATAAGTAGATAAAGGTAAAGTATGATATTAACTAAAAATATGGGTGATTCCAAGATTATAGCACAAGGTGGCGTGAAGGAGAAAGGGAGAGTTAGTAGAGTAATAAGGTGGTGATGGAAGAGGGAACTGGATTTAACTCATGCCTTTCTTGGAAATAGGTAGGTAGTTTCCTGTCACCAAAGCTTCTGCCTGAGACAATGGAGGGCCTAGTGACTTCCTAAGATTACAAGGAGCCGCAGTGGGATATAAACCTGGCTTCCCTACGTTAACCATTAGGCTACTCCTCCACTCCACTTTGAAAGGAAGCCATGAGCAAAAGCACGTCTCTGCTAAGCCTTTCTAAGTTTTAATTTATCTGATCTTTTCATTTTGAATATTGCATAATCCAGAATTTCCCTTTTTAAAGGTTTAATTGTACATTATTTTTGCAAATCTGTTGAAATGCAAGCACATGGTGCTCTGGTTCATCCTCAGGATTGAGAAAGCATTCACACAGCACATGCAGACAAACAGCACAGCAGGCGCGGGTAGGGCTTGTTCTGGGTGTTCATGTGCACGACGGACTTTACAGAATATCTGGGGGCAGCGCTATGCTGAGTGATCAGTACTTATGTTCTGATCCTTTCAGGACAGCGCAGCTGAGTGAGATGAGGAAGTGGTTTGTCCTGCCAATGACCACTACCCTGGTGCCTTCCCTGGCAAAGAAGACTTTGAGGCTATTTTCACAAAACATGATACAGAATTTCCAAGGTGCTCAGATTTGTGTTTAGCTGTTTCCATTATGCTTTTAATCTGATTTTTGTTAAAAGAAACAAAAACTGAAGGAGAGAAAGAGAACAGAGGTGTGCACGATGTATGTTTTATGAAGTTTTGTGCTGTATAAACCACTTTTATGTGACACTTTTTTTTACAGGAATACAGAAATATGTATAGTGTAAAAGGACCTTTCCCCGGATCACCCTTCAACTAAAATATCTTTTCTTCTTTTTTGTTAGAATTTTCAGTTTTTCTTTAAAGAGCTTGTAAGGAGAAAATAGTCTGCCAATGCTCTTAAAGCTGTAAACCTTCTGGCACCACACATTTTCATAAGCAAGCTCCTCCTGGTGTACCAGCTAGTTGCAAGACAGCGCACTCGCCTGCTCTCTCGCATTACAGTTAGAACGGAGTTTGGGTTTGTTAGCTCCGCAGACTGTGAAAGGAAGGTAGAACTGTCTCCTGAGTGGGTCTTGATTCTCGAGATATGGCACCTAGTCAGTGGTATGTGCTGACATTCACCACAAGGGATTTATCATCACCTTCGCTCCTCCCCCACCCCCTGGCATCATCACCCTCCCTTCTCCAGTATTATTATCTCCCCTTCCCCCCTCGGCATCATTACTTTCTCTTCCTGTCACCCTCTTTCCAGCATCATCTTTCCTTCCCCCAACCTTCCTCCCCTTCCCAACATCCTGGATTTACCACTTTTCCTTCTCTCCTTCCAAAACCATGACATCGTTACCTTCCTTCCCTCTCCCCTTGTTGCCTCTGACGTCATTGTCTTCCCTCCTCGCCTCTCCTCTCCTCTCTCCCCTCCCCCAATCAGTTCTCATTCCTCCTTGCTTTTGGCTGTCAGGAGAAATAGGTGAGCAGCACTTTTTACTTCCTGCTGTTCCATTGCTGACCCCTCTGTGAGGAAGGATGATGACTAGTTGGGGAATAAGGGGGAAAGTTGGGAGTACAAGAAGTCGATGATGACCAGAGGAGGGAAGAGAATCTGATGGTGCAGGGCAGGGTTAACCCTAAATGGTCCAATTTCAAAGAGAAGCCATCAGAGAATGAGATAATAAGCATGGCTTGTTGACGCCTCCTGCTGGCAGCAGGGGATCTCACAGGGGGCGAGAGGAAGAAAGAGAGAATTGATTTTGTATGTTGCAATAGCTGTGATATGCCCTCCCCCCCTCCTGATTTCTGCCAGCAGTCCACAAATGGCCCAGCGCTGCAGAACACCTGAGTTTCTGCCACAGCACTGTGGTGTGCCATGATATAGTAATTTGATTGTGAACCTCTGTGTAATGAGGCTCTGCCCCTTGGGAATTCTCTGAATCCCTAGAAGTCCCAGACTACACACCATTGCACATTATGATCCCCAACTTGGGAGGACTGAGGAGGGTGATACTCACAGGGATGTATATTACTAATTCCCACCTGAGGATAAAGGAGAAATAAAAAAATTGCTTTGAAAATTGCTTAGGGCAAAAGTAGCCACATATATTTGCACCTGCTTTGTTTGCAGCTCTCTCTTCCCTTTAAAGGTGCATGTGTAATTTCGAAAATGCAAAAGTGTGCTCATTGCTGTAGCAAACAATATTGTGAAATATGTAACAGATTAGAGACCGTGGAAAGTGTGGATAACAGGAGAGGGATCAACAAAAGCAGAAGGAATGGTCTAGAATTTGGTAGTTAAGATTTAATGCTAAAAAATGCAGGGTCATGCATTTGGACTGCAAAAACCAAGGGAGTCATACAATAAAGTGGATAAAGTATTTCAGTGCACAAAAGGGAGGGGACCTGGGTGTGATTGTATCTCATGTTGTTAAAGTGGCCAAGCAGGTATAAAAGGTGATAGGAAAGCTAGAAGTTTGGATGGGTGCTTAGGGAGAGGAATAGCCATCAGGAAAAAGGAGGTGATATTACCTCTGTATAGGCCTCTAGTGAGACATCATTTGGAGTACTGTGTACTAAGCATGCAGATTAGATTTTGTGCAAATGAAAAAATCAATTAAAATCATGGTTTTGGGATCATTGCAGCATCGATTAACTGAGTGCACATGCTCAGAAACGTTCCTTGAATCACCATTCATAAACTGCATTTTTGTCGACTGCACAGGCAATGCTAAACATACTGGAACCAATCTGGGAGGGGAAGAAGGGGTCACCAGCAGCCAGCACAAGGCACTTGACCAACCATGCTTAATATCCTTGACTAGCAGCCAGAGAAATGTGTCCTTGCAAAGCCAATGGGCCATGATGGCACAGTAGGACTGGAAAATAGATCCTAACCCAAGCCCTGGAGAACCGTTTTGTCTCTGAGTAAAAGATGCTGACTGGGGCTTAGGAATAGACAGGAGAAAGAAATAGGACATTCCAGCCTGTCTTTGAGGGAGTAGGGAACTTGGGACTTGAAAGCACAAAACACAGAGGGCCTGATATTCTTCTGGGATGGCTTTGCGCTGCTACAGTGCATAGCCATTGCCGCTGACCATTAACTCTGGATATTCAATGCTGGGGTCATTTGCAGTCTCGGCATTGAATATCCAGGGTTACTGCACAGCCTTCTCAGCCTCAGAAGCTGACCAGGTAGCGGCAATATTGAGCCGCCGCCCGGTTAGCTCTTACAGGTAAAATTAGACCTAGCTTTACCCGTGTGTCGCTAACCAGGTAGTGGTGGAATATCACTGCCACCCACGACATGCCCTGCAACGCCCACGACATTCCCTGATGCTAGGCGGTTAGGATCAGGGCATGTAGCGGCATTAGTAGGAGATATTCATTGGCATTAACTATGTTAGTGCCATTGAATCTCCCATTCAGTGGCATTACATGGTTTACAGGTCAGGAAACTGTGTAAATGACTTTGAATATTGGACCCCAAGATCTTCAGGTCTGACTTTGAGCCACTGAGGAGAGGGGCTTGCTTGCTACTTGAAAGCATAAAAAATAAAGATTGAGAAAGGAGTAGCGTGTTCTTGCCTTCCTTAGTGCTGCGGTGTCTGCTTTTACAACTAGGTGGTTCAAAGTTTTGGTAGGCAGGGATTTTCTCCCTGAGGTGGCGGAGATCAAGAAAATCAGAGAGAGGTGAGAAAATTTTTTCCTTTACAATTTCCCAATTCCGTTGCTTTTACTGACCTAAGTATTGATGGAAGAAAGTATGCTGTGCACTTTATGTGTACGACATAGTCAGTGGCAGTGCTTGAAGGACAGATTACTGTATCTAAATCTATCTATTCCATTGCACAACCAGAAAATACAATAGAATAATTTTTTTGTAACAGTCTTGTTCATATATTGCTTGTAACAGCAGCTGTGAGGGTGGGAAGGCACCTTACCATATCTATCAATTCCATCCCATGTTCATAGAATACAGTTAAATAAAGCTAAAAGATAAATACAAGTTAAAAACAGGTAGTCCCTGTTCCCCAAAGCAGGGAATCCAGTCCCATAGGAGTATTAGCTGGGCAAACACATCCCCCCTCCTTGCAGTCCTTTGAAGAGCGTCAGAAGATGGGCAGGGTAACTAGGTAGTGCAGGGTAATTGGGCAGGCTGAGCAGGTGACCCTGTGTACAGTATCCGAGGCAGCACACTTGTGGTGATGGTACTACAAGGCTGCAGATGCCTGTTGGGTGGAGCAGGATACTAAAAGACAGATAGTCCCTTCCCCCACAGAGCTGAGAATCCAGCCTCACAGGAGAATTAGTTGGGCGAATGGCCCTCCTCCCCCTAGTCCTTTGAAGAGTGTCAGCACTCAGGCAAAGTAATTGGGCACTGCAGGGTCTACCCCAGACATATCATAATGCTAGGAAGGGTAGAATTCGAAAATGACATGGTCATAGAAGGAAAGAAGGGAGGGAAGATGAGAGCAGTACTGGCACAAGTGGGCAGAAAGAGACAGGTCATTCCCAGGGTATGCTCATGGGCTCCGCTAGTCCCTTGCCATAGCTAAAAAGAGATGTTTTTACAAGAGAGTACAAAGAGCTCCAGATTCTGGTGTAACTGTAAAAGGGAAGATGTCCAGTGTCATCTTCACAGAGGGGCAAAAGGAGATTGACACAGTAAAGGGTGGGAGGACACAAGAGACACAGCAGTGAAAGTAACTCAGTCTAACAGCTGGTGAATCGTGTTTCCTGCTGAAAAGTGTGTGACAATGGTTTTTGCAGATACAGAATCTGAGGGATCCACAGAATGGGATTTCCTTCTGAATTATCAGATATTGAAAGTATGCTGGCTGAATAGGGTGTTCAGGAAGTTGTTCTTAGCATGCTAATGCATGAGGAGATAGAAAGTGATGTCGACAGTACAAAGGCCAAGAGAACCATACAGGTAAAAGGGACGATAGAGACTGTGAAAGATACCGCTGGCCTTTCATACTCTCCTCCGTTCCTAGCTGCAGGTCCAGCAACAGCACCATGAACAACAGTCCCCCCAAGGAAGTACAGGGAATGTTTTGTAAATCCTCACAGGTGTGGAGGTACTTTCAAGTATGCCGAAGGCAATTACTGTAGAAAGCACATTAATAGAGGGAAGCTGACGAATCATCTTATGGACAGTGGTATGTTGCATCATCTGTCAAAACAGCATCCTTTCCAGCTCAGCACAAAGGAGGGCACTGTTCCTAGGCAGGGTACTTGATCCAGGAGTGGAAATAGCAATGGTGGGAAAGGTATTAATGCAAATCAAAGCAGCTAAATTAATTGTAAATGCAACTAAATATGATAGAGCAATGCCAGTTTTGAGCTCTTTGCTCTGGCTACCTATCTGGGCTAGAATTGATTTTAAATTATGTTTAGTTTTTAAGGGCATGATATTCATCTGGGCAGGCTATGTGCCAATACGGTACATAACCCTGCCTGCTGACCCCCTAACCCCAGATATTCAATGCCGCAGCTAGGGCACTGAATATCTGGGTTTTGCGCACTGTGGGAAATACCGCAGAGCTTAACCGGGTAACGGCGATATTGCACCAACACCCAGTTAGCATCTGCGGCTAAAACTAGGCTAGCAAAAAACTGGCCCTAGTTTTAGCTGTGGATCGCTGACAGGGTAGCGGTGCAATATCACCGCCACCAGGTTAGTGGCAGTCTCCGCCTCTGCTCCACCCCCGAACGCCCCAACATGCCTGGATGCTAACCGGATATCATCGGGCTGCGTAGGGGACTTAGGAGGGGATATTCAACGGCAATAACCATGTAAGTGCTGTTGAATATCCCCATTTAAGGCATTTATGTGATTTACTGGGCTGTAAACTGTGTAAATGTCTTTCAAAAATTGGGCCCTAAGTGTATAAGTGGCCTAACCCCTGTTCACCTGACATCACTGGTATCTTTGTCAAGTCATCATCATAGGAGTAGAACTATTCATCAGAATAAGTTAACACTGCGGCTGCCCTCTCAATTTAAGAAGCTCCTCAGAGAAAATCTTATTAAGGTTATGTTACAATACCTTGGAATACACTACCAGCAGAAATGAGTAATGAAAATAATTAATTAAAATTCCATAAAAAGTTAAAAACATGGTTATTTTAAACATGTGGAAGGGAATTTTAGAAATGATGTAGAAGTGCATCTAAGCCAGAACATCTGAAAATAAAGCAGGCACGTCCAGGTGCAAGCACGATTTCACAAACATGGACATGGCTTGATATGAGTGTCTGTACAGATGTCCCCAGAACCATATTCCGGTATCTAAGCATCTTGAAATAGCTTAGTGGTTAATGTTGTGGCCTACAAATGTGCTAGCCAGGGTTCAAATCCCACTTCTGCTATCACTATACTCTCTGGATATTTTTCAGACAAAATATGCCTGGAGCAGGTCTAAACTTAAACATGATGCTGGACATCTGGAACACTTTTGAGATTAGGCAGGGACGTCCAGGTTCCTGGGAAAGCCTCACCATACCCCCATTCAGATGAAGATATCCACAGACCTAGCTTCTGAAATGCCTCTGGTGAGGTCTCTATGCTTTGGACATCTCTATGCCTGTTTTTGGATGTCCAAAGCATAAATAGGACTTCCAAAATGTCTCCCCCCACCCCATTTTGATTACTTTTCATGTCAGTTTGATTTGCTGTAGATTTTATTATGATTATTGCTTGTATTTGATTGGTAATTTGTTTGTAATTTGCCTTGAGCTAATTGGATAAAGTGGAATAAATGTGTAATTAAACTAAAATAAACTCAATTATAGGAAAAATGAAATCCTTTTCCCAAGCACAGCTCCTAGCCTCTTTCGCCAATCAGATACGGGGTGGTGTTTGGTAGTGCTGTCATAGGGAAGGCAGCAGGCAGCATCGAGAGTGGTGACTTGGTGCATCGAGGAAAGGATAACCATGAGATGACCATTCCTGAAGATGATTAAGAAGGTGGGGTTTAAGAGGCTGCTTCTCTTAGCTCTCAATTACTGAGTGCCCTGCAGATAAATTTTGATAGGCAGGTGATCCCCAGCTTGTATTATAAGTTGCATCACCAGCTATACTGGCAAAATAAGAGGCCGGTAGTAGCAATCGAATCATAATGTTTGGGAGGGATAGGTGTAAAAATGGTGGTAGAATCAATGAAGGGAATGCATTTGAGAGATCTAGGGTAGAAGCAGCACCAGTGCAGAGGAACAGAAAGAGTGGTCTATGAGTTTGACCTACTGTAGTCCGACAACCAAGCCAAAGAGAAATTTCTTTAAGAGAAGACCAACAAATGCAGTTTCCAGGACAATGGTGAAAGAGAGATTGGCTGCTTCCATCTCCACAGAAGACAAAATTGGCTGAAACAGTGCAGGGCTGGGGGACAAAAGACTGGCTGCAGGTAAAGCTAACAGAGAACAGAAACAGGCACACCTTAATCCCTACTGAACAGTGCATAGAACTGGTTTGGGTAGATACAGAATCCTACCAATCCTCATGTGAGAGATTTCCAGCAGAATCATCAGATATTGAAAGCTTCATAGAAACATAGCAACACGACGGCATATAAAGACCATATGGCCTATCTAGTCTGCTCTTCCATATCAACTATCATATCCCTGTTTTCCTTTAGAGATCCTCTATGTTTGTCCCATGCTTTCTTGAATTCAGATATAGTCCTTCTCTCTATTACCTCCACTGGGAGACTATTCCATGCAACTACCACTCTTTCTGTAAAGAAATATTTCCGCATATTACTCCTGAGTCTATCCCTTTTCACCCTCATCCCATGTCCCCTCGTTGAAAGAGGCTCAGAGGTATTTAAATGCCTCTACCATATCTTCTCTATCCCACCTTTCCACTAACATATACATATTAAGATTTTTAAGTCTATCCTCATATGCTTTATAACGAAGACCAACATAGCCACCCTCTGTACACACTCCATCCTATTCATATCCTTTTGAAGGTGCGGTCTCCAGAGTTGCACACAATACTCCAAATGAGGTCTCACTAAAGACTTATACAGGGGCACTATTGCCTCCTTTTCTCTGCTGGCCATTCCTCTCCGTATGCACCCAAGCATCCTTCTGGCTTTCGCTGTTGCCTTTTCTACCTCTTTAGCTACCTTAAGATCATCAGAAACAATCACGCCCAGATCATGCTCTTCTCTCGTGGACAGAGGTACTGCACCCCTTACATTGTACAGCTTCCTTGGATTTTTGCAGCCCAAATGCATGACCCTGCCTAAATCTCAGCTATCAAATTCTCGACCATAGTTGAAGAGAGTCTGGACGATCTGGTTGTTAGTGTGTTAAGTAGTGAGGAGGTAGGATGTATACTGCTTTTTTTTCAGACGTTCTTGCTTTGACATTCCAGATTGCCCTAGGGCATCCCACAGGTAGAGCAGACAACGGAAAGTGTGAAAGATGTGTCCTGGTCTTTCATCTTTTCTTCTGCCCTCAGCCCCTGATCCAGAAGCAGCATCAGTAGTCACCTGAAGGAAGGAGAGAGGAAATCTCATAAAATATCCAAGGTGTGGAGGCATTTTAAAGTGCTTCAGGATCCATGTTATGCAAAATGCATGTACTATTGGAAGGTCATTAGGAGAATAAAGCTAATGGCATTAATGGCATGCAGCATCATTTGCAGAAACGACACCCTTTCTAGCTAAATACATAGGAAGATGCTAATCCTAAGCTATGACCTTCCACCTCTATTGCAAATAACAGTAGCAGGAAAACAACAGAAATGAAGACATTTGTTTCCAAAGCTGAGCCCTGACCCTCTTTCCCCAGAGAGTTATCAGGCAAGCAGTTCCATGCATCTAAGCAAGTCACCATGGAGGAGGTGGAATAGTGTCCAGCAGTAATGTCCTGGGGCAAACGGCAGACATCATTGAACATTATGACTGTGCATCAGATAAATGATTTTCCTGGATGATCAGCCCCCGCAGGTGGTTCAGAATCGGGTTTTTAAGTGACTGCTGCATCTCTTAGCCCCAAGTTACCAAGGATCCTTCAGGGCAACTTTTGATAGGCGGATGATCCCCAGCCTATATAATCAGAAGTCCTGAAAAAATATTAGGGTATTTCCACCAGAGTGTAAAGGTTGGGCATGACCTGCATAAGATGTAGGAAGCAGCAGGGGCATCTGTTCACCAACTCATTCAGGTTGGTGATACCAAGTGGAACTCTACATATCAAGTGCTGAAGAGGTTAGCAGAGCAATGTGAACTGAATCTGAAATTCACCTTTGTTGCACTTGTACAATAAATTATGTTTTTGGATCTGTTGATCTCTCTGAGAGTGAGTTTCTGTTTTCCATTTTTAGGAAACCCACTGACGGGAACACTCTCTTGAGATTTGAAAGTTGTCATCCTCAGAAATTGCAGGAGAATATTCCCATTGGACAGTTCTTGGATTTGTTCTATCCTCATCTTAACCTAACCCCCATCAATTTTCATAACCGAATTGTAAAGACCTTACTGGGCCTTGCACCGATTTGACTTATGCCTGTATTGTTGCGACTAGATTGTAAACTCTGATGAGCAAGACTCTGACGAGCAGGGACTGTCTCTTGTATGTTTGACTGTACAGCGCTGCGTGCGTGGCGCTATATAAGTGCTAAATAGTAGTAGTAGTAGTAGGTACCTTCATGTTTAGACCTTCTGCAGGCACGAATAGGCATCAGAAAAGTGCTTGTTTTGGTCTTAAAACATCTAGAGAGTATAGAGTTAAATGACTAGTCTAAGATCACAAAGACTCACACTGGGATTTGTACCCTGGCCACCCTGCTCTCAACCCACTACTTTAACCATTAGATGTCCATGTTCTGCGATGCTATTCTGGGAATGTCTGTGTAGACATCTCTATAGACTTCCATATTAGGCACGACTGCGTTTCTGAAATTGTGACTGAACTTGCATATGCCTGCTTTTTTTCAGACGTTCTGGCTTGGATGTCCCCGATTACACTAGGACATCCCATTGTAAAATGTGCCTTCATGACAACATATTTTATTACCTCAGACTAGACACTCAGGTTCTAATTTCATATGTGTGTCGCTGTATCCCCCTATAATTCAACAAGTGAAGTCAAGTAAATTACAACATTGGCATGTGTTAGGGCTCCATAATATTTTCACTGAAACTTATCTTTTTGCATTTAGAAGAGAACATAATGTTTGTGATTGGGTCATCTAATCTAATTATCAGGACCCTAATCAGTTCTCTGCTATAGAGAAGGAAGGTCATTTTGCTTGTGATCAATGCTCTCTGTTGCACTCTTTTAATGGGATTATTTCGTCCTTTTCTGGTTGGAAACCAATTCCTTTGCACAACTGGCCAACCTATCATACTTCCAGTGTTGTTATATTGTGTGTTGTCTGTGCAAATTGCTGTATGTGGGATAAACTATGCAAAAATTGTGTTAGGGTGATTGAGCACAGCAGTCATTTGCAAAATTTGTACCTTAGTACTTCCCTGGTTTCTCTTTGGAAGATCTGCATTTCAGTGCTCTGCAAGTACTGAAAAAGAACATATGTAGTGGGGAGCTCAACCAGAACTGTTTTTTAAAATTTATAATTTTTATTATTATTTTTCAAACATTTACACATGTTACAGGCCATTACTTTTCTTTTAACAAATATATATATCCATTTTCACCTCCACTCCACTATTATAATAAATAACATCAACCTAATCCTTGACTCCTACTTTACTTTATAATTACAATTAGTTAACCCTCCTATTTTCCTTTTAACAAATATATATATCCATTTCCACCTCCACTCCACTATTATAATAAATAACATCAACCTAAACCTTGACTCCTACTTTACTTTATAATTACAATTAGTTAACCCTCCTACTTTCCTTTTAACAAATATATATATCCATTTCCACCTCCACTCCACTATTATAATAAATAACATCAACCTAAACCTTGACTCCTACTTTACTTTATAACTACAATTCGTTAACCCTCCCATCTCCCCCTCCCTCACCCTTACCCCCTTCAGCTCCCTACCCCTTTAACTCATCTACTTCTCCACATATTTGTTCCACTCTCTTCCTTCTCCACTTTTCATACCACTGCCACACACTTTTTTATATTTACCAGTTCTATGCCTTTGATGTTCTTCAATCACACAAAAAACCCACAGCTGTTCCAGCTTACACACCACTTCCTTTAGTGCAGGTACATCAACATTTTTCCACCTTCGTAAGAGACTCATACGTGCTGCCAGAATAACATACCCAATAAACCTCCCTTGATCTCCTTCCTCTTCTACCTCCCCCTCATTGAGCAATACCATTGCTGGCGTTAATTCTATTAATATTCCCATAATTTCTTCACATAAACATCCTATCTTCCCCCAATAATCCTTCACTTTGAACAAAGATGGATTTTTCAGTTTCAGAATGTTGCACCGATGGGTCTGAATAAAGAGACAGACGGGTCTGTTTTTTGAAATGGAGTAAGTATATATTTTACTGGATCTGCTCCTTTAAAAATCTTGGTGCCCGTGTGTGGTGTGATATCAGCCACAAGTATACTGATTGGCTGCTGTCCACTTTTAAACCTCTACCTACGCAATGGTGATGCACGAGAGATTCCTGAGTCGATAAATGTGTGCTTCAAGAGAAAGTAAATATAGTATGTGTTCTTGCCTGTACTGCTTGTATTTTTGTACATATTTTTGTTTTTAATTCATTGTCTTTGCACTCCTTACAGATGCAGCCCCTAATGCAGGCGGAGTGCTGACGAAACACCTGGGCTTTTTGCTGGTGGCAGGCATTTGTAATCTACGCCGGAGCATGTTTCTCTGCTTTCCAGCTATGCTGGGGTTAGAGGTTATCAAGCTTTAGAACGAGTCTAGCCATGCTCCGCCCATGCCCTTCCCTGCCAGAGGGCAAAGGTACAGGCTAACCTTTTGAAAGAGAAAAACCTGACCCCTTTGCTGTGTGCCCTTCCCTTGCCATGCCCCGCCCCTCTCCTGCCACACCCCCTCTACATTCACTGTGTTAACCTAAAATTCAGCTACACCACCCAGTATATGAGAAATACATTTTTGAATTGTTTTATTCATTTCTAACACACATACAACAGCAGAAACCCACTGCCCTGCTTTGACAGGGAAAGTACAGTGCATGTAACATTTTGATTCTGTGAATCATATACAGTATCTTTATGCTACCGAATTCAGAATATTCTGAATGCCCACTACCTGCTGCTATCAGTACTTTATCTCACACTCAAAAGAACCAACCCCCCCCCCCCCTCGAGCCCCAGTCCCCAAAGCCATGGTGGTCAACTTCATGCTCCCCAGCCCCCCACTAGAAAACAATTTCAACCATTCTAGAGATCTCTACACAGAAACTACATGCTAACAGAATGCCGCACCTCAGTCA